>BLSH010031123.1:371615-387245 GCA_018402905.1 Glandirana rugosa | reverse complement strand
GTCATGCAGGGGGCAGAGGACACTTTGGTGGCATGCAGGGGGCAGAGGACACTATGGTGGCATGCAGAGGACACTTTGGTGGCATGAAGGGGGCAGAGGACATTATGGTGGGATGTAGGGGGCAGAGGACACTATGATGGCACGCAGGGGGCAGAGGACACTACGATTGGATGCAGGGGGCAGAGGACACTATGGGAGTGATGTGAAGTGGGATGGGGACCCCATCTCCACACCATGCTGGCTGGCTCCATGGGTGCCAGAATGGGGGGGGCAGTAAAATCCGAATCCCCAGCCACATGCTCCCTCAGGGTGAACTGGCTTTGTATTAGTAAAACACCTTAACGTGAACTAAACCTGTACTGTCATTATTGCTAGGTTAGGAGTATTATTATCTTAATTTATTAGCAGATGAAAGCGGCCCTCCATGCATTCACGTACACTGAATCTGGCCCTTAAGTGGAAAAAGGTTGCTGACCCCTGGGTTATGGGGATGTGAAAAAAGGAAACTAATACAGGCATCACATCTAAGAATCTATAATAAATGTTTGTTTTTGGGGTTTAAAACTGCTTTACGTTTACTTGATGGTGTTTAGCAGTCTATGCCATATTTCCACAGGCATTGCCCTTGGTTTAGGACTGGGAGGACAGTAAAAAACATTATACTTACCTAGGTGGATGCAGCATTGATCTGATGCTGCATGTGATCCTTCCACTGAAGCGCTGAAGGGAAGAGAGCAGCTGGCTCAGTCTCCCAGCAGCTTCCCGAGAGGCTGAGCCAGCTTCTGGTCCAGGCATCTGGGTGGATACCGACTGTAAAGTTGGGATCTTTCCCCAGCATGGAGTGATGTCAGCCAACAGCGAGCTTCTGAAAACAGGTCACAGGAATGCAGAATCAACTGAACTCCTGTGATCCATTGGAGAAGTATAGCCAAACAAGCTTCGGCCATACTTCTCCTTTAAGAAAGTTCTGTTTGCTATAAGTACTGTCATGTACTTTAAGTACACTTATTACGGTGTCTAGGCAGCTTACATGTCCTTAGATGTGATGGCTGCAACAGTTTAAATTTTCAGACTAGGTACATTTTCTGTAAGTACAAAAAATACCTATTGATCTTGATAGAAATGTCCTTGCAAATTCCTGTGTACTGAACAAAAATCCTAAACAATGTTATCAACCTTCCCAGCCAACTTTTGTGAACTACATAATCCCTCCTCCTTATGTAATAAATACGATGAGAGGGGGGACATTTGTGTAGTGCAGATCAAGAGATCACAACACTGCTCCCCATTGATCATTACAGCCAACATCTATTGGTAATATTGATAAATCTTTACACTGAGTTTTGTGGGTGTGCTGGCTGTGAGAGAGGAAAGCAACCTCAAGGGAGAAAATGCTGCATCCTCCCAGGGCTGTGCAGCTTTGGCAATACGTATAAAGAACTGGGCTTTGTTGTTATATGGGAAAGGGAGGAGACATATTAAATAATTTATATAGATGAGGACTATCAATGAGATAAAAAAGATGTTTGAAGTTAAATCAATATTCATTTTATGCATATGCCTTACTTGCTCAAAAAGAGGTTACATACATCCTGCCTTGAAGAAATGAACAGGATGACTAGTGAAAGCTTTCTTTGAATTATAGAGCAGCAGCGATCTGTGAATTATTAAAAGACAAGCACTGTCTCCACAGAGGAAATGGTGTCTGTCAGTTGTGCAGACTATGACAGTGCACTACAAATGCACCAATGTCTGCCAATCTAGCTAAAGCTTTACATATTGTATGATCATTTAAAACATTTTATAGGTGCAATGGTTAAGAATTTACATAGCAATAATGTATTCTAAATGATTAAATAAGCCTGTGAGTCTCCATGCAACAAATAGAACCACTTGTTCACCTTTGGGGAAAAATAATAAATACACATATTTTTGCAGAAAAAAAAGGGCACTTATTTTTTTCCCCAATGAGCCTGCAAAGCATTGTACCTGCAGATTGCAGGAGCAGCGTCCGGCTCTTGCAGACACTACCTACAGCTTTTTTCCTATACCTCTATACAGGCTTTCAGTAAGAAAGCTGCAAGGCTTGTAAATGAACTATGAGGGCACTCATCAGCGCCCTCTCAGTTCATTGAGACCTACAAGCCGTCTGCCACAGTGGCACGCAGATCTTGTAGTGTTCTCATTCACAGTGATCTACTCAGCTGTGTGGACAGAATCCCACGCAGCTGTGCCAATTTGAAATGTGACAGTGGGGGGCGGGCAGAGGAAGCCCCACCCTCTAACAGGGAGGGAGAGTACTCAGGGGATGAAGGGGAGTAGATTGCGCCTCAAATACGGGTGTAACATACTCCAAAGATGAACTTATCCTGTATAAAATAAAGTAAATTTATCCTTTGTCTGCAGGACCCCTGGCCACCCTCCCCTTTACAGATATCACCACCATGGCCTTTGAAATCCTTCAATACTTGGATACAACTATACCTACTTGCTCCCCATAGACTTCTATAGGTCCATCAAAAATACAGGTGATCGTTCATATAGATGTCAATAGGGAGCCTATGCACAGGTATGGCCTGCAAGTTTTTTGCTGCTAGGAGATGAAGCATTGCAAATGCTACATTGTTGACATTAAGGTAGGTTAAGGTTTGTGGGGGCAGAGGTTGCCATCAGATGTGCTATGGAAAAATATATTACGTCTACGTTGTTCCATACCAAGCATCACTGCAGCATTACCATTGACCATAGAACCAGATACAAATTAATTTTTGTTAACAGATGCGTAATAGGTTATTTCTTATTTATAGATTATGGTGGAACTACAAGTCTCAGCCTTACAAGCGCTTATGACTTCTGTCATGGAAGTCCAGCATTTCTGGTGAGTGTGGGAGAAAGAGGAGGGGAGCACTCAACAGCACTAGCCCCCACTGATGGTTTACGAGCACCTGGCACTTTATGAGCACAATTAATTAAGAAGATACCATTTCTGATGATATTTTTGCATTGATGAACTATATGTTGATGAATTTCACGTTGATGAACTCTTGGCATTAACTATTTGCTGGTGGTCACCTGAAGAAAGGGTGACATCTGAACGATTCTGCCACCAGTTTTTTACTGATGGTCTACCAATTATACTATTAATTTTAATTGTGTTATAGTCGTCGTTCAGACTACTCATTTATTGGTTATATTATATTTATTTTGATCTATGATCTGTTACATATTGCACTTTACTTTTGATATCTAGACCCACCAGAAAGAGCGCTCTGACATCGATCCCTAAATATTCAAGAGAAATAGGCCTTTTGTGTACATAGAAAAAGTCGTAGGTCTTTGAGTTCAGCTCATGATAAATAAGGGCAAACATGACAGTGTTGCGTTTATAATTTTGCTCAGTGTAGATGCATTCATTCTGTCTTTTATACCTTCAATTTTTAAAGCAAAATGTTAAATCTATATTAAAAACAAATAAAACACACCACGTCATCCATGTCTACTGAACATACTACAAGGATTTTTGGAAATTTTATGTCAGATTACATTACTAGAAAAGAGGTAGATTGCAATCAGCTTTTTTTTCCAACAGCTGCAGTTTCTTTTTCCGTTGATGAGTTCTACATAGAAAATAAGATCAGTACAAAGCGTGTCAATCAGCGTAGCAATAGCAGGCCATCTGCCTAGCATAGACAAGAGGAGGAGACATCTCTGATGAGAATCCAGGGAGTTTTCTTAGCAGATATATTCTGTTAGTTAGAAGCGTTTTTGTTCTAGCTGCAACTATGCCATCGTGACAGCTTATTTGCACATAAGCATGAAGGAAAAGCTAAAATGTATATTTGGTGATGTATTCACATGTCAGGTGTGATGCTAAAAACGCATGGCAAAAGCTGGAGTTACACTGTGTACAACAGTACTCAATTAGTATCTTAATCCATTACCACTGTGAGTATTGAAAACCATGTGCAACATAAAACAAGTAAAATTATGCCACATTAACGATAGAACAACAGAAATATTGTACACACCTTAAGTGCATCGCCCTCATTGCCCTCCATTACTTCCAGGATGAGTGCAGCCAAAATATTAAACCCTTGACAGTAGCCAACTGACTTGTTCCATCTGGCGTAGGCCAAAAGAACCCGTTTAAGTACCACTCTATCCTGTTCTGCCTCTTGTCCACAGTAGGAGCTACAGCCAGTCCTGTGGAGGTCCTAAAAAGAGAAGTATTTAACAATTATTAGATCTTTATTCAAGCAGTGCTTACAGGTAAAGGTGATATACTTGAATATGAATGCAAGAAAAATTCCCCTTTAATTTCATTTATGATTTCAATTAATATGCTGTAACAAAAATATCAACAGATGTAAGGCTACATTCACACGGATGACTAGCCCCCCCAGTGCGCTTGACAGCGGCAGGAATCTGCGGGTGTTTTTGTCACCTGCGTGTAGCTAGCTACCAGTGTTCATTTTGGCATCAAATTTTTTATTTGGTTTTAGTCATAGTCTTTTGACTAAAATGCCATTTTAGTTTTGGTCGCATTTTAGTCATCTGCAATTGTTTTAGTCATATTTAGTTGATTAAAAGCAAATGGGTTTAGTTAAATTATAATGCATTATTTAAGCGTTTCTCTAGAATTTACAAACTCATTATATAGTCCTGGAGTAAAAAAAATGTAATGTTTTATTTATGGTATTAAGGTTTGAATAAACTATATGTTCTGGACAGGAATCTAAGAAGGCCTGTAAATGCTACACAGTGCTCTGGATGGTCTGAGGAGGCTTGTAATGCACACAGTGCCCTGGACAATGGTCTGAGGAGGAGGCCTGCAATGCACACAGTGCTCTGGCTGATCGGAGGCAGCCTGTAATGCACACAGTGCTCTGGACGGTCGTCTGTCTGAGGAGGCCTGTAATGCACAGTGCTCTTGACGGTCATCTGAGGAGGCCTGGAATGATGCACAGTGCTAAGCAAGCCGAGGTCGCTACCTTGCTTGCCTAGAGAGGAAACACTCACGGGCTTTACAGGTGGAGTTCTGAGGAAACCGGAAATTCACACTGGTAAACGTCCCTCCTTCACATTTTCATTCCATTTTCGTTCTTGGACGAAAATGGAATTCATTTTCGTCATAGTTTTTGTCACTGGAAATATGCCGCTGACGAAAATTATGGGGAAAATGTTTTTGTCTATGAAATTAACACTTCAATGATAGGTCACTGGTGGCTGCAGCTATCCACGGCAACCCCAAACCATAACATTTACACCACAATGCTTCACAGTTGTTGTGGAGCTCTTTTCCTGAAATACGGTGTTGGTTTGCAGCAAATGTGTGTACTGTTATTGTGACCAAACAATTCAATCATTCATTGATCAGTCTTCAGCACATTGTTCCTGAAGGCCCAGTCTTTGCTTATGGGTTCAATGGCGAACTGCAATCTGGCTTTATTGTCCTTAGTAGACAGCAAAGACTTTTCTTATCATTTCTCTCATGCAGGGTGAATTTGTGCAATCTCTTTTTGACTGTAGATGCATGAACTTTGATTTCAACTATAGTAAGCGTTACCCGAACACCCCACAATGAAATTTTGAGGTTCTTGGGGACTGATTTTACCATCAAATGATTGAAGGATCATAGCCATCCACAACTGAGGCCTTAGAGAGCTCTATTAATCTTGATGACATCACACAAGACAACAGCAACATGAATACCAGACCTTGGATGTCTGGGGTTTAAATAAGACAGGTTCCACCTACATGCACCCTAAAAGAGATTTTAATCTTCAGCAACTAATCTGGAACACCAGATTCTAATTTAATGAATTTGAAGTGGTGTGGGTGTACTTCATTTTTACCACATGACAAACCTACATTTTAGTTAATGTAGATCAATGAAATTAATACATGTCAATTTTATGCATGCATACACTGTATATACTGTATGTGGATTAAAACTTTCCTAAAATGGTCTTTTGTTTTGCAACGCAGCTATGACAACTTGATAAGAATCACCAGGCAGCAAGTTAACCAGACTGCTGTCTAATTATTCCAACATTAAAATGCGTACTGGATTGTTTAATAGGACATTTAAATAACAACCTGCTTATATAGTTTCCTGCTAAACCTGCAGACTCTTGTCACATGATTCTGTGCAAAACAACCCCCATGGCCCAGACTGTAGCAGAGATACCTGGTCTACAGATTCACAAAACTCAAGAAGTAATGTTCCTAGAACAGCAGGCTTCACAATCAGGAAATTGTCAGCAACTGGATGGTCTAATGCATTCCAACAACTTCAGGGCCCCCAGGGACCGAAAGGACTCACTTATGCAAAACTACCCATAATGCAAGAGGAAAGAAAACATTAAGGCTGGCTACCACAGTAATGAAGTGTAGGCAGAGGGAGGGCCATGGCTAGATATAAATAACAGTTCTTCTATGTTTTTAGGCTCCTACTGATTCAACAAGCATACACTGATCAGACCCAGGTCCAGAAAAAAGTAAACAGTCATCTCCTAACACTAAAATCTGTTGTGGAAGAGTATTACCTTGACAATTTGAATTCCCATTGAGTCGTCATCAGGATTGCTCCTTTCATTAAATGTAAAGCGCATGGTTTTATCCCAGTCTATAGAGATGCTATGTAAGTAGTGGTCTGCAAGTGTTAGCCATACCTGTAATCAGTAAAATAAAAACAAGTTAATTTAACTGTAATTTAACCTACCCCTCTTGTAACCGAACCTTCTTGTATTGAATTGTATTGTGATTGTACAGTCTCCCTTTAATTTTCTAAAGCACTGCACAGACTACTCTTGCTATATAAAATGTATTTAAAATGTTAACAAGCACTTACTTTCCTCCTCCACTCTTTAGGTATTCCAGTGGGTAGTCTGGCAACAGCTTTGAGTGCATCGTACCACTAGAAACACAGAAAACAGTACTATGAGTGTCCCATATAATTACAAGCTCTATAAAAAGTATGGACCAACCTCCTAAAGGATAATAAATTATTTATGCCTGGCATTTTTAAATAATGAGTTAGAATGTTCTAATTGTATAAATAGCCTTTGAAGATACAGTAATGTCCCTAGTTCAAACCAGTGCTTAATGATCTGTTACCATTCAGTGAAAAAGGCAGTACATTTCCAAACTAAGTTTGTGAAATAAAGGCTAAGTGTACCTGTTAGACTACATAGGCAAAGACTTTTTTGTAAAACTAGAATAGCATTTTTTTCTAACCATTGAGGAACATGACTGTTTAATGTTGAGCCTGATACACACTGCAATTTTTTTTTGTGTAACCCTGCAGGTTGCACGAAAATAAAAACTGGCAGCTCCGATCGGGAGCCATTGTACTAATCATGCGAGGTTAGTCCAGCAATCTCTTCCGTTGAGTTGTTATGTTCTGATGGGGGGACGCTCCCGCCAGAACACTCTGCTATTGGCTGAGAGTGCTGATTGGGAGTCGATCAACTGCTGGTTTTCCAGCATGCATGTCCAACAGAAGCTGGCCATCAGACACACAGACTTACACACGGGCAGAATGTTGGCCGGTATTTTTTGCACCGGCAAATGTCTCCCAACATTCTGCCCGTATGTTCGGGGGCTTAGTGGTTCTTGGAGGAAAATATTTGAGGAAGGCTGGTTTAGCTGCTAAAATTGCTGTTAGACAGCTGTACAATAGCATTACCTGTTGAAAACCATGTTGCCCCAGGGAAGGTTCCAAGGTAAATTTCAATTTTGTGTCTACCCCTGGAATATAAAAAAAATATATATGTTTAGTGGTCCAGCAAATGAAAGCAACAATAGACATCAGAGGTTACTACAGCTGATAATGCAGAGAGCACCTTAGGGATATTTTGTATTTAGGGGAGCGCAGTGGTTTAGAGGTTGGTGTATTTGGAGCAGCACTAGAATGTTTATTTTCATTCCCAAAATAGACACTATCTGCATGGATTTTGCATGTTCTTTGTGTGTTTGTGTGGGGTTTCCCCTGAGTACCCACTGTCTTCCAAACTCACCTCTAGACATAGTGGTAGGGAAATTGGCCTTGGTATGTGTATATATGTATATGAGATAGGGACCTTAGATTGTAAGCTCCTTGAGGGTAGGGACTGATGTAAAATGTCAAATATTTGTAAATCGCTACCTAAATGGTTGACGCTGTATAAATACCTTAAATAATAATATTAATGTGTATGTATATGAGATAGGGACCTTAGATTGTGTGCTCTAAGGCAGGGGCTGCTGTGAACATACAATACATGTTAAGTGCTGCGTACATTGTCGGCAGGGGCGTAACGATAGGGGTTGCAATTGCAACCGGGCCCCATGGTCCAGGGGGCCCATGTGCCTCCCTTGTACACCTGAATAGGAGGGATGGCGGGGGTGGCATTTAGAGGACCCAATCTCCTCCATTTTCTTCTATCCAGTTTACTTGTCTTCTGCTGTTCCCAGGGCCCCTGTGTGCTTCCCTGGTCCCCCTGGGGCCTGCTGCAGAACTTGTGAAAGGGCCCCACTGCAGTACCGTAATAAAGGGACCCTCAATAGGCGTAAAGGGCCCCAGGATCAGTGGGAAGAGGGAAGGGCCCTGGCCAGGGGGCCCTTCATAATTTCTTGCACCGGGGCCCTGAAGGTTCTAGTTACGCCTCTGATTGTCGGCACTATATAAATACCTGTAATAACAACACCAACAGGAATGTAGGTTTATGAGTTAGGAACCTTAGATTGTGCTTTTCTTGAGAGCAGGGACTAATGTGAATATACAATATATGTAAATTGTCAGTACTGTATACATATCTGTAGTAGTAACAATAATAATAATATGTATGTATGCATGATGGGGACCATAGCTAGTAAGCATCTTGAGGACAGGGACTGATGTAAACATACAATATAAGTAAACCTCTGCGTAAATTGTTGGTACTACTGGTACTACTGCTACTACTACTGGTGCGACTACTACTAGGTAGAAGCCTTCGATTTTGTGCTCCATGAGGACAAGGACTGATGTGAATGTACTATATGTGTAAATTGTTAGTGCTATATAAATACGTGTAATAATAATAAAAAATCATATTAATTGAGCATGTGAGGTAAGGACCTTAGATTTGGTCAGGCCAGGGCCTAATGTGAATGTGCAATAGAAGTAAATTTTTGGTTCTATATAAATACCTGTAATAATAATATTATTAATAGTATTACAGGTATTTATATAGAGCTGACAATTTACACAGTGCTTTACATATATTGTGCATTCACATTGGTCCCTGCCTCAAGGAGCTTACAATCTATGGTCCCTACCTCACATGGA
This sequence comes from Glandirana rugosa, assembly GCA_018402905.1. Classification (NCBI taxonomy): domain Eukaryota; kingdom Metazoa; phylum Chordata; class Amphibia; order Anura; family Ranidae; genus Glandirana; species Glandirana rugosa. The sequence goes on along the minus strand of BLSH010031123.1, from coordinate 377,932 downwards.
TATATGTACATTTATATTATTTGGATGTGTATATGTTCATGTGAGTTAGGGACCTTAGATTGTGCTCTCCTTGAGGGCAGGGACTGATGGGAATGTATAGTATGTGTAAAGTGTGGTGTACATTGTTGGTGCTATATAAATACCTGTAATAAAAATAATGTGTATATATCCTGTGTGCTCTTTGAAGACAGGAACTGATGTGAATGTACAACATATGTAAATTATCCGTTCTCTATGAATACCTGTAATAATGTTAGTAGTGGTTAGCTCTATATAAAAACCTGTAATGCTACCGCTACTAACATTTTTACAGGTATTCATAATTTGCATATGTTGTACATTGTCATCAGTTCCTGCCCTCAATGAGCACATAGGATATATACGCATTAGTATTATTACAGGTATTTATATAGCACCAAACAATGTACAGAGTACTTTACATTTACTATACATTCCCATCAGGCCCTGCCCTCAAGGAGAGCACAATCTAAGGTCCCTAACTCACATGAACATACCGTATACACATCCAAATAAGAATAATAATTACAATATACATATATCCATGTGAGATAGGGACCTTAGATTGTAAGCTCTTTGAGGGCAGGGACTGATGGGAATGGATAGTTTATGTAAAATACTGCATACATCGTTGGGGCAATATAAATACCTATAATAATAATAATAATAATAATAATAAAAATGTGTATATATCCTGTGCGCTCCTTGAGGTCAGGGACTGATGTGAATGTATAATATATGCAAATGGTTAGCTTCATATAAATACCCGTAATGCAACTGTTACCATTTGCATATATAGTACATTTCCATCAGTCCCTGCCCTCAAGAGCTTACAATCCAAGGTCCCTAACTCACATGGATATATATACATTATGATTATTATTATGAATGCAGTGTATATATCCATGTAAGTTAGGGATCTTAGATTGTAAGCTCCTTGAGGACAAGGACTGATATGAAAGAACAATATATGCAAATAGTAGCATTACAGGTATTTATACAGAGCTAACCATTTGCATATATTGTACATTCACATAAGTCCATCCTCAAGAAGCGCCCAATCTAAGGTTCCTAACTCACATGGATATATGTACATTATGATTATCATCATTAAGAATGCAGTGTCCATGCATAATAGTGTCCATCCATGGTAGTTAGAGACCTCGGATTGGGCCCGTTTTGAGGTCAGGGACTGATGTGAATGTACAATATAAACAAATGGTTAGCTCCAGTGGTGACCAGTGTTTTTTTCTTTTGGGGGGGGGGCGGCAAACAGCCCAACCCCCCAGGAGGGCAGTCGGGACGTCAAAGCCCCGTACTTACCCCATCAAGGAAGCGGACGGGCATCGGTGTCCGGTGAGTGGCAGCTTTCCTTCTCCTCCATGGTGTGGATCATGGCGGCACCCCCCTCCTCCAAGGCATCCAATAGGATCACCTGACTTCTCAGCCAATTGGGATACGGGTAACAGATCAGCACTTCCTGGTTGGCGGAGAGGTCCTTCAGTGTTAGAAAAGTGAATATTCATTTGCTTTTCTAACGCACGTGAGTGGGCTGCAAGCTCAAGCTAGCCTATTAGAGCCTATGGCTTTAAATTGGGTGCTTCAAAGAAACACTCCCACCGCTGTAATTCATGCGACCGGTGTCCTGAAAGGGGCCAGATGCAAGAATAGTGGGTGGCCGTGACGGTCATGGATAGATTAAGGCTAGGTGGTGAGGATAGAGGGGGCGGCCTCCGTGCGCCCTTAATGGATGGGCCACCCCTGGTTAGCTCGATATAAATATCTGTAATGCTACTGTTACCATTTGCATATATTATATATTCACATCAGTCCCTGCCCTCAAGAGCTTACAATCTAAGGTTCCTAACTCACATGGATATATGTACATTATGATTATTATCATTAAGAATGCAGTGTCCATGCATAGTAGTGTCCATCCATGGTAGTTAGAGATCTTGGATTGAGCCTGCCTTGAGGTCAGGGACTGATGTGAATGTATAATATATGCAAATGGTTAGCTCCATATAAATACCCGTAATGCAACTGTTACCATTTGCATATATTATACATTTCCATTGGTCTCTGCCCTCAAGTGCTTGCAATTTAAGGTTCCTAACTCACATGGATATATGTACATTATGATTATTATGAATGCAGTGTATATATCCACGTGAGTTAGGGATCTTAGATTGTAAGCTCTTGAGGACAGGCACTGATAAGAATGTACAATATATGCAAATAGTAGCATTACAGGTATTTATACAGAGCGAACCATTTGCATATATTATACATTCACATCAGTCCCTGTCCTCAAGAGCTTACAATCTAAGGTTCCTAACACACATAGATATATGTACATTATGATTATGAATGCAGTGTATACACCCATGTGAGTTAGGGACCTTGGATTGTAAACTCTTGAGGGCAGGGACTGATGTGATTGTATAATATATGCAAATAGTAGCAGTAGCATTACAGGTATTTATATAGTGCTAACCACTTGCATATATTATACATTCACATTAGTCCCTTTCCTTAAGAGCTTACAATCTAAAAGGTCCCCAACTCACATGGGTATATGTACATTATGATTATTATTCATGTGTATATATATCCATTAGGGTCCTTGAAGACAGGTAGTGATGTTAAGGCTCTATAGATAAATAAATAGAGGTGGTTAGATGTGTAGGTGTGCCCATGTAGAGTAGATAGGAGGACTGGAGGGCGCTGTCCAGTGCTGATCCCCGCTCATCAGCCAGCACGGCCGGGTGACGTCACTCTCCCATTAGAGATCTCCTGCTAGACAACGATGATCAGTGCGCACACCTTCCATCCTTCCCCCGCCATGGTGTGCCATATCCATGCCATGCAATCAGTGCCACACAAGGCCCATCAATCGGCTCCCCCGTCCCTCCACACCAGTTCCTTGTACCTACAATAGATTACCACCCAGAAAAACAAAGCAAGCGGTGCTGCTGAGCCGATTACCAGTACAATGCAGGGTTAAGCCAAGATTACCTGGTCTAGCCGGGTGCAGATTGCCCTCTGTGCCTGACATGAGAAGTCCCCCCAGGCCCGGAGGACGTGTGCAGGAAGCTGCCCACTCACCTGGCTCCAGGGTGCAGAGTAGGCGCGGTGCGGTCCTGGAGATGCAGTTCCTCTTCTTCAGCACATTGCTCAGGATGTTCCCCACTCCTCCTCCTCCACCTCCACCGCCGGCGTTATGTCTCTTCAAGCATCGTCCTCCTCTCCTCCCGCTACAGCTCAGCCTCTCCTGTCTCATGGAGGAGCCCCGATCCCAGCAAACAGCTACAATGACAGCCGCTGATCTCTCCAGGCTACAATGACAGCCGCTGATCTCTCCAGGCTACAATGACAGCCCGCTGACAGCTGCTGATCTCTCCAGGCTACAATGACAGCTGCTGACAGCCGCTGATCTCTCCAGGCTACAATGACAGCCGCTGACAGCTGCTGATCTCTCCAGGCTACAATGACAGTTGCTGATCTCTCCAGGCTACAATGACAGTTGCTGATCTCTCCAGGATACAGGTGAAATGACAGTTGCTGATCTCTCCAGGCTACAATGGCAGTTGCTGATCTCTCCAGGATACAGGTGAAATGACAGTTGCTGATCTCTCCAGGCTACAATGACAGTTGATGATCTCTCCAGGATACAGGTGAAATGACAGTTGCTGATCTCTCCAGGATACAGCTACAATGACAGTTGCTGATCTCTCCAGGCTACAATGACAGTTGCTGATTTCTCCAGGATACAGGTGAAATGACAGTTGCTGATCTCTCCAAGATACAGGTGAAATGACAGTTGATCTATCCAGGCTACAGCTACAATGACAGTTGCTGATCTCTCCAGGATACAGGTGAAATGACAGTTGGTGATCTCTCCAAGATACAGGTGAAATGACAGTTGATCTATCCAGGCTACAGCTACAATGACAGTTGCTGATCTCTCCAGGATACAGGTGAAATGACAGTTGATGATCTCTCCAGGCTACAGCTACAATGACAGTTGATGATCTCTCCAGGCTACAGCTACAATGACAGTTGATGATCTCTCCAGGATACAGGGGAAATGACAGTTGATCTATCCAGGCTACAACTACAATGACAGTTGCTGATCTCTCCAGGATACAGGTGAAATGACAGTTGCTGATCTCTCCAGGCTACAGCTACAATGACAGTGGATGATCTCTCCAGGATACAGGGGAAATGACAGCTGCAGATCTCGCCAGGCTCCTCATCGGAGGCGGCTTCCCATCAATGATCCGAATATTGGGAGCAGGGACAGCACCAGGGACCGATCTCTCCTCTCCAATACAAGCAGAGGGATCAGCGGACCGGTGGATCGCTACAAGCTGCCTGTTGTCGAGGAAATCTGCAGTGCAGAGGCGACCGAGTGTGGATGCAGGGATGAGGAGGGACTGGGGTAGGGACGCTCCACCTACCAACACTTAGATCATCCTTCTGCCAGGGATCCAGCTCTTTCTAAGGTTACACCATCATGTCACTCCCTGCACTGGGTGCCTGCAATCAGATCGCACATACCAACCACACACACCTAAATGTCAACATGTAGTGTCATGGGGGGGTTGCTGGCATGTTTTTTCTTTCTGTATACATGTGTTTACTTCTCATATACAACTAATTACCTACAGTGCCTTGAAAAAGAATTCATACCACTTGACATTTTTCACATTTTGTCATGTTACAACAGCAAATGTATTTTATTGGGATTTTATGGAATAGACCAACACAAAGTGGCACATAATTGTGAAGTGGGGGAAAAAAAACATACATGTTTTTCAAAATTTGCTTACAAATAAATATCTTAATAGTTTGCAGTGAATTTGTATTCAGCCCCCAATACTTTGTAGAACCCCCTTTCCCTACAGCTGCAAGTCTTTTTGGGGAAGTCTCTACCAGCTTTGCACATCTAGAGAGGACATTTTTGCTCATTCTTATTTGCAGAATAGCCCAAGCTGGCAGATGGGATGGAGAGCATCTGTGAACAGCAATTTTTAAGTCTTGCCACAGATTCTCAATTGGATTTAGGTCTGGACTTTGACTGGGCCATTCTAACACATGAACATGCTTTGATCTAAGCCATTCCATTGTAGCTCTGGCTGTATGTTAAGGTCGTTGTCCTGCTGGAAGGTGAACCTCCATCCCAGTCTCAAGTCTTTTGCAGTCTCTAACAGGTTTTCTTCTAAGATTGCCCTGTATTTGGTGTCATCCATCTTCCCATCAACTCTGACCAGCTTCCCTGTCCTTGCTGAAGAAAAGCATCCAAACAACATGTTTCTGACACCACCATGTTTCACGGTGGGGATGGTGTGTTCAGGGTGATGTTAGTTTTCAGCCACACAGTTTTGCTTTTAGGCCAAAAAGTTCCATTTTGTGACCAGAGCACCTTCTTCCACGTTTGCTGTGCCCCCCACATGGCTTCTCGCAAACTGCAAAGGGACTTCTTATGGCTTTCTTTCAACAATGGCTTTCTTCTTGACACTCTTCCATAAAGGCCAGATTTGTGGAATGAACGACTAATAGTTGTCCTATGGACAGATCCTATCCTCCAGAGTTACCATGGGCCTCTTGCTTCTCTGATTAATGCTCTCCTTGCCTAGCCTGTCAGTTTAGGTGGACGGCCATGTCTTGGTAGGTTTGCACTTGTGCCATACTCTTTCCATTTTTGGATGATGGATTGAACAGTGCTCCATGAGATGTTCAAAGCTTAGCATATTTTTTTTTATAACCTAACCTTGCTTTAACCACTTGCCGACCGTCAACTGCAGGTTGACGGCGACAAGGTGGCTCTATTAGGCAAACCACGTCATATGACGGCGGCCGCGATCACGAGCCGTGTGTGCGCGCGCGCCCCCTAGGTGCGGGCGCTGCAGCAGCATTCGACACAGGGCCGATCAATCTACACGGCCAGGCCAATGATTTTTGGCCTGGCCCTTCTGATCGGTCCTGCCAATGACATTGCTCCTCTGCCTCTGAAATGTAAACAGAGGCAGAGGAAGTTAGCTCCCCTTCCTCCCTGGACCACAGTCACACGACAACACGTTGAGTGCAAAGATCTACGACGAGGAAGGAGCGACTTTGGCTTTTCCCGAAGTCCCTCCTTCCCCTCGATTGAAGGAGACGGAGACAAATGTAAAGTCTCCGTCTCCTCGTTACAGTAACCGTCCTGGCTAGTCTTCCCGGTCCGGTTTTTAGTAACCGGACCGGCACATCTAACTAGCCGGGACACAGCTTACGACGACGTCGCGGGCGTGGAT
>BLSH010031123.1:326883-348315 GCA_018402905.1 Glandirana rugosa | reverse complement strand
ATTTTTTATATATATATATATATATATATATATATATATATATATATATATATATATACACATACACACACACACACACACACATACACATACATACACACACATACACACACACACAGATATATTTAAAAATTGCAGCTCATCTTTTGAAGTTTTCTCTATTCATGGAATGTTAAGAAGGGGACCAAGGTATTAATGTTTACCATCATTAACATCCATGAAGGCATTCTGCAATTAAATGGAGAGGTGGGACGGTGACATCACAATCTCCATCTCGTACAATCAGTGAATACCTTGTATTTCTTGAGAAAATGCAGTCTGTGAATGGCGCCCATGGTAAGAGCGCAACCCACTAGGATTACTATGCTGCTTGGCATGGGACCCAAAATACAGCAACCATCACTGTAATAGGGGGACTAGGGACAGAATGAAATATACATACATACATTGGCCAAAGTTGGACCAATGTACCTATTGTACAGGACGCCAAGGATGGGTCCTGGACAGGTGCTATGTAGCACCAATAAATGGGTTGTGGTCCCTTTAACCACTTCAGCCCCGGAAGAATTTCCCACTTTAGGACCAGAGCACTTTTTGCGATTCGGCGCTGCGTCGCTTAAACTGACAATTGCGCGGTCGTGCGACGTTGTACCCAAACAAAATTTGCGTCCTTTTTTTCCCACAAATAGAGCTTTCTTTTGGTGGTATTTGATCGCCTCTGCGTCATTTCTGATCGCCGCTATAAACAAAAGAAGAGCGACCATTTTGCAAAAAAACCCAAATTTCTTACTTTTTGCTAAAATTCAAATCCAAAAAAAAAAATATAAAAAAACATTTTTTTTCACCGTTTTTGGCCGATTTATATTCTTCCTCATATTTGCGATAAAAAAAATTGCAATCGGTGTTTATTGATTGGTTTGCGCAAAAGTGGCCGCGTTTACGGATGGTGAGAATTCATTTCTGGGGTTTTTATTTTTTTTTTTATTTTTTACTAGTAATGCGGGCGATCTGCGATTTTTAGCGGTAATGCGATATTGGGGGGGACATGTCGGAACATTTTGACACTTTTTTGGGACCAATGACATTTATTCAGCGATCAGAAATTTAAATGTCCACTGATTACTGTATAAATGTCATTGGCAATGAAGGGGGCAGTGAAGGGGTTAATCGTGTTCCCTGGGTGTGTTCTTACTGTGGGGGGGTTGGGCTAACATGGGCTTGAGAGATCTAACTGATCCCAGTGACAGGGATCAGTAGACCTCTCATGCCCCACTGACAGGGCGGGGAACCGCCGTGTTTACATCGGCGGTTCCCCGTTTGTTGGAAATTATGAATTTATAATATTATTTTGAATAATATTGGGCTCTGAAGTATATTATATGTATAAATATAATGTAAAGTTAGTTATATATGTGAATGTTATTTCAATGTGCTTCTGGACAGAGAAAATGTTGTATGTGCAATTCTATTTCAAACCTCATGTGAAGTAATGCTATAGGAGGAGTCATGTGTGTCTCCTTATGGACTAAAGCCATATAAGTAGGTGAAGTTTGCTTTGAAATAGCTGACCTAACGGTTTCAAACAGTATAAAAGAAGTGACTTTGTAGGGAAGGGTAGGAAGAAAGATGGAGGATATGAACGCTTACACTCTCGGAGACGTGACGTGAACACCTGTCAGAACCCTTCCTCCTCCTGACTGACATCTGAAGCCATGCCATATCTCATTATAGATTTCAACTATGTTGCTACGTAAGTTTGTCTCATGTGAACTGATGTTATGTTTTGAAGAATAAACCAAAAAAGATTTTCTAATGATGTCGTTCATGCAAGTTTTTCGATGGAAGCTGAGAAAGGATTTTCAACAGTTCTTTCTCTGTAGCCGCTCATCGCGGCTCGCAGGCGGACATCGGGTCCGCCCGAGCCGCGGGCACACTCCCCAGGAGTGCGGCGGGCGCGCGCGCCCCCTGGTGGCCAAATGCGAATCGCCGCTTATTTACGGAGATTCGCGCAGCGCTCCCCCACTGCCGCTGTGAAAACACGGCGCGCGGTGGGGAACCGGTTAAGGGAAATGTTTTGGGTACTCAGGGGTCTCACCCATGATGGATAAGGGATTCTGGCCTAGTCAAGTAAAGGAGAGGAGTGACTCGCAGTGCTCTCTTAGTAGTGGCTTATTTAGGACCTAGAATTTGGAGGTCCAGAGTGACATTTGGGTGGGAAAAGAACCTCCACTCCTGACTACAGGAACTCCGATCCCTACAGGGTTGAAGTGGTTTTAAAGGCTCAAGGTTTTTTACCTTCATGCATTCTATGCAAGAAGGTAAAAAACCTTCTGTGTGCAGCAGCTCCCCCAGCCCCCCCCCCCCCCCAATACTCACCTTAGCTCCCTCTCGATCCTGCGATGTGCCCAAGAGCTGAGCTTCTCTTGGGTCTTTCATTCCTCATTGGCTGAGACAGCAGCAGGAGCCATCCATAGGCTCCTGCTATGGTCAATCACCACAAACCGTGAGCCAATGAGGAGAAAGCAGGGGGAGAGCGAGCCTCAGCTCTGTGTGTCTTATGGGCGCGGGGAGCGAGCATGCCCCAGTGCCCCTAGAGCAGACATCTTGCTATTAGGGCAATGGCTAAAGAGGAGGCGCGCCAGTGGGGGACCCGAAAAGAGGAGTATCGGAGCTGCTTTGTGCAAAACCACTGCACAGAGCAGGTAAGTATGACATGTTTGTATTTTTTTTAAAAATTTACCTTTAATGTTGCTTTAAAGGGGTTGTAAACCCTCAGGGTTTTTCACCTTAATGCATTCTATGCATTAAGGTGAAAAACTTCCTTTAGTGTAGCAGCCCCCCAAAGCCCCCCTTTTACTTACCTAAACCCTATCTTTCCACCGCCGGGGACGAGCACAACCACTACAGCCGGTGTCTCGGGTCCTGATTCGATAGATTGATAGCAGCACAGCCATTGGCTCCCACTGCTGTCAATCAAATCCAATGATGCTGGAGCCGGGGGCGTCAATGGACGCAGCAGCAGGACACGGGAGCGCGCCTGCATGAGTGTCCCCAGGGAAGCTTTTCCCCCATGGGGGTACTCGATGCGGGGAGGAGCGCTGCGGAAGGAACCCAGAAAAGGAGGATTGGGGCCACTCGAGGAATAGGCAAGTATAACATGTTTGTTATTTTTTAAAAACCTGAAGCTTTACAAATCACTTTAAGCAGCCTCCAGGAAGCAGCACATAAGGCAGGAAGCTCCTAGTGCTAGGGGGTCGAGTAGGAGATCAGAGGAGACCTGGCTGCACGTGTGATGAAAACTGACAAGCATCTACAAACAACTATACAAGGTTAGGAATATTTTTTATTTTTAGGTATGCTGTATTAATAGGAACACAAACATATAATGGGCAGCACAGTGACTAAGTGGTTAGCACTTCTGCCTAGCAGCACTAGGGTCCTTGGTTCGAAACCCAACCATGGCAATATCTGCCTGGAGTTCGTATGTTCTCTCTGTACCTCCGTGGGTTTCCTCCCACACTCCAAAGACTTTCTGGTAGATTAAATGGCTCCTGTCTAAATTGGTTCTGGTAAGTGTTCAATTCTTCTGGTAGTGAATGACGTTTGACTCACTTGTCTACGGCTATCGGTCACTTGCGAGAGAGATGACACCTATATATTGCCAGGATCACGAATTGGGACTTCTCACCAACTCCATTCTTAATATATCTGACTGTTTCAGTTCGGGAATCATTATTGGACTTTTCTGCGTTATTATCATTTAGGTGGTTTGGCGGACCTTGAAGTGACTAACTAGGTTTTGCCCATTGGCATACATTAGTTTACACTGAGTCAACCAACCAAAACTATTACAATATATCTGAGTCTATAACTCTCTCTGTATCTGAACTTAAATAAGCGCTGCACTAATATCTATCCAGTCACACTATATGCCATTGTGTGGTGCTAGCAGCTGTTTAGTCTGGTTGATAGTGAGCGCGGTATTCTTTCCTCTTTACTCCACTGATGTGAATGTACAATGTATATGTAATGCGCTGCGTAAATTGAATGCGCTTTTTTTTGCCACCGAGTAAGAGTACCAATACTTTACCTTTGGTTGTCGCCGATACTAATTACCGATACCTAGATTTGAAGATTAGTTTGGGAGGTGGAGGGGGGGTGTTAGGGAGTTGGGTGACAGCAGGGTGGGAGTAGAGGGGTAAGTGAGGGCAAGGTAGTTGAGGGTGGGGTGAAAAGGGGATTGTGTGGAGGGAGAGTTAGAATGGAAAAGGCTGTGATCGCTGGTGGGGAAAAGGATGAGAATGGGAGGGTCATTGTCAGACATGGGGGGCAGAGGTGACAGCTGGTGGAGGAAAGGAAGAGGCAACAGGCAGAAGAGACAGCAGTGACTGCAGGCATGGTACAGGAGACTGTCAGAGACTGCAGACATTCTACAGGAGATGGTCAGAGACTGCAGGCATGGTACAGGAGAAATCTTTCCCCTCCATAGAGGAGCACTCCACTAACAGGATGGGAGGGAACCCACACATCCTTCCGGCTCTCTCCTCTCTGGCGCTGACACAGGCCCACAGGGAGTTCTACACAACCGTGACAACCTGCGGCAGTATGTGTTCCCCAAACTCACCACATGACATACCTCTCACTCTCCCAAACGTCTCGGGGTAACAGCAGCACATATGTCACAACAAGCATGTCATACAGGAGGCGCGCCGCCTGACTCCATACCATCAGGCCGCAATTCCGCTGTCTGGAACACACACGCCGTCTCTCACCATACCTGTGACCGGCTGGTGTGTACACTTCCGGATCTAAACACCGGACATTGGGGGGGGGGGGTGAAGCCTGATGTCAAAGGCTGATCTCCTGCAGCCAGGGACGTCAGCTCACTTCCTAACCCACACTGTGGGCGGCTATGGGGAAAAGGGTAATCAAACATCCTTCTCTCAAAAATGTTTGTTAGGACCGGCGGCCCGGGTGATGCCACTGGGAGGAGGAGATGGAGATGGCACTGGCTGGAGGGAAGGAGGAGAGCATCCCCCTGCCCCCAGCTGATATTACTTCCGGTATCGAAGCATTTTTGCAAGTACCGATACTCTTGAAAATGCCTAGTATCCGCACCAATACCGGTATCGGTGAAACCCTAGTAATAATAATACATAATATAATGTGGGTTTCTCAAATTTGGCTTCAAAGGTGAGAAATATACGAAAAGTGTAAGTAAACCTTAAAAAAAAAAAAAAAATAATTAAATATTGTGGCGTTCTGAAAGGTGAGGTGATCGATGGACGTTATGTTTCACCTTTCATGCGTTCACCTTTTGCCTCTAAGTTGGGAAGCTGGAGGTGTTCGGTTGGTGCCTGGATGGCAAGGATTTATTTTCTGTTTTGTTTGTTTGATTTACCTGCAACCTTTTGTGTAGGTCAGATTTTGGGAAAATCTGCCGTTTGGACTGCCTTTTTCCCAGGGAAGGTGATCTCCATTGAGCTAACCCCCCACAATATCAAACATGTCATGCTTACTTGCTCTGTGCAGTGGTTTTGCACAGAGCAGCCCTGATCCTCCTCTTCTGGGGTTCCCTGCTGGTGCATCTGGCACCTCATCTTCTCTGAGTGCTCCCGAGCCCTGCTCTGTGTGTCCGTAAGACACATTGAACGGGGCTTGACCCTGCCCCCCCACTCCCTGCTCATTGTGACCTGTGATTGGAGGAAGCAGAGACCCGGGAGAGCAGCCGCTCTCATTGCCCATTGCTGGATTACGATCTGGCTTGGGTAAGTATTAGTAAGTATTTACCTTCAGCCTTTACCAATAAACATTTCTTACTTGTTCCCTTTTGGTCTGCTGTTGATTTTGCCAGAAACTTCAGGAATTTAACTTCCCATGCTCTGTCTGTACAGAAGGGTGATAGAAACTAAGGGGGGGGGGGGAGATGAGCAGAGGTTTCTGTTCTTTGCTATCCATTATAAATGAAGTAGGCAGCGCTGACACCACCATGTGCTTAGCAATTCAGAGATTTTTGGTCATGCCAAAGAGGTGGCTGAGCTATAGTAAGCTGGTAGCATACTATACTTCTAGCACAACAACTTATTTTTCTGTACCTGTTTAAGGAAATAAAACAGATGTACTAAATATATGTTTTTTTTATTATCATTATTATTTTGCTATGACATACGCTTTAAATTAAAGCCTATGGCTATAGCGGTGATTATTTATCCAATTGATGACAATCGTCTAATTATTGCCCACATTGATTTTGTGGTTGCACACATGTAGTTATTTCATTAGCAAAGAGATCTAATCACCCATAGCCAGGCCATAGGCTTAGTGGCATTACTTAGAAAGATTTTCTGCAAGGAACTGATCGATGGCATTAGATTGTCTTCCAGGCAAACAAAAATTAAAGAATTCAATGGGGACACTGACATCTCTATTATTTTCTTGAATGACTGTCACTCACTGCGATATACGGTTTGGGGAAAGGGGAAAGCTAGACAATTGCATGTAAATATCTTTCACTTTACAAAAATTGTTTATTTTTCAGAATCTGAACTGATTGTGTCTTATTTTTCTGCCTTCTGACTACCATTGATAGAGATGGTCATTGTTGGGTTCCCTTTCGAAAAAAGCTAATTGAATTGCTGCCATGCTGACTTGACTTTTCTGCTTCAATAGTTTGAGTCACTGGCCAGAGCAAGTATTCTGATAGGGATTTCCAATGTTTTTTATTAGCATAGTTCCACATGAGGGATGCAGAAAGTATGTAAGCCAGCATTAGGGCTAGTCACATACATAAGAAAAGCTTTCTGCCATATGGGAAACCAGCTCACCTCCACTCCAGTACCAGGTCCTAGTCTGCTACAAAAGTCTGCATGTAGTCTTCTGATCTTAGATGGTAAAACCTCTTAACAGCCAGTCGGCTAGCAGTTTCAAGAGACAAAATATAAGACATAATTCTATATTTTAGCGCCAACACCCCATCCCTATTAAATCATCATCATATGGTCAGAATATGTGCCACACAAATATGCCTTCATGGGTAAGCACACCGTTCCACTATATGATCTCCCCCCTCCAGTCAAAAACAAACACACAAAGATTGTCCGATGGAATAGGATAGGGTGGGAGCACAGGATGAAGGTGGTGGTAAGTCCTTCCCAACGCGCTTCACCTTTTTTAAGGCTTCCTCAGGGGAGGCAAAGGCACAGATTTTTGAGATATATGATCCCTCATTGCACTAAGAGAGCGGAGATAGCGTTGTCCACACAGAAGAAAGGAAAGAGGTGTTGAGATCTACAGAACAGGTACTTTCCTGCAATGGTTGATTCAAGGTCAGCCAAACAATATAAACAAATAAATGTGGCGGCCACAGAACCAGGGAACAAGGATAGGACAGTGTCACAAAATATGTACTTCCTCACTTGGAGACATGTGTTGCAATATGGTGTCCCAGAAAAGAAGAGAGAGTGACACCCATTCAGGTTCTATGGTCATTGCGTGTAATGTTCTATATAAGGGAGGGAGGGCCTAAACGATCCCCACTGGGGCTCTGCTTCAACAAACCACTGAGACAAACACAAAGGAGGAACCTTCCACTCCTAAGGCGTCCCAACAGCGAAGCATGAACTGTCCCTAATGGACGTGGGCAAACATCCGCACCGGAGGTGAGGTCAAGAGGTCTACAATGGCAGCCTCCATTTCACATTGGGGAGGCCTCCTAGCTGACCTGTTTGCAGCCGATTATAGATGTAAAATTTACAAATCACAATTTTGGCAAGTCTTTTTTTTTTGTAATTCCTTTATTTTAAGAGTGTAAAATGTACAGCCAACTTAAGCGACATAATACAGGTTAGTACACAATATTTGCATATAAAAGATCAGCATAACATTTACTTTGCAGTACTACTTATCTGGCAACCCCTCCAACCAAGACATAAATGCTAAATAGGTTATATATTGGCTCTCAGGGGTGCTAACAGACTGAATGGGCCGCAGAACACGCAGCCCACCCATGTTGACATTCTGAACATTCAGTCGTATTATAGGCTAGAGCGAAAATTGCCTTTGGGAGACATAGTCTACACCGGGCAGGATATATGGAATAGAAGGTGGTATTCCTGAGGTGGATTGGATAAAGACGGCCGTGTCAACCGTCTGTTGCAACCACCGGCAACCTGGACTTCCCTCAGGAACAAAGGGATGTAGGAGAAAGGGGGGGGGGGATAAGGCTGGGTAGAGCAAATAAATGGGGGTGAGGAAGAGAGGAGTAAAGCCCCTCCGAAAGAAAGAAGGGAGCCGTCGGCCGACAGACCAGAATAGTGAGAAGAGAAAGAAGACGAGAAACAGAGAAAACTTTGATACCCCTCGCCTGAGCGCAACAGAATGTACCTATAAAGCTGGTCTTGCTACGACAATTCACATAAGTAGGACTCAGTGAAAACAAAGTGGTTCCACAGTCTCCAGGTCTCGCGGAAGGTCTACTCACGTCCGTATAGGGTTGCAGTGAGGTCCTCCATGTTCCTGAGCTCATTGATTTTTGCAAACCAAAGTGCTTTAGGGGGGGTGTCCCCGATCTCCAACCAAGAGGTATGCAGGCTTTGGCTGCATTCAACAACTGAATCGTAAGAGAGGTCTTGTATTTCCTGATGAGCCATGGTGACAGATGGAGCAGACAAGCGGCAGGATCCCCCTCTACATCTACATCTGTCAGATGCTTAACGATTTGGGCTACGTCGCGCCAAAATGTTTCAAGTTTGGGGCATGCCCAGAAAATGTGGAGCATCGTGCCCTCCGCAGTGCCACATCTCCAACAAAGATTGGAGACTTGTGGAAAGAAGCGATGGGCCGTGGTAGGGACTCTGTACCAGCGGGTTAGGATTTTGTACCCAGTCTCCTGAATCCTAGTTGCTATGGAGGACTTCTGGGCGAAATGCAGAATCTTCTCCCTCTGGGAGTCGGTGAAATGCACGTTCAGATCTGTTGCCCACTTCTGAAGATAGAGTGGGGTGAAGTCTTCTCCCGGACATATCATCATGGCATACAGTATTGACAGGCTGTGAGGAACCGGCTCCCCTCAGTGACAGATGCGCTCCAAATCTGTCAACTGTCGACCAATTCCCGGTAACCGTGCTTGCCTGCGTAGGAAAAAGCGGAGCTGAAGACCGCTCCAAAAATCTAACGGGGGCTCTGTGGCGGCCTCCCCGGCCTGCGGGATAAGTTGCCCGTCCGGTCCCATAAAGTCACAGAGATATAGCCGACCACTCTCGACCAGGCGTTGAAAACGTGAGCCCCAAAGGCCCGGCTCAAAGTCAGGGTTACCCAGGATCGGGACCAGTGGGGAAGGGGCCGGGGACACCGGTAAATGTCGAAATGCCTCCCTGACCACCATCAGCGTACTACCCAGTGTCGGGTGATCTGTAATATGTTTTGGCAGCGATAGGGAGGTCCAGGGCCAACTCCTGGCAGTGCCATCGGAGTCCTCCAACTCCATTGCCCCCCATTGCTTAGCCTCCGCATGGCAATGCCAGTCCACCACTCTGGCTAAATGGATCGCCCTGTAATAGGCCTTCACGTCTGGGAGACCCACCCCTCCCCTGCGTTTGGGTAAATGGAGAAGTTTAAGTTGGATACACGGTCTGCGGTGTGACCAAATTAATTCTCTGAACAGGGTAGCAACTCGCTTAAAGAAGACCGGAGGAATGCGTATCGGGAGAGTCTGCATGAAATACAGAACCCTTGGCAGGACAGTCATCTTCAGGGCGCTACAACGCCTGAACCACGTTAACGTAAGTGCGTGCCAATGGAGTAGGTCCATTTTGAGACGGACGAGTAGAGGAGCAAAATTTGCCTGTTATAGATCGGAGGGGTCGGGTGTAATGTTAACTCCCAGATAAGGGACAGAGGAAGTAGCCTGATGGAACGGAAACGCTGCGGTCGATGTTCGAAATACATCCCTGTCCACTGAAATATTAAAAATCGTAGATTCGGCTAGGTTCATTTGGAAGGATAGTGAGCTGTACTCCTGCAAGGAACAGAGAAGTTCCGGTACCGAACTGAGGGGGTCAGTAAGAAAGAAGATCAGATCATCCGCAAAGGCAGCCACCTTGTGGGTCCCCGACGGTTTCTGGAATCCCGCTATAGAAGGGTTCTCCCTTATCATGCAAAGAAAGGGTTCCAGTGAGAGAATGAAAATCAGAGTGGACAAGGTGCAGCCTTGCCTCGTGCCGTTTTGGATGTTAAAAAAGGGGGACCGGGTTTCGTTCACCTTCACTGCAGCAGTGGGACAGGAATAAAGAGAACGGATCCAGTTAAGCATGGAGGGTCTGAGTCCTATGTGCTCGAGAGTGGCGTGCATAAAAGACCAGTTCACCCGGTCAAAAGCCTTCTCCGCTTCCGTAGACAACAAGAGAAGCGATTGGTGAGTCTTTCGAGCGGCGTGTATCAGGTTCACCACCCGGATAGCGTTGTCGCGGGGTTCTGGTAGTGGTACGAAGCCCGCCTGGTCTCTGTGGATTAGGCTTGAAATGTATGGCAAAAGCCGATTGGCTAAGACCTTTGCAATCAATTTCAAGTCTGCATTCAATAGCGCTATCGGCCGAAAGTTCCCACAACGTGCGGGGTCCTTCCCCTCTTTTGGGATCAGGGAGATGTAGGCTCTGAGGGTATCGACCGGGAAAGGGTCCCCCTCAGGAATCAAATTCCAGAGACTAAGGGTCGTGACAGGGCTTCAAAGAACACTTTGTAGTATGCCGGGGTAAGGCCATCTGGGCCAGGGGCCTTCTTGGGTTTTGAATGGGCAAGGGCCGTTCCCAGCTCCTCGACCGTGATGGGCTCCTCCAGCTCTCCTGTACCGCGGAAGGTAGCACCGGCATGCCAGAAGCTGCAATGTAAGACTGTGAGGAGAGTCCGTAGGAGACATCCCACCAATATTGTAGAGCCCTTCATAGAAAGATTTGAACTCCATCGCCATGTCTGCGGAAGAAGATAACTTCTGTCCATTGGCATTCACCACGTGTGAAATGTGTGTTTGTATTTGGGGTCCCCGCAAAGCCCGCGCTAACAGGGTACCAGGTTTATTGGAGAATTCAAACATTGTACGTTGCGCCCATGTCGACTTTTGTTTCATCTTATGGAACGCGAGAGAACTTAGTTCCTCGCGAGCCTTGAGGAGTTCATGGTAGGTGAAGCGGGCCAGACTGGCCTTGTGCGTGCATTCCAGCTTTTGTATCTGGGCGATGAGCTCGTCCAAGTGCCGGGTCCTCTCTCATTTGAGTCGAGCCCCTATTTTAATCAGCACTCCCCGAACAACTGTCTTGTGGGCCTCCCACATCGTCAACGGGTTACTGACTGAGCGCTCATTAGTGGAGAAATACTCCCGAATGGCAGCCAGGAGCTCCGCACGAATCTCCTCGGATTAAAGCAGAGACTCATTCAGCCTCCAGGAGGGAGGAGTCTGAGATGTCGGGCCCAACTGGAGTATCAAATGGACTGGAGCATGGTCCGAAAGGGAGATCACATCAATGGATGCCAATACTACTTTGGTTAGGTCATTATGTGAAATAAGGATGTAGTCAAGCCGTGAATGTGTGTGGTGGATTGGCGAAAAATAAGAATAATCCCTATCCTGCGGATGTAGCAAACGCCAAGGGTCTACTAGGCGCAAGGCTTGTAGGTCTGTCTTCAAGCATTTTAAGCGAGAGTACGAGAGATGGGATGCGCCCCTAGAAGCGTCCAAGAGAGGATCTAGGGCAAAGTTAAGGTCGCCCTCGAAGGCCAGAATACCCTCCTTAAATTCCAGAAGCTCTGGGAGTAGCCTCTGCAAAAACTGGGGATGATCAGCGTTCGGGAAGTATACGTTAACTAACGTGACCTGAACGTCAGCCACCCGCTTCCTAACGAAAAGGTAACGACCCTGAGTATCTGTCTTGAGTGCCTCAAATGTCCACGGGACCAATCTGCTCACTAGGATACTAACCCCCTTGGATTTGGAGATGGGAGACACACTGTGATAGGTGGTTGGGTAAGCCCTATTTGTCAGTCTGGGAATGTGACTTCCCCGGAAATGCGTCTCCTGAAGGAACGCGATATGGGTTTTGCCCCTTCTCAAATCAGCCAGTAGCTGGGAACGCTTCTCCAGAGTATTCAATCCACGCACGTTGTGGGAGGAGACCTTCAGGAGGACCATGACTGGTACCGGCCCCAAGACCAGGACCACAGGGACAAAGGGGCGTGGATATTCCCTGCCAGTCAGGCCAAGGCGAGAGGCAGATAGGAGGATGGAAAGAAAATGAAAAAAAGGGGGAGAAGAATAGAGAGGGGGGAAAGGAAGCGCAATGTTAAATATAGCGAAGTGTGGGAGGGGAGGGTGAGAAGAGAGGAAAGATGGGGAAATGGGGGAGAGGGATTAACTCTAAAATAAAATGTGCCAAGTCAGGGGTCCACCCTATGTGGGGACGGCTAGGAAATGGGCAGTTACCCGAGTCGAATAGGAGATTGGGGTAAACTGACCAAGGGATAGAGGAGATGCACAACACTGGGGCTCCTGGAACCATTATCAGATCACAACATTGAGCCCAAAAGGACAAATTAACAGCGTCAAAGATTAGCCAGGTAGAGCATAAAGCATTTTTCATTTTTAGACACCTAGGACCATTCAGACCAGGCAGGTCACAGCTGATGTGGGCAGGAGACCGAGAATAGTCCTTGAGGACCCTGACTCCGGGCACACCAGCAGCAGGCCGCCACAGACAGGTGAACAAGCATTCAGCCCGGTACCGAAGCCCGTCCAGGGGAGGAAGGCTTCTGGCAGGCAAAAGTGCCTGCTCTATGACCGCCCACCTACGGAGAGACCCTGCCCCAGGCATTATGTTCCGGACCTTGGATCAACATTAACATATACAGGTAAACAGGAATGTGAATGTGAGAGTACCAATCGCCAGGGACGGGGGCCGACATCAGGCTACCCGGCCACATTGACCCGAGAACATTAACCTGAGCAGCAGTTCCACAGATAGATTGTCTTACCCAGGAAAGGACGCGTCATGTGGGCCCCACCACCCCGCCGCCACCCGCACACTGCCTCTCAACGGCTTAGTGCGATGGGAGATGGTACCAACAGGTCTTCCGTAACGAGCCGGGGTAGTACCCCCGCTCATGCCAATAACCTCTCAATGGGGCAGCGAGTGTCCCAGGATGTGTTGCCCACAATCACGTCCCAATATCTCACCTCGGGCCCGCTCCCCCACTGCCTAAACCAGCAACGAGCAGGAGCAAACCGCGGCCGAGAACACCACTTCAAAACATCATAGTCAGAGGCAAAAGAAAGCAAAAAATGGTAACAGCAAACAACATTGAAAACATTAAACCCTGTGAACCCCCCTCCCCCGCCCTTCCAGTGCAGATGCAGCCGGCATGATCTTTAGACTGTACTCCCTAGCCAGGAGCACAGTAAGTCCCAGGTGTAGAAAACCTGCCGTCCAAGCTGGGGGGGGGGGGGGCGAAGAGTCCTCCCAGCACCTTTAGCGGATGAGTTCTAACCTAGGCCCCAAGAGAGAAAGAGAGAACTAAGCAAAAGGCAGGGAGGAGGTGGGGTGGGAGGAAAGTTCTGGCACTGGGTATGGTAGCTCTCCCAGCTGGAGTTATCCAGGAATGTTGCAAAGTGTTACAGGCCCCCAAAGAGCAAGGCAGTATGGTCAGAGTCAGTACTGTTCTATCATAGCAGAGGAGGGACAGTCCACTGACTGCGTAGGCTGCCAACCAACAACCACAAGAGCAACCCACGAGTGCCAAGTGCCCCCCCTCCCGTCCACGGCACCATAGGATCAGGGCCAAGCTCTCTGGGATATTGATGTGAAGGGGATACCCAATGTCACAATAGATAAAACCCGTAACCGGTTCCCCCAGTCTTACCATGTCCCGGTGACCGTGAGACAATCACACTTCCTCAGCAGTGGGGTGCGGTCTTCGAGTTTCCCGGCTTGAAGCTCTGGAGCGTGGGCGTCTAGACCGTTGCGGCCTCGGCACAGGCGGGCCGACAGCCTCCTGGGACAGCAGATATTCATGCCAGTCAGGTACGCTGATGGCGGGCCGGCCTATAAAGCCAAACAAATCAGGGAGCTGTTCCGGGGATCTTAGGTAGAAGTCGGATCCTTGCCTCCGCATGATGAGATGAAAGGGATGTCCCCACCGGTAGGTAGCGTCTGTCTCTCTTATTAAGTCTAGGAGGGGGCGCAGCAGCCCCCGCATGGCCCGCGTCTGTCTGGAGACATCTGGATAAATCTGAATGGATGCACCATCAAAATCCACCGGACCTTTGGACCAGGCCTGGCGGAGTATCTCTTCTTTCACCATAAAGAAGTGGACCCTGCACAGCACATCGCGGGGCAGGGCATCGGCAGCTTGCATGGGGAGCGGGGGCCCCCGAAACCCCGGCAGCCTGTGCACCCTGTCCAGCTCTAGCTCAGCCGTAGGAGGCTTATCTAGCACCTTGTTCAGGATGGCCATCACCGTTGCCCGGAGGTCTGGGCCCGTCGTTGCCTTAGGGATGCCGCAGAGGCGCAGGTTGTTCCTCCTGCTCCTATTTTCGCCATCATCCAGTCGCAATTGGATCTCGATGAGGTGGCGGCGGATGTCCTGGTGCTCCCGCTCCAAAGTGGTGACACGAGCCTCAGTGGTAGTGGCAGAGGCTTCTAGGTCCACCACCCACTCCTCCACCATGTCCACCCGCTGCCCGAGATCGTGGAGTTCCCTTGAAAGTGCCAACACAATGGAGGCAGCCATCTCCTGCAGGTCTTGTTTGGTGGGTAGTGTTGCAACAAATCGGTCTGCTCACCCCTTCCGACAGGCCCACATCCGACTGCGAGTCCTCCCGAGGGATGACAGGGGGCACAATAGGGGATGGTGACCTGTCCAAGTCTGGCGAGCTCCCATCCCCGCTACAGACTCCCCGTGGGTGACTCGTTTACTGGTGGAAGCACCGGCCCCCAACTAGGAGACACGCGGCGGTGCCATCCTGGATCTGACCCCGGGAGAAGGAGCAGCATGTTGCCGGAGGAAATAATGCGTAATCTCGGGTCCCCTTGCCTCCCCAGCTGCCGGTGGGTGTTTCCGTTCGCCCGGCATGTAAAAAAGGCTCTACCTCTCGGTTTGTTTGACGGTTCCAGCCTCAGGCCATGCAGAGCTCCGTGGCATGCGTCCTCCCTCTTCCATGACCTAGCCACACCCCTTGGCAAGTCTTTTTGTATGGTTTTCAGAAAGGAATGGGCATTTGTGGCCTTAGATGTCAGCTATACCTTTGGACTTCTAGTTCCACCCTGTATATTATTGAGATAACAAAAAGCACAGAACCTCCTAAAGTTGTATTTTGCCTTCATGGATGCACTTTTGCTTTGCACATTTTTGAATTTTGGATGAAATTCTCCCTTAATGTGCCATTTTCCAAATAATCTGTAACATTAAACGGCCTTCACTGAATCACCATAAGACTCAGCGCTAGCAAACTCACTATGCTGATAAAAACCTCTCCCCCAATATCAACTTTCTGACAATCCTTACGAAGACAGTGAAAAACATCATTATCTCATGCTGAGTGGGAGAGAGACATCTGTTCATATTCCAAAGCCAAGGACACATTGCCTGCAGTCTTAAGAATAAGTGCACTTTTAACACGCTGCAGCCCATTTAATATAAATAGTCCAATTGGACAACATTATAACAATCTTTAACTTGCTTACGTTCTGTCTTGATTGCTAAGCCTGAGGTTTCTAATGATCTCAGCAATTTATTCATTTATACCGTGTACTACGTGCACCAGGGAAGGTATCACTGGGACACAATTACACTTATCCTTCACTAGTGTTCCAAATCCACCTAGTGATGTATTCATTCATATAACAGGGTTGTTCCTCCTGCCATTCTCAGATAGCGTATTCTTTACACTATGTTAAATATTTAATTTTTGCACATAAATAAATCTACAAAGAGATGGAATTTTGTTCATATGCTTATGGCTTAGACTCATTTTCTTGGCCACTCTATCAAATATGGCACAAACGGTAGACACAAAGTAATCCTTTTTCTTTTAGGGGACTATACCCATTTACCACTGGAACAATTCAGATTTAAACTCAAGACAAGAATCATTCCATTTTATTATCATTAGCTCCACCTTTGTATTATCCTAAAGATATTAGGATGGATTTATTGCCCTTGGTTGCCAGGCAGTCTTGCTGATTCAGTAATGCTCAAAGCAACAAGCATGCATTTTAGGAGTTCTGAAATCACTTTGACTTTGGCTTCTGCATGGTTGTCACATGCCAGTGACTCAAAGTTTTGAAATGGAAACAATCTGGCAACTAGCAAGATAAGCTATGCAATGGCAGCACCCACATTTCTATCTAGGTTTCTTTTAAAGGACAAAGCGTGTCGACTACCATTGCTGGTCTCATTTTTAAATGCTAGTTGCCTGGCTGTCTCTAGCTGCAAGAAAACCTTTAAAAAAATGAAAAAAGAGCAAAAAGGCAGGAATTTTAATGCATAAGAGACATGCTTGGTCTCTTCTGCATTAGCGTTACCTACCTGTGTGCCCGCTTTTGTACAGTCAGCTGCACACACGCAGCTGACTGTACAAAATTGACAATGGTGAATCTGGCTGAAATGTTTGAGTATTAGCACAAGTGATTTCAACCCTGCCCAGCCAATTAAATCGGATGGTGATCGAGACCCGGAGGCCGGCCACCCGAAGATGTCAGCAGCTAGGCGGGAAGCTCTGTGACGCCACATCGCTGGAGCGAAGGGGAGTATAGTTCTGTTTAATTATAAAACATGAGGATTACCTTTAATGCCCCTTTACTTTTGAAAAGGCTGGTTGTCTGGCTGTCCTGCTGAGTCAAATACTTCAATACTTTGAGTCAATGACAAAAAACCATCATGCAGATCAGGTGTTTTGCATAATTATTTCAGGTCAGTGATTCAGAATGATTCCTTTAAGTAGAAGTTGGGAAGACTGAGAGAAAATGCCCAAAGTAGCAATGACAGCAATAAGTCAACAGGTGTAAATAGCACTCTAATTGCTATAGTGGGGCACAGTTAATCATTTAACAGTTTTGCATGCCCGTCCACAAAAAGTAACATTTGGAATCATTTCCTTGCTGCAAATCCTCTACAATGCACCAAAATTAGCATATAGGGCATTATCAACAACAGCACCAAATTACATAAAGCCATTTAAATTAAATTCCAAAATGCCTGGGGCTGAGCCTTGCCAGGAAGAAACATTACTTTAAAGCTAAAAGGCAATTCTGTGGGTCTTAAAAAACTAAAGCCTAGTACACACAGGCCGAATGTTGGGTGGCATCGGCCAGTTCAATAGAAACTGGCCAACATTTGGCCCATGTGTACGGCAGCCAGTCCAACAGAAGCAGACCATTTGGCCGGCTTCTGTCGATGGGGCATGACCGAAAAAGGTCTGTTGACCGTCTCCTAATCAGCGCTCTCAGCCATTGGCAGTTCAACAGATCTCTCCAACACTCGGCCTGTGTGTACTGTAGCTGGTCCGACAGAAGCTGGCGGAATGGCATGATCGGAAAAAGTCTGCCGACCGTAGTGTTCTGGTGGGGGGCATCCCCCTGTCAAAACACAATAGCTCAGCAGGGGAGAAAGCTGTATTAACATCGGATTGCTGGTACAGTGGCTCTGACTTAAGCGGTCAGGTTTTTTTCCTTCAACCCCCTGGTTTCCAGCATGCTCGTCCAACAGAAGCCAGCCGAACGGCCGTCTGCCATACACATGGGCCAGCTGTAGGCTGGTTTTTATTGAACCGGCCGATGACACCCAACATTTGGCCCGTGTGTACTTGGCTTTAGACTAGCCAGGTAATGAGGTACAATGGGGAACATCACAAGACAGTTGACTTGGGGTAGCAGGCGGGCAAAAAAGTATGATATGAATCCAGACCCATCTTTATGTCTTTTGTTGTTGGACAGGTAACGCCAATGCATAAGATTCTAAGCCAGTTATTACCAAAAAGGCATGTAATGTGATGGCTGTAAAGATTCACAAACACACTGATGCAGTTATCATGCTTTTCAAATTACTGTACCTAATACTGCCATGCTGCATGTAGAAACAAAATACAGGTAGGTTAGCTTAGAGCATTTAGTTAAAGTAATAGCATGGTGCACATTCAAGTGAAAAAGCATTAATTTAGATGTATACATTTACACTGAACACCACCTGGTGATAATTGTAGGCAATACTTGTCATAGTTACGCCTTTCTAATTACAATGCAAAAGAAGACTTCACCAGTCTACTTACTATACCTAAACCAAATCGTTTATCAACTGTTTGGGGAGCGGATCCCTAAACCTCCTTCCCTGCATACGCTTTATGCACATAATGTAATAATAATAACAGACAGAAATTAAAGTACTCTTTTTATTTAGTATAGTAAGGAAAGGATAGAACCCCTGTCAGCTTTTTAATATCATTTGTGCCCCTGTTACTCATAGCTCCCAACTGTCCCTGATTTGGAGCAATGTCCCTCTGTCCTCCTTATTTGTCCCTCATTTTGGTCTGATCTATATAGTTGTATATTAAATGTACTTTTTATCTTTCAAAAAGTGTTTCCCAGTGCTAAGCCTTTCATCCAAATTCTAAATTGCCTAATTTTTGAAAATCTTAAAAACCAATAAAACCAATATAAAGGATTAGTAGTGGTAAAAAAAAAAAAAAGCCCTTGTGGATTTAATTAACTTTTTTGTTTGGTTAATTCTCCTTTAAGGGGGTGTGGCAGGGGGCGTGTCCTATGCCTACATAAATTTGCTAGTAGGTGCCCCTCATTCCCATTTCAAAATGTTGGGAGGTATGCTGTTACTGTCCTTCCTTGACTTCCGGTCTGGTAAACCATTTGTCAAAAAAAAACAGCACATAAAAAAGGAAACTTCAGTAATTGAGCCCCAAATAGCAGTAAGGCTGGCCATGCTTGGTGCAAATTTCTCTCCTGCAACCACGGGCATCAGGAAACGAATCTGCACAATCCACTATCAACGCAGACCGTGTTAACAGGGATATCAGCAATTGTTTTCCCCCTAGCACCCCCCCACCCCACCCCCACCCGCTGAGAGCAGACAACATTTTTTGCGAGTAGCTATAGCAGCAAGAGAATCCGGCAGGCTGGTTGTACCCAAGTTTATTGATCAATCAACTTGGTACATTCAGCCGGCCCATTAAGCATTCAAACCTCACCCGGTTTCTGCTGAACTGGCCGAGATTCGAACCGTGTATGGCTGGCCTAAGGAGGTACAAATCTATGGATTAATGCTCTTGAAATTTTGCTTGGTGTTTTGTTACACAGAGTACTTTAGGTAACACAGCTAGAATTTTTTTTTTTTCTTAGCAACGAAGTAAATTTTTTGGGCTGCCCAAAGGAATACTTACAACGTTTCTGAGAGACCGCCTGCAGACATGCAGTAACAATATCACAGTTTTTTTGCCGTTTGTGCTGTAGTCTGTCCTTCTGTCTTAACTGCCGCAAGAGCTTGGCAGACTGAACCGCAATACGACGTTTAAGTTCTCCTCTTATTGTTTTTAGTTCACTGCAATCTGCAATAAAATCAGAAGAAAATAAAGAATAAAAAAAAGTGAATAATGCATAAAGCTGGCCAAACCAAGTGGGCAGTTAGGTAGATTGTTACTAAAGTAGCCTAGTTTAAAGCAGTAATAAACTTAAAAATAAAAACGTAATATGTTGCAATTTACCAATCCTTA
This sequence comes from Glandirana rugosa, assembly GCA_018402905.1. NCBI lineage: Eukaryota > Metazoa > Chordata > Amphibia > Anura > Ranidae > Glandirana > Glandirana rugosa. The sequence continues at coordinate 328,556 of BLSH010031123.1, read as the reverse complement.
AATGTGCTAGTTGCATTCGTTTTTTTAGGCTTTTAGTCCCTTCATTTTCACTTAAAGATCTGGCCAGTAGACTTCCTGGATTAGGTCTCCACTTTGAATGGAGGAAAAACAGAGACACCTTTGGGCAGCAGCATTGTTAATCTGTGGAGAGGAGCAAATTTAGGAGGACTAACAAATCAAAGCCAGGCTTCAGCAATCACTTTTAAGCGATTACAACAGTTGTTTTCCCTTTTGGAATAAAGGTCTAACATAAATGAATAAAAGACTACCATTGTAAGTATCCCTGTCAGTGTTAAATGGTTTATCTCAACCCTGTAACTGCCACTTTGGCTGGACAGCTTGGACTGTTGAAGTTAAAAAAAAAAAATAACAGACTTACTGGCTCGATCAACAGGTGGAAATAGAGGGAAAAAAAAACAAACTAAAAACAAGAAAAATAATGCAAACACCACATCCAAAAATCAGTAAGCTGCAATAGAATAAAATTTTGTGTCCATCCCTGGATCCACTCTTTACTTACCTCCGGGGACGCTGAGCCGTCAGTGCCCACATAGCTGGTCCAGTGGTCCAGAGATTTGAAATCCTTGCACTTCTAAGTGCCCGTTCACATAGGGGTGACTTGCGATCCGACTTGAGTTGCCTCAAGTCGCCCCAAGTCGCTTGACATTTGAAATCCCATTGAAATGAATGGGAGCCGTCTTAATATACACGACTGAAGTCGCTCCGACTTCAAGGCGACTTCTGAAAAGGTTCCTGTACTACTTCTAGGCGACTTCTATCCGACTTGTGCCCATAGAATTCAATAGAAGTCGCCTCCAAGTCGGATCCCCCATCTACATAGAAGCGACTTTACAGTCAAAAGAATAGAATTTATTTTTAGGCAGCCCCCTCCCTCCCTTCTCTGATTGGTCAAGTCAAAGTCGCCTGGCAAAAGTCGTGTTGTAAAGTCGCCTGAGGTCTTTGAAGTCGCGCTGGAAGTCGCGCTGAAAGTCGCGCTTAAATCGCCTAGCGAAGTCGCGCTGAAATCGTGTCGCCCCTATGTGAATGCAGCCTTAGTGCAACGCTTCTGGGACGAACCAGAGAGATTCTGAGTGGCCAACACCTGCGCACTTTATTGTTCTAAAATATCCCAGAAGTGCTGCACAGAGAAGAGGGGGAAAAAAGAGGGATTTCAAATCCCCAGACCACTGGACTGTGTGCTTCTCACATTGTGCATGTATCACATACATGTAAAAATCTGCAATTTTTTTTTTTTTGCTAGAAATTTACTTAGGACCCCCAAACATATATATTTTTAAGCAGAGGCCCTGGAGAAAAAAAATGGTTGGTGTTGCAATGTTTTATGCCAATTTTTTGGGGAAAAAATCACTTTAATGAATCTTATTGCACACAAACACAATAAAATATCCAAAGATTATGTAAAGCTGAGTAAATAGATACCAAACTTGTCACGCTTTAAAATTGCCCGTGGAATGGCGCCAAACTTCAGTACCTTAAAAATCTCCCTAGGCAACACTTTAAAAGCCTTTACAGGTTACCAGTTTAGAGATACACAGGAGGTCTGGGGCTAGAATTACTAGTTCCACTCTGATGTTGGCAAAGATGCCTCACTGTTTACCTACAGGTGCAGGACTTATGCCTTGTGCGTGAGCATGGGGGGGGGGGGGGGTGGC
>BLSH010031123.1:301586-317062 GCA_018402905.1 Glandirana rugosa | reverse complement strand
ATGCAGCCAATATCAAAGGTGGGGGCACTTATGCAGCCAGTAACACAGATGGGGGCAGTTATGCAGCCAATAACACAGGTGGGGGCAGTTATGCAGCCAATAACACAGGTGGGGGCAGTTATGCAGCCAATAACATAGGTGGGAGCAGTTATGCAGCCAGTAACACAGGTGGGGGCACTTATGCAGCCAATAACACAGGTGGGGGCAGTTATGCAGCCAATAACACAGGTGGGGGCAGTTATGCAGCCAATAACACAGGTGGGGGCAGTTATGCAGCCAGTAACACAGGTGGGGCAGTTATGCAGCCAGTAACACAGGTGGGGGCAGTCATTCAGCCAATAACACAGGTGGGGGCAGTTATGTAGCCAATAACACAGGTGGGGGCAGTTATGCAGCCAATAACACAGGTGGGGGCAGTTATGCAGCCAATAACATAGGTGGGAGCAGTTATGCAGCCAGTAACACAGGTGGGGGCACTTATGCAGCCAATAACACAGGTGGGGGCAGTTATGCAGCCAATAACACAGGTTGGGGAAGTTTGCAGCCAGTATCACAGGTGGGGTACATTGCAGAGACCCCCCCCCCACATACCCCATCCAATACGCAGGCAGGATTGTTGCAGAGTTCAGCAAGGCGGAGAAGCGGGCTGTGAGTCTGCAGAGATTCGGCATGCGGAGAGTGGGCTGTCCCCCCTCATCAGTCACCGGGCGGTCATGGTCTCTGTGGGAGCGGGAGTCACGTCTGCTGCCACAGTGACCCGCCCCTGGTCACCGCATCCAATCACACTGAGCTGCAGGCTCAGGGCACCCAATCAGACTGTGTGTACGCGCCTGTTCAGCGCACACACAGACTTTATTGGCTGACCAATAGGCTCAGTACTTGGCTGAGCCCAAAAAAAAAAAAAAGTCAATCCACCGGCACCACCTGCAGGGGGGCGGGGCTGACCTTTTTTTTTTTCTTCTTTAGCCGGCGGGGAGGTGCCCCTCATACACCAGCCGCCACTGCTTGAAAGGAAATTTATCAAGCTTCTCTTCACTGCGGCTAGCACATGGCGAGGCCTACACTGTCAAATGGAATACAAAATCAGCTGTGCCACCCCTTCATTGATAAATCATAAATCATAAACATAGAATATACACCAAACTCATAAGTGAACACATACAGTTTTGGCTGCATATAAATATTGGTGATAAATAATCCTTGTGAAAATCTTAGTAATCATAAAGTCCAGAAAAAAGTGCAAAATTAAGTCCAATGGTTCTCAGTAGTAATCCACCAGAACATATAACTTGTGCATAAATGAAGTAATAAGTGCTTTAAAGTGCTTCAAACGTGCTAAAAAAAAAGCCGATCCGCAGTGCTCAGTGCCAATCCCCACAAGATTACTAAGATTTTCACAAGAATTATTTATCACCAATATTTATATGCAGCCAAAACTGTATGTGTTCACTTATGAGTTTGGTGTATATTTTATGTTTATGCTTTATCAATGAAGGGGTGGCGAAGCTGATTTTGTATTCCATTTGGCAGTACAGATCCCTATTGGGACTTGTGAGCAGCAGCAGCCTCTGGTCTGCACCCACTATTGTTTCCCGTTGGGGGGAGCAAATTTGGGTTCTGGCCCTACACTAACATACACAGCTGTAGCGTGGAATATTTTGCACGCTGAGGCCTACACTGTGTCAGCAAGACCTCAGGACCACCTATTACAGGCCAGGGAATGTGCAGCAAAGTGCTTGAGTGCTAACCGGGCCTTTGATGGACTACATTTCCCAGCCCAGCCCTCTTCCAGGTCCCACCGACCTGCTTTTCCTCAGTGACACTCCTTCCCCTGACTGGCTCCCAAGGCTTCCACAGACTGTCCACTATTACTCTCCCAGCCTACTCCAGCACTTTCTCTTCCAGCTCCCAGAGTCTGTCACTCACCGACACTGGTGGATCACGTTAAAATCTCTCTATGTGTAGCACTTCCGCTGTTCTCCTGTTCCCTTGTGCGACTCCAGGAATCACCTCCACTCCTGGCTGCACCCGAACCTCCAGGCCCCAAGGTCATCCTCCCCAGACTCAACAGTGCCTCCTGCTACATCCCAGACTTCCACCCGACACTCTCCTCCCAGATTGAGCTAACTCCGAGTATTTAAGGAGGCCTGCCCCCTGCCAACCCTGCTTGGGGATTAGTCAGAACTCTTTAGAACACTCCAGATGGCTCCACCTACCTCCAGGTTTCTAGAAAAGGGGGAGGTTCTGGTGACCTCATCTGTTGAGTCCACTCAATCCTCCCTGAGCCACTCCTCCCGGCCCAGATCAAAACATTTAGGCCTGCTTTTACACTCAGGCCTGACTAATTTTGCCTTTCCTAGCAAAACCCTGCTAAAAAATGCACCTATACTGTCAGGGAAATAGACCCAGAACGGCTACTGCTGCCCATTTCCAACATGGCCGCGTCCAGCCGCCTGTACGAGTGGGCATGCGCCGACGCACACGAACGCTCCGTCACGAACGCGGGGACGCGCCGGGCACGCGCAGTAGCAAGCACATTGGCGCCCTTTGGGCTATTTAAACTTGTCACTAACAAAAGGACTTTGCTGGATTATCTCTCAGCTCCCCTGGGATTCCTGTGTTGCTGTTATCTCCTGATTGATCTCCTGTTTACCAGACTCGGCTTGTCCTGACCCTGCACCTGCTATCCAGTCCTGATCCTCGGCTTGCCTCCTTGACCATTCTCCTGGCTTGTCCCGCTGCTGGCTCTACCAACTCTGCTATCCTGCGTATCCTTGTTCTGGTGCACCGTCCCAGCTGCTTCCTCTGATCTAACCGTGTATGACCCCGGCTTGCCTTCTGACCTTGTCTCCAGCTGACTCCCCAGGGAGCCTTAAGCACGCCAGCAACCACCAGCTGTTCCTGCAACTTCCTGCTACACAGTCTTCTGGAATTACCTGCTGGCAACCCGTGCTTCTTTGGGTGCTGCTCCCGTCTCACCCCCAGGGTAGCTGTGCACTTAGCCGCAAGGGAAGCCCTCTAACATCTCGGCCTCACACCTGCTTCCTGACATATACTATGGGGGCGCTACATAAAGGTTCTTTGACACTACAGCCCTGACATGCCATTTGGTTTTACAGTTTTGACAGTGTTCACTACATGGCTACCTATTGTTTTTTACAGCATATTCCCTAAAGAAAGTGGTCCAGCTGCAAGGCTATCATTGCCTTTAACGGACACATTGGGGCAAAATCCGGTGCAGTTTCCTGATTTTATTATCAAAGCTTAAAGTGTTACTAAAGCCAGGACCCTGCATTCACTATATCTGGTCTCCCACAGTACACATTACATGGAAATTCAAATGTAGCGACGCCCCCGACCTCCAGAGGCCTAGTGGTGACCTCCAGAGTCAGGGACAGCTGACATTCCTTCTCAGGGTGCAGGTTACTACGCATGGTGGGTGTAGTGCAAGGTGGAATGATTGGCCGGCAATCGCTTAAACTGTTCCCGACCGACTCGCGTACATTAACTGCTGCAGAGTGGCGCTGTATCATGAATCGCCGTCTATATACAGTGGCTCACTCATGCGCGGCTAGCGGGAGGGTGCGCAGCGGCAGCATGTTCTCCAGCAGTATGGCCGCTGCTTGGGCATACTCGATGTCCGCTGGCGAGCCGCGATTGTATGGCAAGGAAGTAAAATGGGGAACCGCCGTTGCTGTAAACGCATCGGTTCCCCGCTCTGTCAGACGGCATGTGAGAGATCTACTGATCCCTCTCACTGGGATCAGTTAGCTCTCTTATGCCCCTGGCATGCTCCTTCTGGTCCCCCCTGCAGCACTCACCTCCTCTCTCTGGCTATTTGTGCGGGACGGGCTGAATACAGACATGATTCAGTCATGTACTGAGAAGCTGATCATGCAATCCAGAAGACAGAGGCAGCCACACGCTGTAACATAACTTTCCCCGGTGCTCGTCCTCCTGCTCTTTCCTTCCCCTGCTCTCCATCCAGTCTGCTGCTGCGGGGAATCTACATGGAGAGCAGGGGAAGGAAAGAGCAGGAGAACATGTGCTGGGGAAAGTTTTGTTACAGAGAGTGGCTGCCTCTGTCTTCCGGATTGTATGATGAGCTTCTCAGTGCATGACCGAATTATGACTGTATTCAGCCTGCCCCGCACAACTAGCCAGAGAGAGGAGGTGAGCGCTGGGGGGGCCTGAGAAGGGGGGCGGCGGTCCACTGTTACAGGAACCAGCCCACTGAGCCATCGGCCCACTTGAAAAAGCCTGGTTGTCCCGATGGCCAGTACATGCCTGCTGGTCTCCTGTGTTATAATTGGCAAGCAAAGAGACATTGGAGTCCCCACATCCAAATCTTACTTCAGAAAAGAGAATTCAGAATGCCAGATTGAACTCAATCAAAACGCAGGTAGAGAAGCAGAAAGAAGAACATTGGATCATTATGGCTACTAGAGAAGGTCCATTTACATCCAATACTTTGTTGCTCATTTTGCTGCATGCAAAATGCAAGAATGTGACGAAATCTATTGTCTTAGCCGCATGTAGTATGATGGGAGATAGCACGTAAACCATGGGAACAGGTTTCCAACACATCCTGCTGCAATTTTAATGCACAGGGTATTTTAAAAAATCTAAATTAAATGTCAGTCACTCAATGCAGCATGGGTTAATGTTTGCATTCTGGTGTTAAGCCCACGCAACCACCAAGGCTGCTAAAAAGAGCAGCAGGTCTACACATGGATTATTATGGTACATACTGTCTTATAACATTGTAGTTTTGAAGCAACACAGAATAAGCAAGTTGCTCAGTAATATTTATTTCACAAAATATTAGTCACTTCTGTTTCCATGGTCTGCATACAAAAAGGTAGCATGTCCTACATTTTTTTTTTGTTTTATTTCTTTTGCCAATAAAGATATGTTTTTTAAAAGTAAATTTAATACATTAAACAAATGGAATGGATTCATGAAAGGTTGTATATAAAAATGACCTACCGTATATACTTGAGTATAAGTCGACCCAAATATAAGCCGAGGCACCCAATTTTACCGCAAAAAACTGGGAAATGCAGCAGCTACTGGTAAATTACCAAGCCATTACACAGGGACTCAGACATTACACAGGTATTGTAGCCAGAACACAGGGATTCAGCCATTACACAGGGACAGGGAGCACAGTACCTTCTCTCCCGTCCTCTCCTCGTGTCAGCCGTTCTGGGCCCGCCCCCATCCCACAACACAGTGACAAGCCAATCACTGGCAGTCACTGTGCAGCCAGTCTATGTATGTGCTCTATTCAGCGCACACACAGACTTCTCGGACCACCCACAGAGGCTGCAGGCGCCTGCAGATGAGATGGTGTGTGACACTCACTCGAGTATAAGCCGAGGGGGGGGCTTTATACCCAAGTATATACGGCATCTACAGCAGAGACGGCTCTTTAATTAGGCAAATTAGGCAGTCGCCTTAGGCCTCGCCCTCACAGGGGCATCGCGGCCACATAATTCACATTATTAAACAGCCACCTCTGATGCAGGTGCATCTCCTGAGCTGAAGCGGGTGAGAAGTGTAGTGTGTGTCACCTGTGCCCAGGGACGGACTTACAATTCCTGTCCCTGAATGCGTGTTGATGAACACACTCTGCTCTAATGCCAACCATGCAGCTGCTCCGCCTTTCCTCTGCCTTCTCAGCCAACGAGAGTGGCTCTGTAACCCGCTCCCTTCCTCAGCCCAGCACATTCAACTTTTAGAGGAGAACACAGAAGAACCTGCAGTGCTGGGGTGACCAAATGCCGAATGTAGCAGGGCTTGTTAGGAGGTGAGGCATTTAGCTGTTGTCTCCTTCGTTGTAACCACTCCTTCTGCATGAATGCCCAGAGAAGATCTCTTGCCTGACACCATACGATGCTCAGGCCAGGAAGGGGGAGTGGCTGAGCGATGACTGCAGACAGGAGTGGCTGTGTGTCTAAGGACAGCACAGAGAATGACCAGCAGATAGCATCTCCCTCATGTTCAGATCATTAGACACAGCGGGTGCGTGCGTCTCTCTCTCTCTCTCTCTCTCTCTCTCTCTCTCTCTCTCTCTCTTTCTTTCCCACTCCAGTTCTCCTCTACCTATTCCCCATCTCCTACCCACTCCCCCCTTTTTCCATCCTCCTCCTCCTCCCCTCCCCCATGGTTCCCAGCCCCATCCCCACTCCCATTTTTTCTGGGGCCAAGAAAGAAGCCTTAGGTGGAGCTTCTTACTACTGCTGCTGTTTGTGTGGGCAGGATGTGTACTGTGCCAATCCCTGCTGACCTTCCTTTCCTATTCATCCCATGTAATTGGCACAGTATCCTGCCCACAAAAGCAGCAGCAGAAATAAGATACTCCACCTCAGGGTTCTTCCATAACCCCTGCAAAGTTCCAGAAGAGAGCAAAAAACTCTGGAGGGGAAGGTAGAGAGGGAGTTTCCATTCCAGTATAGATTTAGCCCAGTGACAGCAATGCCAGAATAGGTGGGTCTGTGAAGGCAGCTTCCCTGCACAGCTCTGCTTGAGGAAACCATATCTATATTATTCAACCACTGCCACTTTACTGTACCCTCCTACCCTCTGTACGGTGTCCACTTACCTACCCCCTGTACTGTGCCCTTTTGCTCCCCCCCTGTACTGTATCCTCCTGCCCCCTGTACTGTGCCCACTTATCCTCTCCTCGTGCTGTGCCCTCCTGCTCCCCCCTGTACTGTACCCTTCTGCCCCCTGCACTCTGTCCACTTACCCTCCCCCTGCACTGTACCCTCCTGCCCACTGTACTGTCCACTTTACCCTCCCCCTGTGCTGTGCTCTCCTGCCCCCTGTACTGTCCACTTACCCTCCCCCTGTGCTGTGCTCTCCTGCCCCCTGTACTGTCCACTTACCCTCCCCCTATACTGTACTCCTAATACAGCTAATTTTTATCACTAATTATTTTTCCCATTATGGGCGTGAGTGGGGTCTCATATTTAAGTTTTGCCTAAGGTCTCACAAAGCCTAGAGCCGCCTCTGATCTACAGTATCTCACAAAAGTGAGGACACCCCTCACATTTTTGTAAATATTTTATTCTATCTTTTCATGTGACAACACTGAAGAAATTACACTTTGCTACAATGTAAAGTAGTCAGTGTACAGCTTGTATAACAGTGTAAATTTGCATTCTAGCAAGTGTCATTTCTTCAGTGTTGCTGTAATCAAAAGGAAGGGTATGACCGCTCCAGGTGAGGCTAGTGAATATCTCTCTGCTTGGGTGCACATCCAGTCAGTGAACTGCATCAATAGTGAAGGAAAGGAAGGAGTTGACAGCACTCCAGGTGTGCGATCAAACATCCAGAAATTTGTAAATAGATGTACAAACAATCCATAAATAATCTTACATGTCCATAGATGAGCAGACAGAAATGCAAGCAGGCAGGCAAATGATTGACGAGTTTCATGAAATTAAATTCACTTAATCATAATCTCAAATTTGGACATTTTCACTTAGGGGTGTACTCACTTTTGTTGCTAGCGATTTAGACATTAATGGCTGTGTGTTGAGTTATTTTGAGGGGAAAGCAAATTTACACTGTTAGGCTGCATTCACACCTGGGCGTAGCATTTTCAGGCAGAAATATACGCGTTTTTTACCGCAATTTTGTACAGGTCAAAAGATCACCAATGTAAAAAGTAGAAAAACACCCATATCAAGCTACAAAAATACTTCCAGAACTTGTTTGAGCTTCAGGCGTTTTTGAGTGGAGATGTGAACCATTTCCATAGAGAATCATTGATTTTTTTCCCCTCCAGCGTTTTGTAGCTTCAGCTCAGGTGTGAATGCAGCCTAATACAAGCTGTACACTCACTACTTTACGTTGTAGCAAAGTGTCATTTCTTCAGCGTTGTCACATGAAAAGATAGAATAAAATATTTACAGAAATGTGAGGGGTGTACTCACTTTTGTGAGGTACTGTATATAACCAATAGCACTGACTCAATGTTAAAAAAAAAAAGGGAGTAGAGTGAGTTCCTTGCTATAGTAAGAAACTACTATATGAACATACAATCTGAGTAATAAGTCATGGGCCTCATTTGTCAAAATATTCTGCATAAAAACGGTGTATGCTATCCATGGCCAATAATCAGACCAAAATTTCTGATTTCATTTGTCAAAGAAGACTTTGATTGCTGTCAACGCTGAGTATTAGTAGGAAGTGAAATATTTGGATACATACTGTTCATGAGGATTTTCTTCACTCAAGAGGTTAATAGAGGAAGGAAAATACAGCATAATTGTATTCAGTATTCAGAAATAGCAAGCAGACCATTGAAGTGCAAGTGGAATGAAAACAAACCCATCAAGATTACGGATACATAGATTTTGGTACATAATCACTTTGATAAATCAAGGCTTTTGTTAACATATGGTGTCCTTTAACAGAGCTCATGATGTCATAGTTACAGGAACAGGATGCTCAGGAAAATATTTTACCTTGGCAGTATATTTAGCAGTAAATGCATTAAGGTGAAAAACAATGAGGCTTTACCACTCCTTCAACCACTTCAGCCCCGGAAGGATTTCACACTTTCGGACCAGAGCACTTTTCGCGATTCGGCACTGCGTCAATTTAACTGACAATTGCGCGGTCGTGCGGCGTTGTACCCAAACAAAATTTGCATCCTTTTTTTCCCACAAATAGAGCTTTCTTTTGGTAGTATTTGATCACCTCTGTGTCATTTCTGATCGTCGCTATAAACAAAAGAAGAGCGACAATTTTGCAAAAAAAAAACAAATTTCTTACTTTTTGCTAAAATGCAAATCCAAAAAAAAAAAAAAAAAAAAAAAAAAAAAAAAAAAATATAAAAAAACATTTTTCCCCATCGGTTTTGGCTGATTTAGATTCTTCCTCATATTTTTGGTATAAAAAAAAAAAAAAATAGCAATCGGCATTTATTGATTGGTGTGCGCAAAAGTTGCCGCGTTTAAACAATGATTATTCATGTCTGGGTTTTTTTTTTTTATTATTTTTTACTAGTAATGGCGGCGATCTGCAATTTTTAGCGGTACTGCGATATTGCAGCAGACATGTCGGACCATTGGCATTTATACAGCGATCAGTGATATAAAAATGCACTGATTACTGTGTAAATTCCATTGGCAGTGAAGGGGTTAACCTGCAGGGGGCGCTGTAAGGGTTAACGGTGTTCCCTGGGCGTGTTCCAACTGTGTGTGGGCTGCCCTGGCTGGGGAAAGGGGATGATCACGGCTTCCATAAACAGGAAGCCTGTGATCATCGCCCTTCCCCCTCTAACAGAACGGAGATCCATGTTTACATACACGGACCTCCATTCTTTCACTGCGAGGGGCCATCGCGGGTAGCCGGCGGCTATCAAGTTTGCCGCACCAGCTCCCTGGCCCCCCCCCCCGGAACACAGTGAACACGCCTCCGGTGGCGCGCACTCACAGCACTGGTTATCGCAGCAGCCGTCGTACGATGGCGGTTTGCGATAACGAGCCACTCTGTTGCCGTCAGACTGCGGTCGGCAAGTGGTTAAAGTGGAACTATAGGCAAAAAACTTTTTTTTCCCCCATTTTGGATAGAGCAAGGCAGGGTTATAACGTGTCAGATGTTTTTTTCGCCATCTGTGTCTTATTGCAGAGATTTCCCTTCACTTCCTATCCCATACCCACACAGTAAATCCCTGCAAATTAAGGAGATTCATTGGGGACCCCCAAGTCACCAGAACTAGTGTCCCTTTTGGAGGATTTCACCTCTATTACTTTTCTGGGGACAACTCAAAATGTGGGATTGTTTTACTTTCACTTTCAGTGATAGCGTTCTAAAAAAAAAAAAAAAGTTGTATCTTTAGTTATACTTTAAATAAGAGACAGTTTTTTGGCAAGATCAGTCATATTTTCAATATCAATGGCAAAATTTCACGATTTCTTGCAAGGTTCGCAAACCTTTGAGTGCAACTGTACATGTGTTGTTGTACCCCGCAATACATTGTAAATGTCATTCATAACCAGTTCTGGACCACCCATCACACATACTGAGGGAGGGCGGCTCGGATGCGCGAAACAACGTACTTGGTCTGGGAGATTGGACACAGCGGGAGCCAATCAGCAGCGCTGGCCACCTGCGATTGTTCTCGAGAATTACAGATTTGTGGTCTGGTGGTATGTAAACAAGGCAGACCGTTGTTCTGTCACAGACAAAGAGCAAGATCTGTGATTCCTTGTAATCAGAAACACAGATCTCTCTCTCGTGTCAGCATCCTCCACACATACTCCAATGGTAACACAGTTAAAGTGGTTGTCAAGTCACGAAAACCACTTTAAAAACTACAGGTAAGCCTACAATAAGGCTTACCTGTAGGTCCAGGAGATATCTCCTGAACCTGTACGGTATCCCCTGTACCTGTACGTGCCGACGTCACATGCACACTGAAGAATCGGCACCCGGGATAGCCCAGGGTGCCGTTTCTTCTGTATTCGTGCCGTAAATGACAGCTCACATGCGCATGCGCGGGAGTGATGTCAGCGCGACTCTGCCAATCACAGCGCTGGAGCCCGCACTGTGATTGGACGGAGCCGCAGACCTGGAACAACAATGTCGCCCATCTCAGCGGTGTGCCGAGACCGCTGCAACAGCTTCGTTCCAAGGTAAGTGCTTCATAATGAGCTAGTATGTGCTGCATACTATCTCGTTATGCATTTACTTTGCAGGTTTTTCTTTGGGGGGGTGGGGGTGTATTTACAACCACTTTAACCCTTTGATTGCCACTGTGTTCGTGTCACTGCTCCCCAAAATTTTGGATGGGAATTTTTGTAAAAAGACTGATCGTCCGAAATTCTTACCACTAGTATGCTCCTTTCGACAGCCGATTTTAATGTTTTTGGACGACAAAAGCTGGATGTGCAGACTAGTACACTTTTTTCGTACGTCAAGTCAACGTCTGATTTTTGTATCATTAGTACTGTTTTCGTATGAAAAAAAAAATTGTGCAATCACTTTTGATGTTGAATTCGGCCATACTAAAAAATTTTAGGAGACATGCATCCAACAAAAAAACGTTGTTCTGTCGTCTGAAAATCTAAGCGTCAGGGCGAGGCTTAAATCTATCCCATCGTTTGTAGATGCGATAACATTCGAGAAAACCAAGCAATAAAGGCCAATTGGGATTTTTCTTTACCAAAAATATGTAGCACAAAATCCAAATTGGCCTAAACTGATGAAGAAATTTGATTTTTTACATATTTTTATTTCATATGTTTTATAGGAAAAGTAGAAAATATTGTTTTTGTTTTTTTTCAAAATTGTTGCTCTTTTTTTGTTTATAGTGCAAAAAATAAAACCACAGGAGATGATCAAATACCACCAAAAGAAAGCTTTGTGGGAATAAAAGGACATAAATTGTGTTTGGGTACAACATCGTAGGACTGCGCAATTGTCAGTTATAGTAACGCAGTGCCATATCGCAAAAAATGGCCTGGTCATTAAGGGGGTAAATCCTTCAAAGGCTGAAGTGGTTAAAAAAGAAAAATATATAAGGAATAATTGAAACTGAAGCAGAATATATGGCCAAATTTAAATTAGTTAACACGGCAAGCTGTATCAGGGGTTGCCCCTTTTAAGTCCAATTTCGGGGAACTCCTGAGCAGTGGCGGCCCCGTCCATTAGGAGCACATGGGCATCGCGTGCCCCCCATCCATGCGTCTGGCCCCCTAATCTACATGCAGGGCGCCTGACACATGGATTCCAATGAGGGTTTTTTTTTTTGTTTTTTTTTTGGAAGCATGCGATTAGAGCCAGAGGCTCTAAAAAGCTTCAAAAAAGGGTGGGCACAGGGCGCAGAGAACTGCGCCCATAAGCCCACCCACTTGTGTGACAATAGCGAATGAATATTCGCTATTATCACACTGATTCTCCTCCTGGCCAATCAGCAAGCGGGTCGTGAGTCAGGTCCCTCTGCCCGCCCGATAGAGGCAAAAAAATGGAAGATCCGTCTTATTAAATATCTGTATGTATAAAATCTCTCTTCAGAGACAGTGACAGAGGCTGGTCATACAGTATGTGTCCAAAAAAAAAAGTGATATAGCCCTTTGAGCATGGTTTGCATAGTCTCAAATATAGGCATTTCAAATTATGTGGCAATACAATGGATTCTTATTAAGAAAGGTTTTCCAACATGCTGAAAAATCTTTTTTTGTAACTCTCTTTTCAGTTCATCATTTCCAGTTGCTTTGAAGAGAACAGATTCAAGCTTTTCTCCATAGATGGGCTACATTCTCCCATCTGTCGGGTCAATTTGGAAGCAGATTACAGGACATATCTGCAGTGCCAATTGAGGATAGGCAGATGTCCCACTATCATACTTCTCACAACATCAACACCAGTTGTAACAAATTATCTGCAAGTTGTCACAATGACTGCAGAGACGGCAAACTAAGAATCTGGCCTATCACATGCATGGCTCTCAGAACCCCAGTGATCAGAGGTAAGAAAAGGTTTCTCTTTAGCTCTCTCTCTCCAACTGGCTTACAGAACAGCAGTTACAAAATAATAACTTAACCACTTCAACCCCAGAAGGATTTCCCAGGTTAGGACCAGAGCACTTTTTGCGATTCGGCACTGCATCACTTTAACTGACAATTGCGCGGTCGTGCGACGTTGTACCCAAACGATATTTGTGTCATTTTTTCCCCACAAATACAGCTTTTTTTGGTGGTATTTGATCACCTCTGCGTCATTTCTGATCGCCGCTATAAACAAAAAAAAAAAAAAAAAACCTTTTGCTAAAATGCAAATCCAAAAAAAAAAAAAATATATAAAAAAACATTTTTTTTTCATCGGTTTTGGCCAATTTATATTCTTCCTTTGGTAGAAAAAAAAAACAAAAAAAACGCAATCTGCGTTCATTGGTTTGCGCAAAAGTTGCCGCGTTTACGGTTGATGAGAATTAATTTCTGGGGTTTTTATTTATTTATTTATTTTTTTTAACTAGTAATGGTGGCGATCTGTGATTTTTAGCGGTACTGTGATATTGCAGCGGACACGTCGGACATTTTTGACACTTTTTTGGGACCAATGACATTTATACAGGGATCAGAAATTTAAATGTCCACCGATTACTGTATAAATGTCATTGGCAGTGAAGAGGTTAACCTGCAGGGAGAGATCTACAGGTTAACCTCCCTGGCGGTATGATTGTGTCAGATTTTTGGTGCTGAAAGTGGTACAATTATTTTGCATGAAAATTTGGCGTTTTATATTGTAGGTCTGTAATTCTTAGCAATAACTCACTTAAATCTGTCCAAACAAGAGTCTAGTAGACATCCCGGGTATGAAAAAGTTTGAAAAATGAAATCATAAATTATAATATAATAAATAACTAAAAATAATTATCAAAAATAATATAATAGTAATAAAATGTATTCAATAATGTAATCAAACCAAAAACGCAGAAATTTGCTGATTTGCAGAATTGTCGCTGTCGTCACTTTCAGTTTCTGATGATAAATTTCCCCAAAAATCAGTATCACTCAATTCTGCAAATGATTCTTATTTACCATCGGTGTTCTCTAGCTGATCAAAAACCACTTTTGACGCAAAGGGACACTTTTTGGTTGCTATGGACATTCTCATGTTTCCAGGCAGAAAGAATGACATTATATAAATGTGCATGCAGTGCTCTGGGCAAACCACTAGGGACAAAGGGGATGTGAAATGATTTCATACAGTAATGTAATCTATAAGTATTTCCCGCCGGTCTCCGTCCCCGTGCGACGCGACGCTCGCAGGGAACGGAGCCCGGCACACAGGAGTCATATGGCGGCGGACAGACACGCTGACACCACGGGAGGACATCGCTGGATCCAGGGGACAAGGTGAGTAACATTGCCTGGATCCAGCGATGCAATCCCAAGTGTGGCTCGGGGTTACCGCTCTTGGTACTGAAAATCCACCCTGAGCCACACTCAGGAATACCGCCAGGGAGGTTAAATGTGTTCCCTAGGCGTGTTCTAACTGTGGGGGGGGCTGGGCTACCATGGCATAAGAGATCTAACTGATCCCAGTGACAGGGATCAGTAGATCTCCTATGCCCACACTGACAGAGCAGGGGGAACCGCCGTGTTTACATCGGCGGTTCCCCTTTCTTTTGCTGTGGCCGCTCATCGCGGCTCGCAAGCAGACATTGGGTCCCCCGAGCCACAGGCACACTCCTCCGGAGTACGGCGAGCGTGTGCCACTCTGCAAATCGGCATTTATTTACGGCGATTCGCGGGACACGTCCACACTGCCGCAGTAAATATACTGTGCGCAGTGTGGAAGTGGTTAAAAGTGTTACTAAACCCACAACAGTAAAGTCTGTCTGTATATGCAGAATAGCATGCTTGTTATACTCACTGTGTAGCTTAAGGGGTTAATCCTCTGTATTGTGTAAAAAGGCAGTTTAATCTTGTATGGCCAGATACTTCCTACTTGCCCTGTCTACTATATTAGACTATACTATACGCAGGCAGTGTGGAAAGGTTGCAAATGCTTTGTTCGATCTTCCTGTTTCACATGGATACAGACTACAGTGCATTTCTAGATGCAGTGATTGTTTATTTCTGAACTGAGCATGTCATTGGCAATGCACCAATCAGTTCTGGCCGGATTGTGGATGAAGGGTCACTGATGCAAATTAAGTTACATCATCAGAGTGAAATGTCTCCTCCCTTCTATGAACACTGTGAAAGCCCTGGCTCTTTGCAGTTTATCACCTGACTGCAATATACAGATGAAAAAAAAAGTATATAGCAGCAGTATTTTGATATAAAAAGAAGATTTAAGACGCTGTGTGCACTGTGGGAGGATTGGTTTTATATTGCTGGGTTTAGTGACAAACTAATGCCCAACTAAAGACTCCATATTTAATATAGTAATAAATGAGTGCCTAGATTGGAGCAATGTACAGGGGGAAATGTTGGACTGCTGGAGACCCAGGCTGCTACTTGTTTGTTGGAGAAGCAGATGACTCCAGGTATTTTACCCCATGTTGCATCATTTCGTATATAAAAATAATCAGAAGAGCATTTTACCACTGCATGTGCTGCCTGACAGTAATAAATACAGATTTAAATAGATATGAAATGAGAATAAGGCCGGCCATAGACAGTACAAATTTCTTTCCTGCAACCAATGCATGGTTCCCCCATAAATACTGACGAGAAGACTAATAAAAATATATGCTTTACTACGTTGTACCCCATTTTATGGACCTCAGTAGACGAAGAGGTTGTTTGTTCATCGTCGGACCCAGAGGTCGTCAGGTTGTAAAGGGGGACATGTAACGAGGTTAGATCCGTGAGTAAATAATGATATAATTTATACCTCAGAAATCAACCCGTAATCAAACAGTGATTTGGGTCGTTATATTTTGGTTAGGAGGGTGTCACGTGTGTCGCAGAATTTAGAAGAAAAATATAGTTTTATGACGA
>BLSH010031123.1:279025-292751 GCA_018402905.1 Glandirana rugosa | reverse complement strand
GTCAGCTCAGGTGGGAGGAAACAAGAGAGTGTTGTGGCGGTATAGGGTCTGTAAGAGGAGTTCTGTCCTCCTCTCTGCTGCCAACTGCTGAGACAAAGTGGGGGCAGAGACGAGGGGACAAGGGGGGGGGTGTCGCAGCTGCAGGAGGTGCGAGGGCCATATAAGATGGGGGGGCCAGACACATGCGCCCTAGACAATAATCAGAACAGTATTAAAGCAGCCAAACATAAGTTAAAATTGATTAGCCCATTACAAAATAATAATAATAAAACCAGCTTTTGCAGCAATAATCAGCTTGAGGTCAACACTTTCCTTCACAGTACTATTTTCTGCCACTAGATGGCCTCATTCAGATTGCCAGCATCACTCAGCCCACTTCCTGTGACTGAACAGCGTAAGAAGAAGCAGCACAATGTCACTCTGCTCTCTCCTCCTACCACCATGCTCCTTGTCAGTACATAACCTAATAGGCTCCTTGTGTTGCTTCTTCCACTCACCCGCCAGCCCTCCTGTACAGGGACCACAACAGGCCGATACCAGGTCAAACTCAGGTACTTACACTGCTTGAATTTATATGCAATTATTTCATTATAAAAAAATACATTTAAAGTGGTAGTAAACCCTCCTATCATTTTCAGCCAAGGAAGCTGCCATCTTGGCCTCTTTTTAATCTTCAACTGCCATGATGCTGCACATGTGATCAGCTATGACACCAGCCATTGGATGGTTTGACAGTTTGGTTTAGAGCACAACCAATGGGAGTGTTACATTTCTGGCACGTGCCGGAAATGTAACTGATTTTTAAACTGTTAAATGGATGGGTTTACTACCACTTTAAGGATGTATTAAAGATTACAGAGCTGCACTAATTTGTGTCTTTTAGAATTCAGCTTCAAAATGGCACTGGGCCCAGCTGAACAGATCTAATGAGAGCATGATCTAGAGCAGTGTTTTTCAACTTTTTTTCGGTCAAGACACCCTTTAGATTCACGCACTCCCGGGGCACACCGGTCTGAGGGCTTGTTCACACCAAGAGGTGCCTCCAAGCGCATGCGCTTTTTTGCACGTTCCCTCACGTTTTTTAAAACAAGCTGCTCTATGTGTGTGAAACACAAAAAAGGGTGTCGGCAAGATTTTTAAATTTGCGCAGCACCAAAACACACAGTACTATGCTACTATGCATTTTAGCAGGCACAAATGAATGTGCATTTGTGCGCGGATGTCATTAAGAATTAATGGTACCCATGCGCATCTGCAAAAGGCAGCTCATTTTTACGCGGCATGGAAAAACACGCGATTTCGCTCATGGTACCCCACTGCACCTGGTGTGAACAAGCCCAAAAATGTACTTCAGTGGTCTGTATGTTGTAATCCCTCTTCCAAGCACAATCCCCCCCCCCACCAAATCCCTCCTCCTAGCACCCCCCCCCCAACCAAAATCACCCTCCGGGCACAGCCTCCCTCCCAGTATAAACCTTCACCCAATCCCCCTTCCCAATACAAACCCTCCCAAATCCCCCCTCCTAGCACAACTCCTCCCACCCGATTACCCCTTTCCAGCACAACCCCCAAAAATCCCCACTCCCAGGACAACCCCCCCCCAAAACTCCCCTCGTAGCACAACCTCCCCACCCACTCCCAAATCCCCCACCTAGCACAACCCCCCCCCCCCAATCCCCCTCTCTTCCTAGCATGAATTCTATCCCTACAGTAGTGACAGCAGCGAGGGGGGGAGAGCCAGGTGGGGGGGTGCGGGTTGTGTGCTTTCTCAACCCCCCCACCCCCATCCCACTACTCTCTTTCCTCTACGTTCAGATCTTAATGGTCCTCGGTTAGCTCCTGTGCTAAATGAGGCAGAGAGCACTGTAAAGTCCTGTGTTCTGAAGAGGCAGAGAGCTCAGCCCTCACCTCCCTGCTCCTCTCTCTGTACTCTTGCAGGCAAGTTCTTAGCAACTGATGACGCCATTGGTTGGTAAGACGGGGCTGGGCTCGGCTTTCTGTTTTGCTGGTAAGGGCACAGAGAGGAGCAGAGAGTAGGGGTAGGTAGGTGCAGGCTGAGCTCTCTGCCTCTTCTGTACACAGGACTTTACAGTGCTCTCTGCCTCATGTAGCACAGTAGATCACTCAGATCGGGCTGTTGCCTCAGCACCCCTGGGGACTCCTCACAGCACCCGGGTGGAGAAACACTGATCTAGAGCACCATTCAGCTCTTCTAAATACATTCTACACAGATGCAAGTGTCTGGTTACATATGTAGTTTCTTGATGAACTCTGATTGCTCTGGAAAAGAGAAGACATCCTGATTTATTGGCTTCATATTTTGCATGCACACATACTGTAAACATGTCATTTTTCTCTTTCACTGATGTGCGCTGATGGGGTTGCATTGATGGGCAGTGTTGGGGATGCACTGATAATCAAGGCACTGATCATCAGTGTCCTGACTATCAGTGTATTTGTCCCCTTTGACACTTGTTGATTACTGGCAAGTGTGTTTACATTGTGATCATATGTGATTGGACACAGCTGATCACATGCTAAAGAGCCGCTGTGATTGGACCTTTACCCCAGTCTGAACAATTCGAAGGACACAGCGATCACAGAGTAATAGACGCCCTCCCAGGACTGGACAACCATGCTGTAGCCACTATTCGGCTATAGTGCGGTTAGCAAGTGGTTAAAACGTATATTTTGTTTTAAAGCCAAAGGAAATAGTATACTGTATCTTGAAGTTGTGTTCTAGGATAAGCAACAATTGTCTAAACACAGAAGGCATGTCTATTCTTGGTGTGCTTTGGGTATTTCTTCCAGATCTGTACAGCGCAGTGGTGAAGTCACTGCTAAATTTATATAGTAATAACTTTGTGCACACAAAGTGGATTTTATTGTTGGCGGCCCGGATTTCAGCCTTAAACATCAACATTATAGCTCAAAAGTATATAAGCTGCTAGAGGTGCACATATGGGGATTATTTGACCTACCAAAGGATTTTTTGATCCATACACTATGCCAGTAAGGTCCTGAGCCTTCCAGCAAACCATATTGCAGTTAAATTTGAATTCCTGCCTAACACTAACTTTTTTCTTTTTTTTTTGAGAAAAGGATGATGTGTATACTTGCCTTTTTCAGTCTGCTCTGGCCCGGTCACGTGATCCCGCAGCTCCAGCTCATAAGTGTCAGGAAATGCTTGACAACAGCTGGAAATTCCGGGAATGGTAATGTCACTCATAGCCAGGGGCGTTGCTAGGGGGTGGCTATTGGGGCTAAAGCCCCGAGTCTGGGGCCTATAGCCCCAAGTCTCTTACCGGGTGGGTGCAGTTCTGCAATTTGCAGGTATGTCCCGGTCCGGAATGCAGTAGGCAGGGACAGACTGACCCGGCTCTGCCCTCGCCTCCACCTAAAGTAAGGGGAGGCTCTCTGGGTACCCTGATGTATGGGGAGGAACTCTGGGGACCCTGATATATGGGGAGGTTATCTGGGGACCCTGATGTAAGGTGGGGCTCTCTGTGGACCTTGATGTAAGGAAGAGGCTCTCTGTGGACCCTGATGTAAGGAAGGGTCTCTCTGGGGATTCCAATGTAAGGAAGGGGCTCTCTGGGGACCCTGATGTAAGGAAGGGGCTCTCTGGGGACCCTGATGTAAGGAAGGGGCTCTCTGGGGACCCTGTTGTAAGGAAGGGGCTCTCTGGGGACCCTGATATAAGAGGGATCCGCACTCGGAAATGTAATGATATTTATACTTCTATGTATATTATATACATGTGTATGCCCGCTCAAGAATAGGACTCTACTTAGTTGCTATGGGCTCTAGCCCCAGATCTTTTGTAGACCTAGCAACGCCCCTGCTCATAGCCCAGCCATTGTAGGCGTTCCCTCCTCTCCCCTGCAGCAGACGCTTACTGACACAGGAGAGACAGAGCTGCAGGGTCACATGACCGGACCGGAGGGGACTGTAAAAAGGTAAGTATACACATCTTTTTTTACATAGGGTAGGCAGGATAAATAGAAGGAGAGGGGGAGGGGAGATTTTTAAGAATGGTTAGTGTTAAGCAGGAATTTCACTTTAAAGGAAATCTGTCATGGAGACAGCAGTATGGAGTACACTAATCACAGCAGATCGCTCAATCAGCACCTCGTTCACTGAGAAAACCTCCATCATTCTTTTTACAAAATGTAAGGTTTTCTGTGAATGGAGGAGATGAGATTGGCATCCACAGCCATTAGAAGGACCTGAAATGAAAATGATCTTTAGGTTAGGTTTCTGCAATTTCCTGTACAAGAAGGAGCTGGGTGAGAGCTCCGCAGATCAGATTCCATTGTATTGCATAATGCTGCCAATCTAATGCTTGATATAGGATATGAATGAGTAAAGTGAACAGTAAGGCTTTCCCCTAGTCTATTCCTTACACTGGGAGGGTCAAGCTGTATCTGTAAACTGCAAGTAAAGTAAGGCAACCCATCTTTCCATAGTGTATAGTAGCGGTGCCCAGACCATATAATTGGCCAAACAAATTCTTTTGCAAGTAAAACGGATCACAGGTCACACATAATTATTTCAAATGTGTAGTTACCTTTTTGCACAGTTCAGCTTTAAAATTACGCTCACAGTAGAGCATTGAGTCCAAAAAAAGTGTTCCCTAAAGGGCAAGTTCACCTTTTCATGAAAAATGACAATAAAAACCAACTTAAGATATCCTGCACATAGTGGGCATGACGTCATGTGCTGCTGGTGTAGTGGTCCATATGCTGCAATACACAGCCCCAGAGTGAGAATCCATCGGAATGCCCCCAATGGCAAGCATTCAATGGTCAATGCAGCCATGTGACCATGCTGACCAAAAAGAAGCGCACCCGAGGTTTCTCCTTCCTGTAACGTGTACCAGGTGAAAGTAGCGCTTCTTGTTGGTCAGTGTGGTCACACTGTTCAATGAGCGCTTGCCATTGAGCGCATAAGAATGGATACTCACTTCAGGGCTGTGTACGGCAGTGTACAGCGGATGGACCACTACATCGGCAACACGGGGCATCATGACTTCCATGTACAGTTGGGGTTTGCCAAGATATTTGGAGTTAGTTCACCTTTTAATTTTTCATGAAGAGATTCATTTACCTTTTAAAAGGGAAACCATCATGAGAGAAAAATGAAAAAAAAAAAAAAAGTTGATGTTCTGCACAACATAAACGAGAGGTGTACTGTAACTTGGAATCTATGGAAAATGTTTGTCTACTTGGAGGAGGGCAAAGCTCTCTGACGTGGGTTCTGTTGGTTGATGGGTGCACTTGGCGTGTTCCACACACAAAAACGCTGCCCCTCTCCCTCCACCACAATCACCACTCTCATTTTTCTTTGCTTCCTTGGCCAATTACCCCTCTCCTGTTGCTCCACCTTTCTTAAATAAAATCTTTGCAGTGCCCTCCTCCCTTGATGCTTCACATGTAACTATGCAGTGACAATCCCACCACTTTTATTTGGTGATGCTTTATTTAACTCCCATCCTCAGATCCTATTCCTGCTGATTATATTTCCATACCTATTCTGACTCCTAACTGTTGTAATGGCGACTTATCCCTTGTTGAGACCTCTATGCCTGGCCTGTATAAGCAGATATGATCACCGCAGACAGTTCGCATCAGATAGTGACTCACCAATTACCGATTTCTTCCATGAGCGTTTATTCATTGGAATAGCAGGTACAGCATACAACAAATGTGACAGATGGTCGAAAGATGGTAACTGCAGGTCAAAACATAGTAATGTGTCCTAGGATGTGAGTAGATTGAGTGAGGCCTTCTAGCATGTAGCCATATTCTTTACCTCATGAGAGAGAGGACACAGGAAGAGGAAATAGAATAGCAGAGTGCACCAGGAACCGGAAGTTACAGAGTAGAGTGAACTAGGAAGAGGAAATAGCTCACAGAGGATGGGAGGTACACACTTAGAAAATACAATAGAAGGTGTAATATCCAAAAGAACCACAAGATGGCATTGTAATAACCAACTATAAAACATTACTATAGCTGCATATTTATGTTACATGGAATCTTGTAACGGAACAATACCTGTTCCTTTTATTGTGTAGAACTACCCTAAGTTGACATTGGAGAGCATACGTGCACCTAGCCTCGTTTGTTACTTGGTGTTCTTTACATGCTTGTGAAACGTCTATTGTATTTTGTACTAAACAATGCACTCGGTTCCATTTCAATGTCTTGATAGGTTGGAGGCTGCTTCTTATAAAAAATATGTTTAAAAAAAAATAATAAATATTGATCTCTCGTTTCTTTAAATGGATGTTGACGCTTTGGCTTCACTGCTGCCTACGTTGCTGACCCGGAAAAAGGTACAGTATAGAGATAAAAAGTTCTGACACTCAGCATGTTTTGGGTTTGTTACTATGAAGTACTGAAGTGCAACACAGCCAGGTATCTAGCATCTCCAGGTGCCCAGCAATGGCAGTTCCTATACTTCTCTCATGTCTCAGTTCTCTTCCGATCCTTTCTGCCCAACTACACCTAGAAGGAGATGGTGAGCCCTTTTTGAAGGCCTGGGCTGCTGCCTTTGAATACGGCCTTAAGGTAGTTTCTGCATGTTCTGCATGTCTCCACATATACTTCTCTCATGACAGACACACTTTAAGCCTGGATTTAAACCTTTAGGCCCCTTTCACACGGGCGGATTGTTTGCTCCATTGCTCTCTATGAAGTAACAGATGTCAGCGGTGACATGTCCGCTGATACCCGATCCGCCAAAAACGGACGGATGGAAACCCTATTTTCCATCCGTCTGGCGGATTGGATGAACATGGACAGACGGTCCGTGTTCATCCGATTCTCCATAGAGGAGAATGGAACTGTGACAGGACAGTCTCTGCAGGGAGTGCAGACACTCTACTGTTATCCGCCGGCTCAGCGGGGATCAACGGATGGATCCCCGCTGAGCAGCGGAGCCTGTCAAAACAGGCTCCACTGGTGTGAAAGAGCCCTTAGGCCTCATACACCCGTGCGTTTTTTACAGCCACATTTTTAGCATTTTTTGGAGCTCTCCTGGTTATTCAATTGCCCCATAACAACGCTGATGTTTTTGAGCTGTAGAGGGCATTGGTGTCTGTGAACTGTAAATAGAAAGCGGGACAAGTGCGTCCGAGACTATAGCGTTTTGGTGTCTTTCTTAAAAAACGCCTATTGACGCCGGCGCTCACTAACGCTAAATAACTCTCATTAACGCCGCTGCAAAACGCAGACGAAAACGCAGATTTTTGCCTGACGTCGTTGCTAATACGCCGGTGTGTATGAGGCCTTATTGTTCATTACTGCACATATATTTAATGTATTCCAGTAAGGTAACCCATTTAATATGAACGAGTTGCCAAGACAGCACAATAGACCTTGCACCTCTTCCTTTTTCCAACGCACCACATAGCATAAGCATTTTTTAGGGACTAAAACAATGTCCATTGGCTGAGTGATTTGTTTTAGGGTGCCTTTTAAAATGAATGGCACTGTAAACCACTGTACCATGGTGTGACAATGCATAGCAGCAAAGCGCAATAAAATGCTTATTTTACCGCAACCGATTCCTATACGTAACTGACTGCTGCCATGTGAACAGCAGAAGCAAATTATAAATAGATCTGACAGAGTTGAGAGAATTTCCTCCCAGGGTTATAGATTTTGTGTTATCGATAGAAAATAGCAATTACATGATGGAAAAAGATTGTGTGATCTTGGTCTGGACGTGGCTCTGGAGGAGCATGGCTGGACAGCCCCAATTCGGTCACAAGTCGCACAAAATTATAAAGCAGCTCTGGCACATTCATAAAGCATGACAACCATTTCTGAAGGCAACATGCTTTCAGAAGCAGTAGTGTACATATAGAGCCACGATATGCAATAGCCCAAAGCAACCAATTAAATTTCCCATTCCCAGTTTTGGATAGTCAGACTGAAAGATGATTATGGATTTGTCGCTATGGGTTATTGTACGTTGTTCCTCGCTTTAGTCAATGATGACAGTGCAAATAGAAAAAAATTAAACTGTACCAATTACTTTACTCTGTTAGATCCATTACTTCTCTGAAATGTTCCATGAACTCAGATGGGTGATTAAAATGGTTTATGAACACACATGCGCATACCTCCCAACTTTTTATGATGGGAATGAGGGACACCTACCAGCAAAAGTATGAAGGAATAGGACATGTCATGCCCCCTTAAAGTGGTAGTAAACCCTCCTATCATTTTCAACCAAGGAAGCTGCCATCTTGGCCTCTGTTTAATCTACAACTGTTATGATACTGCACATGTGATCAGCTATGACACCAGCCATTGGATGGTTTGACAGTTGGGTTTAGAGCACAGCCAATGGGACTGTTACATTTCCGGCACCTGCCGGAAATGTAACTGGTTTTTAAACTGTTAAATGGATGGGTTTACTACCGCTTTAAGGGAGAATTAACCCCAAACAAAGTTTAGTTAAGCCCACAAGGGCCTTTCTATTTATTTATTTACCACTATTATTCCTTGATATTGGCTTTTGAAATTTAGAAATGCAGCAATTTAGAAATTTGATGAAAGGTTTAGCACTGGGAAACACTTTTTGAAAGATAAGTAGTGCATTTTATATACAACTATATAGATCAGAACAAAATGAGGGACAAATGAGGAGGAAAGAGGGACATTTTCTTAATCAGGGACAGTTGGAAGCTATGCATGCGTATATACTGTATATATGATAGAGAAGCGATTAGAACCTCTTATCAGGCTCTTCTTGCTGTGTCCATTAGGGAGAGGTACCCTCTCCAATTGTTCTGGTGACCACTGTCCCTAGAACTGAAAATAAGGAAAAAAAAAATCTAAAATGCTGACATTGGGACACAGTTGGATGGGAAATCGTCTAATGAGGGGACCTGTTCTGATACCTGCAAAGAGAGGATTTCCCTCACATTGGAGAAACGTCCTCTGACTTTCTACTGTGTCCATGGGAGAGGAAGTGAAGGGATTTTTCAGATTTTGGATATAGTAGGGGATGGTTAAAACACCAGTCAGGGTTTTTCTTCCCCTCTGTATCCCATTAGGAAATCTACCCAACAGGGGAAAAAAACCTGAGAGGGGATTTTATTATCCCCTACTTTAGCCCAACCTGAAAATGTTTTGGCTTTAGATGCACTCTAATGCCTCGTACACATGGTGCAACGGTCGTATGACCGAACGGCCCAAATCGTATGTTGGCTGTTGTATCTCACGTACTGACATGCACTAAACGATCGTACGACCAAGCCGAATGTAGTGACGTGTTATGAACGTATAAAGAGAAAGTTCAGGTGCATGTAATTAGGGTCCTGCCATTCCTGACTTCTGAACATGCGTGTTTTGCACAATACAACTTGTTGGACCAACTTCTCTGTACACACGATACAACGTGTTGGTACTACCAAGTTTTCTAGTCTGCTCATATAACTTCTGTTGTACGACCGTCGTACATCGGCTGTTCTAATTGCATCTACTAACGGTCGATTTATCATACAACGGTCGTTCGATCGTCGACCCATGTGTACGAGGCTTAAGGGCTGATGCACTCAATCGCTTGGGGACAAACCATGTAAAGTTCAGGCATATTTCCCAGAAACCACTGGTGCTGCATACACCTGCCCTATTGACATGAATGGCTGTATATAGGTTTATGCTGATATTTGTGTTTGGGGTTTTATTCATCTATGCATGCGCAATTTGGTGCACGTTTCTGCATATACCTGCGTATAGCCATGCAAAGGCAACTGTATGCAGTACCCGTGGCTCCCAGGCAGGAAAATATGCATGAACTTCAGTTTTGTGGCCTTAGGCAGCCATGATGTGCACAAGACTAAGGCCCCTTTCACATTGGCATTTCGTGTGTGGGGTCTGTTTTTGCCCAGTGGTGATCGTTCCGCTGATCCCCGCTGAGCTGACGGAAGACAGATCCGTAGCCGCAAACTGTGCAGAGACGGATCTGTGAGAGCCCAACTCTCCTCAATGGGAAAATCGGATGACAACACACCGTCTGTCTGTTGTCATCCAATCTGATCCCCAGAGGGATGGAAAAATAGGGTTTCCATGTGTCTGACTTTACGGAGCACGGATCGAATCGGAGAGCGGTGGATGTCAGCGGACATGTCACTGCTGACATCAGCCGCTCCATAGAGGAGAATGGGGCATCCGTTCAGGTCTGCCTGAAAAACGGGCAGGCAGACCTGAACGGAATGCCTGTGTGAAAGGGGCCTTACTCACTTTGGCCCTTCTGATCATCAGCTGGACTTACTAAAACTGGTGCATGCAGGATCGGATGCAGCTGTGCATGGTAGCCAATCAGCTTCTAACTTCTACTTGTTCATTTAAGCTTTACCAAAAAAAGCAAGAAGCGGATTGGTTACTATGCATAGCTGCACCAGATTCTGCATGCACTAGTTTTAGTAAATCTCCCCCATTATGTACAACATGAAAAACAGACTGCACTCTCCCTAACTGAGAAAGGTGACACAAATAAACAGGAGTGATACACTGTGTGCCTTCTACACAGTTAAAGCAGATATTATAACCGTTCAAAATCATACATTATTTCATATTAAAATCAATGGAATCTACAAAAACACGTGTACATAGGTTTAGATCAGTGGTTCTCAACTCCGGTCCTCAGGACCCACCAACAGGCCAGATTTTAAGTATTACCTTGGGGAGATGCAGACTAGAACACTGCAATCACTGAGCAGCAAATGATATCACCTGTGATGTATTTCAGTTATCCTGCAAACCTGGCCTGTTGGGGGGTCCCGAGGACCGGAGTTGAGAACCACTGGTTTAGTTGATCTCGCAGTGATTTGAACATGAAAATTATAGACAGTTCTTCTGACGGCTTCCTAAAAATTCTGAAGCATATGGCAGGAGATGATATAGTACCATCATTAATATGCAGTACACTCACCTTTCTGCCTGAGGAACTGTATTTGATGCCTGCGGCTCTGGAGTTCTGACAACTCCTGCAGGAATCCACATTCAGGGTTACTTCTGCTCAGAAAGGCATCGGATCCAGATGCTTCAGTCGAGCTATCCACGCTATCCTGATATTGCCAACGACCCGTTCCAAGTCCGCCACGGTATGTGTCGTAGAGTTCTGTCAGCAATCCGTTCACTAAGGATGAAGTGCGACTCCGTGCTTCCTGAGGATTGGCGCTATCTGCGCTGCCTCGGTCACTGGAATTCTCACTGGGCAACACTTCATTTTCACAGTCCTCAGAGGGTGAAATCGGCCAGACAACTGGATAAGCGTTAGGCCACAGGCTCAAATTTTGTGGGAGGCCATGTTCAGTTGCATTGTTGACAAAGGCATCGGAGTCATCGTCTATACATAACTCCTCATACATGGTGTCATCCATGTTTCCATCCGTAGGGCACTGTGAGGACATGTTTCCAATTCCACTAGTGTCACCCATAGCAGTATAAAGCGTAGTAAAACGGTGAAGGCCCCACGCCACTCATACCTGGTTTAGTTCTGGCCAGCTCTCTTCCAGCACCTCCAACTTTGCGACCTAGTAAGCGTTCTGGGATTGTACTACTCACATTGTGGGGAGTGGAGGAACTTTTCAGTTTTCTACATTCAGTGCAATTCTCTTTTATTTGTTTTACCTTTCCTCCCTCCGCCTCGAAGTGGGGCAAACCCGTCTAGTAAGTTTTTCTGCAACTTGTCCAACAGGTGAATAAGAAGTGTGACGTCTCCAGTCATTCCACCTGCAGCAGCTTGCAGATACGCTTGTCAGATTGCCCAGTTGACTTAGCAGGATGGGTGGGGTGAAAGGGATAATAAAGACACGGACATCCACAATTACTTCCAAAATGTATCTACGTCGTACGGCACAGGGAGAACACTGCCCAAAAAAATAGCTGGTCTCTTCGGGATCATTTCCCTTCGCCCATATAGCTGAAAATCAAAAATACATCACATGGATTATAATGAAAGCAGACAGACCTTTATCTTGCTTTTACAATGACATCTGGTATTTCCTGTGTCCATTACAAGTTTTCTGGGAAGCTTCATATCCTGTGGCAAGAGTGCAAATGAAAACCTTTTACAGGGAATGATCACAAGCATGCATGCAAGCAGCACTGACAATGAGAAAGGCTTTACCTGTCCTGGATCACACTCTGTATAGCAGCTGTAGCCCACACACCTCCTGCCTTCTCCAGGGCTCCTGTGTCCACTGTTGTCACATGGAACCTGACCACCCCATGAGAACTTCAGCAGGGTGGAGCCAGGCTCTCCTACACAGCTGACACTTGGAGGGATTTGGGAATCCTATACAATGCCAGACCATATCACACGCTGACTCCCTTTCATTGTTTACATCTTGGTCCCATGATCTAGGATGTGAGGCTATGCAGAGCATTTACAAATATTATCAGAGGTTCACCTGACTTTTAATTAAAAAATTATTTAGGGATGGTTTACACCATAAAAACGCACTCCAGATCCGCTCCGGATACGTTTCTGCATTGTTCCAGTACATTTTTTTAACGTTTCTGGATGCATTCCAGGTGCCTTTTTTCTTCTTTCTTTCCTGTTTTTTTTTTTTTACTATACTAAGGTCCAGTGCATTTTTGATGCGCTCCAGTGTGTTTTTGATGCGTTTTACTGCGTTCCAGTACAGTCCAGTGCAGGAAAAATGCAACATGTTTTTTTCTGGAACTGGAAAGTCCTGGAACTGACTGCATTGGTGTGAACTATGCCATTGGAAGCCATATAACCCAATTTCCATGCGTTTTTGATGCAGGAAAAAAAACACTGCATGCATGTGGTGTGAACTGGTCCTAAGACTCCATTCACACTAGTGCATTTTTTGATGCATTTTGCAGTTTGCAGAAATGCAGGGAATTTTTTTAACATGGGTTCCTATGGAACATGTTCACATCAATGTTTTTTTGTGCCTCTGCGTTTTTGGAAAGGGTCGGGGACGTTTTTTTCATGCAAAAAGCAGCGTTTTGCACATAACAGACTTCAATGGGCATGCAAGAAAAATGCAAGTGCTGCGTTTTTACTGTGATTTGCAGTTTGCTTTTTAAATCTGCCTAGCAACAACATTTCCCCCCCAAAAAAAAAAAATGTATTAAAAAAAATTATATATAAAAAACACAAATCGCTGCAAAAAAAAATGTGGAAAGCACAGCAAAAAGCAGTGAAAAAAACGCTGAAAAGCAGCATGCATTGATGTGAATCGAGCCTTAACCACTTGCCGACCGTCAACCGCCGGTTGACGGCGACAAGATGGTTCTGCTAGGCAAACCGCCGTCATACGACGGCGGCTGCCAGATCGAGCACTGTGAGCCTTCCTCTATACGGAAGCTGTGATCACTATCCTTCCCCAGCCAGGGCAGCCCACACACAGTTAGAACACGCCCAGGAAACACAGTTAACCCTTAGAGCGCCCCCTACAGGTTAACCCCTTCACTGCCAATGGCATTTACACAGTAATCAGTGCATTTTTATAGCACGACCCCTTCCTATCACTAGTGTCGAAGGCATATCTCCTTCCGAGTGTCACGAGCTAGACCGTCGGCGGCAGCATACTGCCGCCAAACGGATCGTCTTGGTAGAACAGCGGCAGTTGGCCGCCAACTGCCAGCCGTTCACCAATTCCGAGCTAAGTGTAGTTACGTACGACGAAAAGTCGCAAAAAAAGTGACGAAAAACGACACGAAAGGTG
>BLSH010031123.1:238871-257722 GCA_018402905.1 Glandirana rugosa | reverse complement strand
CTCCCGTTGGGGAGTTGAAGAGAGAAAGGCAGCACCAGATGGGTTGCCTGGTCGGGTAGAGACAGGACCACTCCCTTGGGGGAGATGGGATCCTTCGCTGGGAATGACCTGACACGATGCCCAGAACCTCCGCAGTACAGGCATAGGTTGAGGCTGAGGCGTCTGTGCCTTTCCTCCGGGGTAAGGGGTGTGCGTGGATACACAGTAGGCACAGATTCCGACAGGTTCCCCACAGATCGCTCGGCCCTGGGTTCCCGCAAGCGACGGTCAACCCGGATGGTCAGGTCGATCAGAGCCTCAAGGGATTGGGGTATCCCTACTTAAGCCAATTCATCCTTCAGAGGCTCGGACAGGCCCAACCGAAATTGATGGCGGAGGGCCGCATCATTCCAGGCTGTATCCGCAGCCCAGCGCCGGAACTCGGCAGCGTAATCTTCTGCTGTGCGTTGGCCCTGCTGGAGGGCGTGGAGAGCTGTCTCCGCGGTTGCGGCCAAGTGGGGTCCTCATAGAGCGATGCCATGGCCCTGAAGAAGAGGTGTAAGTCCACTGTTTCAGGAGCTTTCAGTTCCAGGAGGCGGTGGGCCCATGCTTGAGGTTCCTCTCGTAAGAGAGAGATAACCAGCCCCACTTTAGTGACTTCCGAGGAAAAGGTGCGGGGTTGCAGCGCGAAATACAGTTCACAGGCGTTGCGAAAACCCTGAAATTTCCTGCGGTCCCCTGAGAATCGTTCAGGTAAAGCAGTGGTTCTCAACTCCGGTCCTCGGGACCCACTAACAGGCCAGGTTTGCAGGATAACTGAAATGCATCACAGGTGATATCATTTGCTGCTCAGTGATTGCAGTATTCTAGTCTGCATCTCCCCAAGGGAATACTTAAAATCTGGCCTGTTGGTGGGTCCTGAGGACCGGAGTTGAGAACCACTGAGGTAAAGGTACCTCTGGCTCAGTGGGCAGGGTGAAAATAAGCTGGTCGGAGCTTGATGCAGCAGACATGGAAAGTTCCTGGACTTGGCTTCTCCATCCGGGTGTACCCGTCTTGTAAGTCCTTTATGGCTCGGGTCAGCCCGGTCAGGTGTAGGCATAGCTCCTGCGTTGGAGAGGGCCCCTGCGCAGACTCAGACATGGCTGTCCGTTGCTGTCACGTACCTGGTGGTGGAGTCTGACTTATGCAGTGGGCAACCTTTCTTACGAACCTGATTCCTGAACCCCTGGTAGTGTGGACAGGGAGCTCGGGAGTGCAGGGAGGCACGAGGGTCAGACTGGGTCACAGGTGGTGGTGTGCTGGTCCGCGAGGTGCTCATGCAAGCTGAAGCGTGGTGGCGCAGGCCGGGTCGGTAACGGGCTGGCAGAGCAGTACAGATGGGTCAGGCTGAAGAGTAGTCGGGTGCAAGCAGAGTTCGTTAACTGGCGGGCAGCGAGGTACAAGGGAGCAGGCAGAAGAGTGGTCGTGGAAGCCGGGGTCGGTGCAGGCGGAGATCAGTAGCAGAGTCAAGGCAAGCCGGGTCACAGGAACAAACAATCAGGATCACAGGTTGCTACAGGAACACACAAAGAACGGACAGCACTTGCTCACAGGAAGCACACTGTTTAAATAGAGCTGCCGGCACCGCCTCTTCCGGGGGCTAGAGGAAACAACAATCAAAGGCAAACACGTCCTCAGCACAATCTTTTTCTAACACACCTTTTCCTTCGCTAATGGATGGAATTAAAGACAATTGTTGTATTAATAATTCATTGGATTGACACATTTATGAGATTTATGTTTATATGCACACTTAGTGTTTGGCACCATTGATTTTAGGTTTTCTCCAGAACTTTACTCAGAATACAATATTATTCTTACTAATATTCCATTAAGCTGACCATTCTTGATAGTTGAAAGTTTATACATGCATGTTTTTTAAATTTCAATTGATTTTGAATAAAAAAATATGATTGGATCGGCCGACAAACTGTGGGCTTAAGCCTCGTACACATGGTCCGATTTTGTTGGATGCATGTCTCATGTCGAAAGTGAAGAGCGTACTAACAATGCGAAAATTTTTGTATGACCGAACTCAACATCAGAAGTGACGTAATGTGTTGAATATTTTTGCATCTTTTATTAGTTTCTGAGCATGCGTAGTCTTGATCGTACGATTTTATTCGTACAAAAACCGTACTAACAGAACGAAAATCAGACGTTGAGTTGTCGTACGACAAAGATTTACTAGTCTGCACATCCAGCTTTTGTCTGCCGAAAAATCAAAATTGGCTGTCGGAAAGGAACATATTAACGGTAAGAATTTCAGACGAGAGGCCGTTGAATGAAAATTCCCGTCTGAAATTCGCATCGTGTGTACGGGCCTTTAGTATGGCAGACTGCTGAATTAATTTGTTTACAATATTCTGCAAGTAAAGTGATCAGCTATACATTCTTTTACAAAATTGATACGTGTATGAACACCATTAGGCCACTGAAAGGTAGACCCCCTCAACCCATAGCTCTGAATTTCAGTTCAGCAGGGATCAGCCGAGATTCAAGCCATTATATGGGCAGGCTGATTGTACCCATCGATCGACATGGGTACAACCAGCTTGTCGGCTTTTTCATGCGATTTATTACCAGTGGATATAGCTGCTAGCAATAATCGCTGTGTTCACCCGGCAGGGGCGGCCCTTCCCCCCCGTCCTTCCACTGGCAGAACACAAATAGCTCTGTGGGAGCAGATGGGGGAATTGAGTGATTTTGTTTCCTGTAACCCGTGGTTGCAGAAAAGAAAATCGCACCATCTTAAGAGAGCAAATCTAAGTCTAAGAAAAATATAATTTGTGAACCACTGGCTTTATTGACTTTTAATCATGGGGCTACGTAATACTTGTGTATAGAAGTAAACACCAGCCTACATATGCTTGACGGGAAAGCTTCCTATATGTTTTGTAAAATAGATAACAGGATTATATCTCCTGCGGTGCTTAGCAGCTGAATCAACACACGAGACTCCACTGAGTATAAACCACCTGACATTACTGTGTTTGCAATTCCATTATACTCACATGTAGGATCATCAGTCTTTAGACATAATATGTGAGAAAGATAGAAAATATGTCAAAATGGCTCGTATATTATTTGTGCCCTACTTGCTGATTCACTTTACAGTGCCAAACAACATATACAGTATCTTGTCACTATTGGATTAACATATTTTTTGCACAGTTATATAGTATAAAGGCAATTATTATGGAAAAGTAACATATCGCCTTTTAAACAAAGTATTTCCAATATAAATGGTGTTCTGTTTCAAATGTTGCTTAATGCATTGACATACCTGCTGAGATCCAGTCTGTCTGGACAGTATGGTCACCCGGTGACTTGGCACCATCCACAGGCAGCTTAACTCCTCAGTAAGACAGAAGTAGAGTCCAACGCAATTTTCAGCTAATTGCAGTACAGATGATGCTTTTCCAGTCTTTTGAAGTTTACGAAAACAATGACCTAAAACCTTTCTTTGCGAAGTACTAACACCCATTGAGGGAACATGGAAGAAATAGGAAGGGTCTAGCTAGGACTGAACTAACTAGCATCAAATGGAAGGGGACAACAGAGGGAGAAACCAAAATCCCATAGTATACAAGATTTAGTGGCCCAAAACTGCCACTAGATGTCAGCATACTACTAAACAATAATAACCTGATGTGCTTCAATACAACAAAGAAAAACTACATAAAAGTACAAACGATTTGCAAGGAAACATGTATATTTTAAATCTGGGCTACACCCAGTGGTGGCCCACCATAGAGGACGCACGGGCGCCGCCTCCCCCTATCCATGTGTCCGGCCCCCTGATCTACATTTTAAGGCACCGGACTATGGATTCCAATGGGGGGAGTCTTTTTTTGACGCACATGTTTAGAGCCAGAGGCTCTAATAGGCTTCAAAAAAGGGTGGGCTCAGGGCGCAGAGCACTGCGCCCGATTCCACCTAGTTGTGTGACGATAGCGAATTAATTTTTGCTATTTTCACACTAAAGTTCCTCCCCGCCAATCAGGAGGCAGGTTGTGAGACCTGTTTCCCAAATGGGCAAAGTATCAGGCGATCCTATTGGATGCCTAGCGCTTAGGAGGAACAGAGAGGAGACACATGGCTGAGGAAGCCATGGGAGGAGCGAACACCGGAGCCGCTGCCCACACCCTGGGAGAGGAGGAGAGGACACCACAGCCCGCCAGCACTAGATCGGGTAGGTGTCTGACAGCCGGCTGCCCGGGGAGGGGGGTTGTCAGTGCTGCGCCGCCGGCCTCTCGGGGGGGTGGTGTCAGTTCCGCGTCGTGGCCCGCCCAGGGGGTGCTGTCAGTGCCGCGGGCCGCCAGAGGGGGATGTTTGCTGCCCACCCCCAAAAGCAAAACCCACCATCCACTACTAGCTATAATCCCATGCCTAACCATGCTGAAAACCTGGCTGGGTCTGCCATTATAAAAAAAGATCAGCCTGTTAAGGATTAATATTCATCATTGTTAGAGTTAAACAATTTAAAGCTAAAGTTTAGGTATGGCACTTTTTACATAGTTTCATGTAGGTATGTATGTTCCATACCTGTGGGAACCTGAAATCTGGGAATCACTGTACTGGGCACCACTACTACAGTGATTGCTGCTGTTTTTCGGGTTCCATGCCCAGCAGCTGCTCTGCTGTTTACTGAACACAGGAGGTCACTTGCTTGGCACAGGTGCCTGTGATGTGTTGAATCATGTGATTGGATGAGTTGAGGATTGTGACATCATCACCCCGCCTCTCCACTTCACCCAATCAGAGAACATTTTGCATTAATTGGAAAATTCAAAGAATTCCCTTATTGGGGTACCTGTGCTGAGTGAGGGACCCCCTGTGGTTACTATGCATCAGGGCAGCGGGTCAGCATGGGACCCAGAAGCTAGTGGTGATTACTGTAGTAGGGATGTCTATTACTGTGATTTCCAGCGTCTACAGGGATCCCACATGTATGGCACATACATACTTACATTGGTCTAATTTGGACCAACGTAACTATTGTAAAGAGGCGAGCCCACACCACTGTTTATTTTGGCAGTTTAGGCCATGTTTTGCCAAAAAAAGGCACACTAATGAGCCAGGTGTGTACCACACTGGGACAGTGAAAGGCCAAGTCTGTAAGGATGTAGCTGCAGGGAGCTGCAGGAGAAACAGTTGGAGCTGAGGAAGGTTCAGTGTTTAGTACCCAAGCCTGACTGTGCCTGACCAAGGCAGGAGGCCTATGCAGAGATACTTAGGGTTGCCACCTGTCCGGGATTCATCCGGACAATTCGGGTTTTGAATCATGTGTCTGGGTTTCAGTCCGCCTGAAACCCGGACACATTATTCAGACAGGAATGTGGCTCAGAACAGGGCCTGATAGGAGGGTGAGGGGGCATTATGCATGTCACATTACTATTCTCTTTGGAGCGCCCAAAGGTGTCCCAGGTCTGTTACAATCCTATAGTGTATGCTAAAAAAAGTGTTTTGCTGTGTGCCACTAAAGTGGTTTGGCTTGAAGAAAAAGTGCCAACCCTAGAGATACTGCAGAGAAGAGCAACGAGGTGGAGTACTGTTTTGACACATTGATGGTGAGAACTCCTGCAAGGGAAATTATTCTGCTGTGAATCTTTATTTTCTTCAATAAAAGTGGGCAAAAAAGCCCTAAAACAAACTTTTACCAACAAGCTAAAATTCCTCAAATCATCACAGTTAGTGAGGGAATGCTATGGGCAAGCTGATGGCGTTCCTGAGAACAAAAACAGTGAGGCTGGGTTCACATCATTGCGGTGCGAACTCCAGCCTGTTTGCTGCTGCGAAGGGGCAGAGCCACCATTCGGCAGCTCCTGTCCGTTCTCGCAGTGCATCGGCTGCTCGGGGAAGGAGGGGAGGTGCAGCAAGGAGAGGGAAAGATCCCCATAGAATCGCCATTCAGTGTGGAACACATCTGCGGGACAGATGCGTTCCCATTGAACTTAATAGGTTGGGAATTCGCACCAGATTGTACAGAAAACGCACACATTTTCTCTACAATGAGGAGGGCAAATGCACTGCACCTATGTGAACCTGACACGTTGAAAACAATGTGTTTTCAAGTGTCATGCAAATTGGATGCGGTGCCTTAGTGCCAGAGACTGTTTGTGTTGCTATTTCTGTGTGAGTAGCTAGGTGTATTGTTTCGCAGCCTTAAAAAATTCCTGGAGAACTGTGTGTCCATGACTGCAAAGATGGGTGTTGTTGCCCGTAGCAGCAAACTCAAGACATTCGTGAGACCTGTGGTGGATGGGGGAGTGTTCCTGATGAATGTCATGGCTGGTGGGCTCAAGAGGAACCAGTACAGTTAGTTGGAGAGTGCTAGAAAAGTTCTGCTGGAAGAGTGCGGTCTCCCATGGCAACAAGAGAGGAAGTGTCGTCTGTCGTCTGGATAGTGAAGCTGCAGTGGAGAGGTGGCTCACCATTCCCACCAAGAGGGCTAAGATGCCCAAGAGTCTGTATTGCCTAGGAGGGCATCTGTGGTTTCACCCTGTGGTCACATAGGGAAACACGCCAGTGAAAATGCCACAGAGGAATGGTTCCTGAAGCGACACATGCAAAATGCAACACTTGCTAAGTGGAGTGGTATGACTGTTCCTGTTCAAAATGTTAGAGTTTGTTCTTGAGTTTTGTACCGGTTAAGTGTTGGCAAGTCCGGTGGGGAGATCTGCTTCCAAGAGAGACTTGCTGCTGTGTAGTACCCTGCATAAGGGGGAAACATGGGTTAATGCTGAACCTGTACCACGGGGTACTGCTTATTGGAACTGGATATTACAGGCTGTACTGCACAGAGATAGCCAATGTTGGAATCATTTAATGCAATGTGTGGTGCTAATGTGGAACATTGTCTCGCAGTGTGCTGGATTGCTTCATACTGATGTTGTGTATGAGAGGCACTCTGGAGCACCATTGGACAGGTATTGAAAATACCAGTGGTAAGAGAAATGGTTAAAGAGACTGGTGTAATAAAAGGCGTTGAAAAAATGTTTGTTGGTAGAACAGTTGCTCATGGAGTGTTGGACAACAGGGGGTGATGTGAAACTGTGGGAAGGTCCCATAGGGATTAACTACTTGCTTGTGTGTGGTCCCTCCTCAGACACTGTCCTAGCAAGCAATGGGACAAGAGTTCCTAATGATATTGACAATATTGAGTTGTGGATTTCTGAGAATTTGGTTGCCATGGGTAACCACACAGGTATTAGTGAACCTGAAAAACAGATGCTGCTAGTTGGGGTTGAGTCAGGTAGTGAGAGAAGTCATTCCCTGACAGGTGTCATAGAAGTGGGCCCCCTACAGTCCTGGAAGAGTAGGTCTGAGGTGAAAAGAAACATAGGAACCCAAGGCCAGAAGGTAGAAGGGGTAGTAGAAGTGGGACCCCAGGGGTCAGGAAGAAGTGCTTGTGGAAGCACATCCGAAAAAATGTGGGTAAAGTTCCCCTTTAGAAGGATGCCCAGAAAGGTTTGGACCTCTGGGGGGTGGTAGTAGGCACAGAGGTGCCAGTGTGAAGAGTGATGTGTTTCGTCCTCCGGTGAGAAACAAGGGGGAGGGGGATATGGAGAGAGGTGAGCCCGTGCCACTGTTTATTTTGTCAGTTTAGGCCACGTTTTTCAGGAAACAGGCACACTAGCATGAGCCTGGTGTGCACTGGGCTTATGTTAGAGCTGGGAGTAGAGGTTAGTGGCCCCACCCTCCCAAGGGGGTCAGTCGGTGCAAGGGAGCTGTTAGGAGCACGTTGCTCCGTACTGTCCACACTGGGACAGTGAAAGGCCAAGCCTGTAAGGATGTAGCAGCAGGGAGCGGCAGGAGAAACAGTCAGAGCTGAGGAAGGTTCAGCGTTTAGTGCATGAGCATGGGGACTGTGTGTTTGACAGTCTAGAGGACCAAGGCAGGAGACCTATGCAGAGATACTGCAGAGAAGAGCCACGAGGTGGAGTATGGTTTGTACTGTTTGGATTGGACTCACTGTTTGGCACCACCAACGAGCTAAAATTCCCAAAATCATCACGCTATGCAAAAATTGCCATACCTAAACTTCAGCTTTAACAAGAGTTAAATGTATTTTTAAGGTTCCTTGTGTTCTCAGCACTTTTCTGTTCTGCTTTCTCTTCTTCTTTTCCTTTGGGCCAATTTAAATGTTCACTGAACAAACTATTACGCCCAATGCTTATGCAAAGAAGTTCACTCATCTCAATAATAAAGTGATCAGTGCTAAACAAAAATGCACTGTCACTGTATAAATGACACTGGCAGGGAAGGGGTTAACATCAGGGGCAATGAAAGGGTTAAGTGTGCTCCTAGGGAGTGCTTTTTAGCTGTTTTGGGGGTGGACTGACTGGAGGAAGAGAGATCTGTGTTCCTGATTAGCAGGAACACAAGATCTCTCTCTTCCTCTTTGACAGAACGGCGCTCTGCCTTGTTTACATAGGCAAACATCCATTCTGCCTCTCCAGCGATCGTTCGCGGGTGGCTGGCAACCATCGTGGCCACCAGACCCTCTGATTGGCTCCCTCTGTGTCCAATCTCATCGGGAGTAGGGCTTCGGTGGCACGTGCCCGTGCCCCAGAGCTGAGTAGAGGAATCACATACAGGTACGTGATTTTGTACTTAAGGGCCACCCTGCAGCAGTATATGTACGTGGGGCGGTCCTTAAGAGGTCCCTTCCCCTGCCAGCCCATTGGGATTGGTTGGGGCCCTCATCAATACTCCAGGCATCTCCTTCTAACCTTCCTCCCATTCTTCTGGAATTCCCTCCAAAGTTATAGCAAGTAGGGGGAGGTAACAGAGATTCTGCCTGATGAATCATTCCAGCCTCCCTGAGTCACTCAAACCCTGACCCAGAATAAACCCAGGCTTGGCTGCTAGCCAAATTTACCTAGACTAAAAAACTATGTACATTCCCATTCTAGCACACTAGTGCTACAAATAGAAAATAACAAATGCTCAATATCTGTGATCACCCATAAAATTCAAATATCATAGTTCATAAATATATAAAGTGCTCTGTGCTTATAAATAAATCAACCAAATATCTCAAAAAGTGTTATATGGAAAATTAAATAGTCCATGATATATTAAAAAGTGCTCAGTGCTTCAGATATCATAATATTCAGTGACCTGTGTGAAAACACTCCTTGCTCCCCTCCTTTGTTTCCACACTCACCAGAACACAATGATACAAGTGCTTTATATGCAAAACTGATGGTCTTTCTTGTGCTGTCCCCACTGTCCCCGCCCCCCCCCCCCATCTCCTGAACCACACCAGGCCACAGGCCCTCAACATGATGGGGGGTGCTTTGGGGCATGGGTAGTGGCTGTAAGGGTCTGCGGGTGGGGGGCTTATCCGGATCTGGAAGCCCCGAGATCCGAATGAGTATGTACCCCTTCCTATTCACCAAATAAGTGTAAAAGTGAATGAAGACAGTACAAGAGTTGTTGACAATTCTTGTATTTAGAAAAAAAATAAAAACAATGTCCCCCGATGTAGATCCACTATTCATCTCACTAATACCAACAATGGGGCACTAATCCTCCCACTGACACCAATGATGGAACACTATCCTTCCCACTGATACCAAAGATGGGGCACCTTTCTTCCCACTGATACCAATAATGGAACACTATCCTTCCCACTGATACCAAAGATGGGGCACAATTCCTCCCACTGATACCAATGATGGAACACTATCCTTCCCACTGATACCAAAGATGGGGCACCATTCCTCCCACTGATACCAATGATGGAACACTATCCTTCCCACTGATACCAAAGTTGGGGCACCATTCCTCCCACTGATACCAATGATGGAACACTATCCTTCCCACTGATACCAAAGATGGGGCACCATTCCTCCCACTGATACCAATGATGGAACACTATCCTTCCCACTGATACCAAAGTTGGGGCACCATTCCTCCCACTGATACCAATGATGGAACACTATCCTTCCCACTGATACCAAAGATGGGGCACCATTCCTCCCACTGATACCAATGATGGAACACTATCCTTCCCACTGATACCAAAGATGGGGCACCATTCCTCCCACTGATACCAATGATGATGGGAAACTATTCCTCCTCCTACTGACCTCCAGCGCTATGTGATTTGTTTACTCCCACTGACCACCAAGCCTGGGGCATTG
Organism: Glandirana rugosa; assembly: GCA_018402905.1. Lineage (NCBI taxonomy): Eukaryota > Metazoa > Chordata > Amphibia > Anura > Ranidae > Glandirana > Glandirana rugosa. Next base: position 247,544 of record BLSH010031123.1, on the reverse strand, counting down.
TTTATTCCCAGTGAATCTGGGACATTTTCTACTCCCCCCGGCCACAGTCTGGCCCCCCTAAAGTCTAATGGACAGTATCTGGCCTCGTTTAGAAAGTTTGGAGACTTCTGCTGTGCAGGCTCTTTATCTAGTTTGCCCGTCCCTCTACCTCCCTGAACATTGCTGTACACACTGGGCTGAAACCTGATCAAGTTTTGCCCGGATTTGGCTTCAAAATAAATTTTATAACATTTTGTAAAATATTTCAGACCTTCAAAATCATTCGGCGTTTACGTTCGGCCTCACTTCTAGTGAATAATAATGCCTTCAGGAAAAAGAACACAAACAATACATCTAGTCACAAATAATGCATGGGAAGAGTTTATCTAGACTTTGCAATGTTGTAACTGTTTAAAATAGCACTGAATTCTCTGACTCATGACTAATCTAGTCTAGTTCAAATACTCACTTTGAACAGCAAGGCTGTACACAGATCCACTTGTTACAGTAATCAAACCATTTTTCTTCCACAGCGGTGACACTGGAACATAATGAAAACTAACGAAACAGAGCGAAGACTTCTACATCCATTTATTTGATGTTCTGTTCATTCTTTCAGTATAGTTATCCATTAGTCTAAAGTAAATTTAGTTGTACGCATTTTGTCAACACTGTTCATGTTTCCTGTTACTGCAGTGTTCAACCTTTGTTTCCTGAATGATGACTTCATGGATTACAAGGAAAGCGATTGCATTGTTCGTGTTTCATTCAAGCGGCGTCATTAGTTAGGTGTTAGGAATGGTGATGAAAAAGAAACCCTGTCACATCAAGTTCTAACAAACCAAATATTTACTAAATATACACAACTTCCATTATATATTTTGTTCTTAGTATATAAAATATTAGTACTAAAATGTTTGGTTTATTAACCACTTGCCCCGTCTGAAGATTTACCCCCCCCCTTCATGACCAGGCCATTTTTTGCAATACGGCACTGTGTTATTTTTTAAACTGACAATTGCATGGTCATGGTGAATCTGTACCCAAATAAAATGTATGTCCTTTTTTTCCCCACAAATAGAGCTTTCATTTGGTAGTATTTGATCACTTCTACGTTTTTTATTTTTTGCACTATAAACAAAAAAAGACCAACAATTTTGAACAAAAAAAATATATTTTTCTGCTATAAAACATATCCAATAAAAAATGTCTTCATCAATTTAGGGCAATATTTATTCTGCTACATATTTTTTTTGGTCAAAAAAATCTCAATAAGCATATATTCATTGGTTTGCGCAAAAGTTCTATCATCTACAAAGTATGGGATATTTTTATTTGTACCGTATTTTTTTTTTTTTTAACAGAAGAGTTTTTATTTATCTCCAGAGAAAAGAGAGTAAACAATACATTCAAACAGGAAAAAAACAATAAGTAAATAATTGAAGATAAGCATTAAAGAGGTTGTCAAGCCACCGCTCCCCACCCCCCCCCCCCGAAAAAAAAACCCTGCAAGAGAAAGGCATAATGAGCTAGTATGCATCGTGATTGGCGGAGCCGCACTGACGTCACTCCTGCGCATGCGATCACAGTGAAGAAATGGAACGGAGGCCACTGCGCATGTGCCGAAATGACATCGGCATCATCTTTCTTCAGGGGCCGCGACTCCGGCTCTGTGACTGGCCGGAGTCGTGTGACGTCACTCCCGCGCATGCAAGTGGGAGCCGCCAGTCACGGCACAGTCTCAGTGGAGAAACGGCACGGAGGCTGTTTCTTCACTGCGCATGTGCCGAAATGACGTCGGCACATTCAGAACACTGCATATCTCCTGAACCGTGCAGGTTTGGGAGATATGCAGGGCACCTATAGGTAAGTTTTATTATAGGCTTACCTGTAGGATAACATGGTTGTCACGAGTTATATCAAAATACTGCTGCTGTATACCTTTTTTTTAATCTGTATATTGCAGTCAGGTGATAAACTTCAAGTAGCCAGGACTTCCCCAGTGTTCAAATAGGAGGAGACATTTCACTCTCTGATGATGAAACTTCCTTTGGATCAGTGACCCTTCACCCACAATCCAGCCAGAGCTGATTGGTGCTTTGCCAATGACATGCTCAGTTTACAAATAAACAATCACTGCCTCTGGAAATGCACTATAGTCTGTGTCCATGTGAAACAGGAAGCTCGAACAGAGCATGTGCAATGTTTCTACACTGCATGCATGTAGTATAGTATAGTAGAGTCTAATATAGTAGACAGGGCAAGCAGGAAGTATCTGGCCATACAAGATCAAACAGCCTTTTTACACAATGCAGAGGATTAACCCCTTAAGTTACACAGTAAGTATAGCAAGCATGCTATTCTGCATATACAGACTGATTTTACTGTTGTGGGTTTAGTAACACTTTAAGGCTACTTTCACACTGGGGCGTTTTTCAGGAGCTTTTGGGCTAAAAGTAACGCCCTTATAGCGCCTGAAAAACACCCCCTCCTCCACAGTGTGAAAGCCAGAGTGCTTTCACACTGGGGCAGTACGCTTGCAGGACATTACAAAAAGTCCTGCAAGCAGCATATTTGGGACGGTGCGGTGAGCGGTGTTTACACCACTCCTCCACCAGCCCTGCAAGACAGTAGTTACTTGTCGGGTTAGGTCTCTGATCAAATATAAAAATAAAATATTAGCAGTGGGAATTGATGCATCCCAAAATGGGGAGGGAGGGGGATGGCACATCAAAGTACCTGGCACAGTTTCATATATGGAGAGGAATTCAAAAAAGTTGACAACAATTTAGCTCTTGGCCCAGGCACCCCATATCTTAAACTTTTTCGGGCATCTCCGACTCATATAAGTGAGTTTATATAAAGGTGAAATTGAGTCCACCATGGACCTCCACTGCAAGACCTTGGGAGGCTCAATGTGCTTCCATTTGGTAAGGATAGCCTTCCTAACATAAAATGCTGCATAGAATATAAATAACCTTTTATGGGTATTAGAGTTAACAGTATCACAGATCCCTAAAAGTAGAATCATAGGAACCATGGTCATAGCCACCTTTCCCACAGAGTTGATCGTTTCTACTACCTCCGTCCAATACTTCTGGAGGAGAGGACATGACCATACTACATGGAGGAATGTACCAAGTTGATTACCTCCTTTTATTTTCACATTTATCAGATTGAGTGGGGTATATCCTTGAAAGTTTCTGAGGGGTATAGTATGCTCTGTGGAGAAATTTAAGGTGGATATACCTGTCTCTAGCTGATATCATTAACTGGATATATTGCTGGATTCCCTCCTTCCAGTCCTCAGCAGTAAGGGTAGATATATCTTCTTTCCAAATTTGAAATAATAAGGGAGTCAAAAAATGGCCTTTAAGCTATCACAAGAAAGAAGTCTACCCTCCGGCATAACCTGTTGTAGTGTTTTAATCTCATATCTGGCCCAAAGGCTAGGATCCGGGATTGATTGCAGATGTGTCATTTTAGGATTACCCCAGAGTGGGGTGTAAGGAGAGATTTTGTTACCGTCACTGATCACTGCAGACATCTGATCCCACACCCGAACCGTCGTACGCATCGGGACTGTCATCGCTGGATGAGATCTCGGGCACCTCATCACCAGATTGCATAGGCAGAATACGACCCTAAAATGGCTGCTTCTAAATTTATTGTGGGGTTTATGCGTGATTGCGTGTACCACCAGCGCACTGTCACCAGTACCACTGCCCAATAATACTGTCAAAAACATGGGAACGCCAGTTCGCTGTGAGATGATGGCATCTGTAAAGCAGCTGTGGCGACTCTAAGAGTGGACCCTGCCCAGAAAAAATTTACCGCTATTTTATCTAATTTATTAAAGAAGGAGCTAGGGCTTTGGACTGGAGTGTTGCAAACTTAGGGAGGAAAGTCATTTTGAGGAGATTGATCCTTCCTACTGGTGTGAGTGGCAGGAATTTCCATGTATGACACCTAGAAGTGAGTTGTTGAAGGATTGGGTAGACATTATCAACCAGGTAAAGTGAGTGGTCTCTTTGTACTTCAATCCCTAAATATGTAAACTTGGATACCCAGGCTAAAGGGGTCGAGTCACAGGCGAGGAGAGTGGTTGATATAAGGGAAATAACAGTGATTTGGCCTAATTTATCCGGATACAGGATAAGGACAAAAACTAATTTATAGTCTCCAAAAGCTGCTACCAGGGAATCAGACGCATCTGGGAGATACAGGAAGGCATCGTCGGCACATAACAAAAGCTTCTCTGTCAGAGGACCCACTGATATTCCCTTAACCGCATCAGAGGACCTGATGAGGATGGCCATGGGCTCTATGGCAAGTGCAAAGAGTCCAGTTAGACAGAGGAGAGCCCTGTCTGGTCCCCCTTCATAGGTAGAATGATGGCGATAGAATACCATTGGTCCTGACTCTAGTATATACTCTCTGTATAATAGGTGTAACCAGGAGATAAAGTTGGGACCGATTCCAAATCTCCTAAGTTGAAGGCCTTCTCTGCGTTGAGAGAGGCCACCACTCCATGGGTCCCAGTGTTCACAACATGAGAGATATTAGTATAGAGGTGCGGGATATTAATGTCAGTGCCCTTACATAAAGCCCAATTGATCTCCATGCATCAAGAAGAGGATAAAGGAGACAATTCGCCAGTATTTAGGTGAACACGTTGGCATCAACATTAAGTAATGAGATTGGGCGATAAGATGCACATAATTCATGGTCCTTGCCGGTCTTGGGCATCACCACAATGACCGCCTCTGACATGGAGGATGGAAGGGATTTTTCCGTTAGAATAGTCTGCAATACCTCATGAAAGTGGAGAATGAGGATCTCTTGGTTGGTTTTGTAAAATTCCGTTGGTAAACTGCCGGGGCTGGGCTTTTTTTGCACTTGCACTTCCTTTAGCGTTATCGGGGCATCTAGATGAGGTAGATAACACCAGAAATTCAACATGGTCTAATATTTTGTTCAGTCTTTCTGGAGTGAAGTCAACTTTAGATGTATAAAGGGACTCATATTGCATACTGTAGCCTTATACTTCTCCTCATCCCAACTAACTACACATTGGGATTCCAATGCCTGAACCTGTTGTTCCGCTTCCTCAAGTGAAAAACTAGCCTCCTTATGGACTCTGCCTATAACCGCCTGGTATTGACCGCGAGTATGAGCCTTACAGGCATCCAAGACTACCGCTGGGGGAGCTGTACCTCGGTTTTGTACCCAATAATCCTGGAGCTCTCTCATCATCTCAGAGGTTACCCGTTCATCTGTCACCCAAAAACTAGATAATCTCCAGAGACTCGACCCAGCGGCTGAGTCCGTCCTCAACTTCACCAGTACTGGAGCATGATCAGATATGCCGCGAGGCAGTATAGCAACCTTCTGAGTACTATTTGTATATTTTTACTAGTAATGACAGCAATCAGTGACTTATAGCGGGACTGTGATATTGCGGCGGACATATTGGGCACTTTTGGGGACCAGTGACAGTGATCAGTGCTAAAAAATATGCACTGTCGCTGTACTAATACTGGCTGGAAAGAGGTTAACATCAGGGGCAATCAAAGGGTTAACTGTGTGCTGAGCTGGTGTTGTCTTACTGTGGGGAAGGTGCTTATACTAGGAGAAGGCATGGATCAGTGCCCCTTCTTTGCAGAGATACAGGATCCATGCCTTCTGTACTGTCAGATGTAAACAAGGCAGATCGCCGTTCTCCCTCTGTACCGAAAAATCGATAGCTGCCGATAGACACTGTATAATCACAGTGGGAGTAGGCCAGCGGCGGCGCGCATGTGCGCCCCAGACCCGGAAGTGTCAGATCACATACTAGGTACGTGATCTGGTACAGAGTGGCCGCCCTGCTGCAGTATATCTGCGGTGCGCGGTCCACAAGTGGTTTTAACTGGTATCCCCATTTAAACTTTTCTTCAGTCTTTTGTTGCTCTGAAAATAGCATTTAAGACAATTGTAGGACCCAGCCTGATTTTGTTAGTATAAGTGTTTTTTCCTTAGAAGTTAATGTGACCTTACGCAATCAGTATTACAATGCCGGCTATGCATGAGCGATTCTTGCACAATACAGATTATATTAATGAAATGCAACAGAGTGATGGACCCCGTACTCAAGAGGAGTATGTCCACCCATATTAGCTTCCCTTGCCCAATACCAGCACGATCCGAGATCCCTCAGAGCACCCAATCACTAGCCGTAACTCAGTGTACGGTGGATAACAGCATAAGGCTTTATTGAAGAACAAACAAAGAAGTATATATTTCTGGGGACAATCCCCCCCCCCCCTCTTTGTTGGCATAGAGACACAGGGAGGGGTGAACTTTACATCCAATAACATCAGGCACAGGTACATTTGAACTTATCAACACATCTATAAGCTAAAACTGGGCATATAGCCAAATTTGTTAGTGGGAAAGATACTTGAGGAAACTCTTATGTCCAATGTCAGTGTTCTAAACATATTGTAGACAACCTGGCTGGTTCAGGGGTAAAATGAAATACTGAATCCAGTGTGGTTGTAGTGAGTCTGGTTAGATCAGATCAAACTGGGCTTCTCAGGTCGCCCTGTGCCCATAATAGACAAAGGGTGACTTACACATAAGAGGGGCCTGGGGAGCTGAACCAGGAGTTTCCTGACCCCTCTAAGATAAGCTGGGTTCCACAGACCCCCTGCCCAAAGTGACTACCATCACAAACTGAAATCTCACTGTATATTTGTATATTAGGGGGGAAATGCCGTAGCCCTCCCACGGTGGTATTTATAAAGTCAAAATGGGAAGCAGCCCAAGGCCCACCAGTCCAAGATGCCCACCAGAGTCACAATATCTTCCAGTGGTCCAACTGCTACCTAAGCAATGTCGCTTGGCTTCCAGGGAAGTAAAGTTGCAGGCGCAAAAAAAAGATTAAATAAATAATTAAAGGAAAATAGCGGCCCTCTCTGCAGACAGGGAGAAAGGTAAACTCTTCCCTAGTGTCCCTAGGTTTTATTCATGTTATTATATGATATGTGACATGACTGGGACACAGGGTATATTGAGGGACTTTCCTGCCTTCCCCGATGAGTACTATAAAACAATAACTTTGCCTGACTATTCAAAACCAAATTAATTACAGGCTACTGTGTGGGAATCTTAACTGATAAATCAATGCAGAAGCTGTGCATCAATCTCTTGATGCACAGAGCCCACTAAGCCCTAAAACATAACTTTTATTCATACACAACATATGTTGACAAAATGTAAAAATCATGAACCTGCAGTGGATAAGAGTATTTAAATTCGGAAACTTTGCCTTACTTACAGTATGTCCAAAAACTAGTTATACTAATGAGTACCTCCCACACTAGGGTATTTTTCAGTTTTACCCTACATCCCCTGATAATATAAAGTACATCAAAAAGTGAGCACCCCATCCCCAAACCTCAACATGTTTCACCCATAAAAGGGCTTTGTCAGGAGTGAAAAAAGTGTAATTTAATATAAAACATGTGCTCAAACACAAAACAACATGTCAGGAAAGGCTCCCCCATAATGCAGATGAAGTTCTGGGGCGCAAACATATGCGCTTGCACCAGCCAAGAATGGACCAAGCAGATGTGCACAGACGTGTGCAGATGCATGCACATGCGTATTCTCAGATGTGCACTTGTCACCAATACTGGCGACACACTGCCTATTTAAACAGAGCTACTGCACTGGCTAGTTGCTGTTTGGTCTACAGTGATCTGTAAGTGTGTTCCTGATTATTGTGTTTGACCGCTGATCTTAACCCGACATGCTCCTGACTATTCCCGTTTGCTACCTGCTCTGACTCTGGCTTGTCCCCAGATTCTGCTTTTGCCTTCTGCTCTTGTTGATCCATTGTTCGTTGCCCACATTGTTTTTGATCTGACTATCCTGCTGTCTGCCATCTATGCCTGATCTTGCTCGTCTGACCGTGCATCCAGCTCTTCCAGCCTGCTACAGCTCCTTCAGTCCAGTTAATCATCTTCTGGCTCCTGCTTCCTGCTGTGCATCCACAGTCTGTCAAAAATGAAGCCCTTTGCCAGCCTGCCTGCCTCCAGCCGTCCTGCTGTCTCATCTGTCTGCTGTCAGCTGCTCCATCTCCTGGCACCCTTCCATTGAAGTATTGGCTACTATCAGTGCAGAGTGGACTACTGGACTGATCATAGGTAGAGTTGAGCGAACACCTGGAAGTTCGGGTTCTGCTGGTCCGTCCGAACTTCGGGACAAAGTCCGGGTCCGGGTCCGGACGGAACCCGAACGATCGCACGCCCAAGCAACAGGCACGCTAGCAAGCCCAAGGCAGGCCTGGGCCTGGGCCTGAAACAGGGCTTCAAGCCTGCCTGGTCGTCTTGGGCTTGAAGGTCCACAAGCGAGTTGAGATGGATACTAGTCAGGTCATCAGGTGAGACGTGACTATCATCGGTTATGAAGTTACCTTCCCACGGTCCTCTACCTCGTCGACTGTCGTCTGTCTACTCTGTCGTCCTGCCGACCTCCGTCCGTCCGACCGTTTCCCGAAGTAAAAACTGTCTGACACCTACGTGTCGTCCTTCGTCCTCGGTCTTCTACTAATTGACCTGACTTCCTCGACATCGTCCGACCTTCTCGACCTACGTGCCAGTCTGCTCGTTCTAGTCCGTATCTACCGTCTGTCGTCCTATCAGTCTA
>BLSH010031123.1:192011-231036 GCA_018402905.1 Glandirana rugosa | reverse complement strand
GAGACTTTTCCTGAATATACAAATACCAACGGATAATACCGGTAATAGAGCGATATTCTCGCTGGACGCTGCCAAGGCCTTCGACAGCGTGGAGTGGAGGTATCTGTGGGAGGTCTTGGAGCATCTAGGGATAGGACAAACATTCATTGAATGGGTGAAGGTGCTCTATGCAACTCCTAAGGCACGTGTTAGAGTAAATGGGGAACTTTCGGAGCCATTTGGGTTGCAGAGGGGGACGAGACAGGGATGCCCGCTTTCGCCCCTGCTTTTCGCTCTCGCTCTGGAACCCTTAGCAGCGAAGATACGGTCGTCTACAGCGGTGACAGGATTCATCCGTGGCACTAATGTAGATGTGGTATCCATGTACGCGGATGATACCTTACTATATCTTGGGGATACAGATGAATCCTTACGGGAAGTAATGGCACTCATCAATACTTTCGGTAGTCTATCCGGGTTTTCTATAAACTGGGATAAATCAGTTCTCATGCCGTTGGATCCGTTGCCTGGACCACTACCGGAGATAGCACAAATGGTAGAGAAAGTCACCCAATTTAAATATTTGGGAGTAATTATATCTCCTGATCTCAAAGATTATATAAAACTGAATTTGATACCCTTATTGCAAAAATTCCGTGAGAAATGTAATGCATGGTGTAAACTACCATTGTCGGTGGCAGGGAGAGTGAATCTAATCAAAATGGTATGGGGACCTCAACTCCTGTATATCCTCCACAATTCTCCGGTGTGGATCCCAGGCAAGTGGTTCCGAAGGGTGGAGTCGCAATTCCGAGAGTTAATTTGGAAACGGAAGCAGGCACGTATCAGTCTGACTACGTTGCAGAGGAGTAAGGACAGAGCAGGCCTGGCAGTCCCGAATCCCAAGCTTTACTTTCTGGCTGCTCAGGCGCAACAGATGGGGGGGGTGGGATATTAAGGCCACTACTGATCCCATTAGGAACCTGCTCTTACCAGAAGACACCTCAGAAACAGCATTAACCTATCTCGAGTCGGGATTCTCCCACATGTCGCCAACACTCCCCACGATTAGACTTTTGAATAACATGTGGACCAATATTAAGACTACCATAGGCATGCGCGGCTATTTGCCACGCACACGGCTGTGGAATAATCTATACTACAAAGAAATACTGAAACTGGAGGGGTTTGGCGACTGGGAGAGATCGGGACTCAGATACGTGTCACAATTATATGAGAATAATGTCTTTAAACAATTTGTAGATCTCCAGCGGGAATTTCATATCCCGGTGAGACAGTTTTACAAATATCTACAATTACGGCATGCTATCACTGCACAGGCGCAGGTCAACCCGATAGTGAGCACAGACCATCCGATTATTGAGGAGGTATTCAAGGCAACAGATAAGAGGGGAATGATAACTGGAGTATATACAACTCTCATGAATGCCACTCAGGATGTCAGGGAACTGCCATGTAGAATAGGATGGGAGAGAGACATTGGTCCCATAGATGAAGACATATGGCTGGAGTGCTTGAATGCGGTGCCCATGGTCTCTGTATCTGCTACACAAAAACTATCTCATCTGATGCTATTCCATAGAGCATATAAAACACCCATACAACTACACAAATGGGGACATAGAGCGAACCCTGACTGTCCCAAATGTGAGCGGGAACATGGAGATTTACTGCATATGCTGTGGAAATGTCCAAAACTATTTCGCTACTGGACGGAGGTCCTGCATACCATAACACGAGTATATAACTATCAACTAAAAAGAGATCCTTTAACATGTTTATTGGGAGCTGTGGAGGAGGATAAGTTAACACCAAATGAATATATAGCTGTTATACGCTTGCTATATGTAGCCAGAAAGCAGATTACTAGACTCTGGATCAGCCCCAGAGTACCCACACAACGTATGTGGATAGAACAGGTTAATGCCATGATCATACGGGAAAAACACACGTATCTTCATAGGAAGGCACCTAAAAAGTTTTATTCAATCTGGCAGGCCTGGCTGGATACCCCCGGCCTAGCTCCTGGTGCATTGGTAATGGACAGACTCTTGGAAGGGTGATATGTCTAATAACATGTGTAATAACTTGCCATGGAACAGAGCTTAGTGCAGGATGTGGTTTTTCCTTTTGCTCTTTCTCTTCTCTTCTTTTCTCTTTTCCTCTTTTCTTCTCTCCTTTTTATATCTCTATGTTCTTGACACAGTTATAAGAGCAGGTACACGGATTTTGGAGATATGAATCGCAATATGTATGAGCATATCCATATATTAAAGTGTTATACGTGAGCTATAAGCGGTCAACAGCTACATCTTAGAGAAACCCTTTAATTATCTGTATATAGAATGCTGTATGCCTGTCTTCTGTATATTGAGACATTTATAATGTATATGACTGCTGAAGTGTAATGTTTCCTGTCTCTTACAAATAAACAAATTTGATCAAAAAAGATGGCAGCTGCCTTCATTGCACATGTTGTTTTGTGTTTGAGCACGTTTTATTTAAAATGACACTTTTTTTTACTCCTGACGAAGCCCTTTTATGGGCGAAACATGCTGAGTTTTGGGGTTGGGGTGCTCACTTTTTGATGTGCTTTATATCATCAGGGGATGCAGGGTAAAATGGAAAAATAGTCTCATGTGGGAGGCGCTCATTAGTATGACCAGTATTTAGAAAGAAAGAAAATGTTTCCCTTCATGGAAAACCTAAATTGCAAAATCCTACCAGATTTTTTAATCCGCTGCATCCACCTGCAGGTTCAAGATTTTTACATATTTGCCAACATATGTTATTTTAGCTGTGTATGAATAAAAATGTTGTTTTAGGGCTCTGTGCGTAGAGAGATTGACACATAGCTCTCGCATTGATTTATCACTTCCCTAATTAGTGCTTGACCTGAGGGGTTTATGGTCTGGCACTATCAGTGGGGATAGTGCACACAGTTGATGCATTTCCACTGTACAGAGACCTGTGTGGCTTCTTAGGCATCCAGTGTCACACATACTGGGCGCTTTACTCAGAAGCACAAAGAGTTATGTGAATACAAGTGTAGAGCATCCCCGTAGGTACCGCTGGTGAATACAGTCTTATTTCCCCACTTAGAGCACACACAGCAATTTCTTCATTTTTCCACTGGCTCAGAAAACAGTCTATGGCACATGTGTCAAACACAAGGCCCGGGGGCCGAATCCGGCCCACTAGACCAATTCATGTGGCCCTCACACCTCTCCTGCAGCTACGGCACCCCCCTCTTCTCCACCCCCACCTTGTCTCAGCAGTCGGCAGCAAAGAGGATGACAGAACTCCTCCACCAGATCCTGCACTTTCCTGTGCAGCTGCAGAACCCCCTTGTCTCTGCCTCCCCTTGCCTCATCATTCAGCAGACTCTGGCAGCTGATTCCAGCCCTCCTCTGGTCCTCCTCCAAACCCTGCACTTTCTGCCTTCCCTGCTCTCCCCCCAGGGATGATGGTAGGGGGGGAAGGTTCTTTACATCTGAAGCAGGAGTGGGATGCACTGGACATCTAGGCTTACAGATACAACCGGCCCTTTGAGGGCAGCCATAATGCTGATGCGGCCCTCAATGAAACTGAGTTGGACACCCCTGGTCTATGGGAATGATGAACTGGGATAGGGAGAGGGAACATGGGACACCCTGTGAACCGTAGAACTGGATAATTTCAGGACCCCTCAGTTTCTGGCTGCACAAACTGCTGAATGTCCCACAGAATTCACTATGCTTTTGGTGACCTGTATTCCTTCCAGAGATAAAAGCTACCTACAGTTACTTTCCTTCAGCACTGTGGGTCATCTACTTATTCAGCTACAGGATCATCGGTTGCCTCCTTCAGGAATCCACCAGGGAGATGTAGACTCACAACACCATAGGACAGCTGGACTCTTTCCCCACCAACTTCCTTCTGGCTCTCTCAAGTGAGCTCCAAACCCAACTTGGTCCCTGGACTTGAACTTGTGAATAACCCCCCCTTGACCAGGAGATTAGTGAACACTAGTGTAGCAACCTCCTATGTAGGTGCTGGGATTAGATAAGTTAGTAATAGTTGCGTTTTGACAGTGCAGCCTCATCAGTGCACATCAGTGCAGCCTCATCAGTGCTTATCAGTGCAGCCTCATCAGTGCCCATCAGTGCAGCTTATCAGTGTCCATCAGTGCCACCTCATCAGAGCATCCTCATCAGTGCCCATCAGTGCAGCTTATCAGTGCAGCCTCATCAGTGCCCATCAGTGCAGCTTCATCTGTGTCTATCAGTGCGGCCTCAGCAGTATCCATCACTGCAGCCTCATTAGTGCACATCAATACCGCCTCATCAGTGCACATCAATGCAGCCTCATCGGTGCCCATCAGTGAAACCTAACAGTGCCCATCAGTGCAGCCTCATCAGCGCACATCAGCAAAGAAGAAAAATTACTTATTTGTTACATTTTACAACAGAAACTAAGAAAAACTATTTTTCAAACTTTTTGGTCTTTTTTCATTTGTTTAGAAAGAAAAACAGCGATGATTAAATACCACCAAAAGTAAGCTTCGTCTGTCTGAAAAAAATGATACAAATGTTATATGGGTACAGTGTTGTATTACCACGCAATTATCATTCAAAGTGTGACAGCTCTGAAAGCTGAAAATTCGCCTAGGCAGGAAGGGGGTGAAAGTGCAGAGTATTGAATAAATAGAATATTACTGCAACTGACACTGTACTGTAAATGTTCATCATTAGTCCAAAGAGCAGGTCCTGTCAAGATCAGGGCTGGTGCAAGGATTTTTGACACCCTAGGCGAAACCTCATTTTGCCGCCCCCATTTGGCTCCGCCCCTAACTCCTCCCTCTTTGCCCTGTTCATGTATACGATGGAGGTGGCGGAGGTGGAGATTTTTGCACCGCCTCTCTAACTATTTCTTTAGCCGTGATCCACAGGCCTGCACCTGTACCTCTGGACCCGGCCTAAAGACAAATAATGGCAATACCGGCTCTCTTCCACATGCCAACCGTGGTCCGCAGGTATATGGACAATCTGGGTTAGTATATTGACAGGCTGGGGTAGGTTATGGACAGGGGCTTGGCACCCTGGGCGACAGTGCGCCCTAGGCGGCCGCCTACTCCGCCTAGTGGAAGAGCCGGCCCTGGTCAAGATTAGCCAATGCAGACCTCTTTATTAGGCTCAAACTTACCATAGCTTTTTCTTAGTGATGTATAATCAGCAAAATCTGTAACAATGGCCTCATCATATTTTCCTTTACTCTGATATATATATATAGTGTATAGATACATTTCATAAATCTCCACCCGAGCTGATCAGCTCAGTTTCATTGAATCTGTTGTAAATTGATAGTAAGGAAAGATATGATTATTCAGTTATTTGCTGATCAAATCATACATTGATTTGGATATTAGAATTGAACCGTGTATGGCCTCCATAAAAGCAGAACACAGGCAGTTTGCATTCCACAGTGCTTGGTTGGATAAAAAAAAATCTTGTTGTAATCAAACATTTCTTACAACTTTACAAATCTCTGCAGTGATGGGGGTGTATGTTTTTGTTTGAATAAAATCCCTTTGATTATATATCGCAGTGTGACAGCTACTACACAGGAGATATTCCTGCTCGAGGAGCTTTCACAATTACCCACATATTGTGCTAGAATGCAGCAGGAATCTACATTTCTACATATTATCCTAATGATTTATTGTAACAAAGCAGAGGCTTTTGTCACAAAAACAAGTCAGAAAATTGCTGAAACTGCTGCAGAATAATAGATACAGTACATGACAATAGATTTTTGGAACACTGCTGGCATCCACTTTCTTACTATGTACAGGTACACAATTATGCAACATATTCATAAAATTTTCAAAGCCAACTATGCCCAAAATAGATATGTCTGTTTATTATTATTGGTATTTATCGCACCGACTATTTGCGCAGTACTCTAAATACACAATACAAATATTATATATCCACACCAGTCCCTGCCCTCATTGAGCTTACAATCTATGGAGCCTAACTCACATTCTGAAGTATACTAGGGTCATTTTAGACAGGAGCCAATTATTATACAGGATTTATATAGCAACAACAGCTCACGCAGCGCTTTACAATGTAGAGGGGGGACAGCTTGTGGAGCTTACAATCTAAAGGAACAATTAACCTACAAGCATGTCTTTGGAGTATGGGAGAAAACCCATGCAAACATGGGGAGCACATGTGAGCTCCATGCAAACTGAATAACTGACAACCTTAGTGTTGCCAGGCAGAAATGCTAACAACTAAGTCACTATATTGAGTGGTTAATGGCTGGTATGGTCATATGCTGGCTTTTTGTATCTCTGGGGGTATCCAATGATGAGATAGCTCAATTTCCCAACCAGAATTCTGAGTTTCCCCCTCCATTGACAGATGATGGTGTCATGCTCCTCAATGGGAGCAAATGATAGCTAAATATGACATGCATTATTGTAAAGGAAATACTGTATATGCATTAAGCTAAGAGTGTGTAGACTGACATTGCTGAATGATATGAGAAGCCTTATTTTTGATTTTACCTAATTCTCAAAAACATTTGTAGAGATCTTTCAATAAAAACAGTAAAGTGAAGCACAATAACAATTCCTAAATTAAGTCCATAGTGAAGGAGGACCACAAGTCCCAGAAGGTAAGTATAGATGTTCTGCGTGTGTGGAAAATAAAGTAGGATCTCAAGCACATGAAGTGACACTCCCTCCACCTCCAAACAATCCGCTTTGCTCACCTCCAATCATAGGAACTTGAAATAACAGGCAGTCATATGAGCAGTATTCCTCATAAGGAATTGGTTAAATCTGTTGTGCTGGATCGCTCCAATCTAAGTTCTCAGGTACTCAGTATCCGAACCAGGTAAAAGCAAAAAGAAACAATCTAAGAGCTTTCCGCTTAATAAAAAGACACTCATCTGCACAGCGCCGTGCTCACCGGAACCGATTCTCTGCTGATCTTCAGTTCCCCAATGCCAGCAACCGGTTGTGATTCCTTTCCACTTCACAGCTGGCTGCCCACTGCTCTTGTGTGAGCTGCACTGTGCTTTCTGAATGGTCCCACAGCTTTCTGGGACCTGAGACATGTCCCAGAAGGTGGTGGGCAGGGATGGAGAGGAGCACTTCCAAAGGATCACCGCAGCAATCTAATTGGAATTTGGAGCGGGTACCTGTCAAAACCAGGTACCTGCTCCCCCCCTACTCTAAAAATGTCAGCAATGGAAGAGGAGTGGGGAAGAGGGCATAAAGCAGAACTTCCCCTTTAGGGTGAAATTCTGCTTGAATAATTACCCCGATTGGAGAACTGTGTGTGATGTTATATATAGGGTAGTTTCCAGGAAGTAGAAACAGAAAACTGAGCCACATGACCTTATGCATACAGTAACTGCTGTATTTCACCAAGGCCAGAAGCAGAGACTATTAGTCAAGTATTCCTATGTTCTAATAGTTTAACTGCAGCGGTCCATAGTTTCCTGATTGTGCATCTAAATCATTGTGACAGACTTGTCTCTGCCTATTGGTTATTCTCTCACATGCACAGTGCCAGATAGCTAGGTCTGTGCTACATTATGTGTTCAGTGGTCACCTTCCATTATATTAGTGGATGAACCTATTTATTGCAATATAATTTATGTTCAGCAACTGGTATTTTAGTTAAACAAGTCCCTTCTGGTCTGGGCTTCTATAGCTAGTTTTAGCTCAGGGCTCAATAACCAGCATAGGTTAGAGCCAAGTTAAGCACCCAACACTTATACCACTTCTGGTAGTAAGAGGTCTGGTTGCATGGAAAATTAGAAACTACTTTACATCCTCAGGGTCATCTGCTACTTAACTTTGCTGCAACATTCAAGTGGAGGTATCTTTACTAATAACTATAACTATATATACCCAGGTATACAGTGTGTGGACAATTTCCCCAGGACCCCTATAGGGCCCTTTGCAATAATACTTGTTTTTACATTCACTGTATGTAATAGTATTAATCTTTATATCTTATATTATCCTATCTTATATAATTTCTGTACTGGTGTGCATCTATATACTTATAATTAATGTTATATGCTGATTGCACCAGTTCATCTGCCCCCTTTACTTACTTCATTGCTGATTAGATTACTGGTTATTCATTTCCCAGGAAGGGAATCCCATCTGTTCACAGCCCTGCCCTGGGTGGAGGCACTGCTAACTTTATTATCAAACCCACTCTTCCACTTAGCAAAGGTTCTGGTTCTTGTTTTTCCCTACAGGTTTAGCACACTATCCTGCTTGGGGTGGGTCATTTCTCATAATCACTGTCAAAAGAGGGCTACACAATCTTTTTAAAGTTACACAGTGGGTAGCACTAATAATATTCACTAGGTAAACTTTTGCTAATGTGAAATATAGCCTGTTTGTAACCAAGCTGTTTATAAACAGCTTCTGCTTTCCTTGCAGAAAAATGTTTATTCCCATGTGTTTGAGCCCAAAGAATTTAGAGCATCTGTCTCCAAACTTTTCAAACAAAGGGTCAGTTTACTGTCCATTAAACTTCAGGGGGCTGGAATGTAGCCATTTGGAGTACAAAATGTCCCAACGTCAATGGGAGTAAACAATCCCCCATCATTGGTGTCATTGGAAGGAATTGTGCCCTATCATTGGTGTCATTGGCCCCGTTGTTGGTGTCATTGGGAGAAACTGTGCCCTATCGCTGACGTTATTGGTAGTAATTGTGCCCCTTCATTTGTGTCATTGGGAGGAATTGTGCCCTTTGTTGTTGTCAATTAATAAAATATTATCCCCAGGGCTGGAAAAAAGCAAGCAAGGGCCGAATCTTGCCCCCAGGCCACAGTTTGGAGACCAATGGTTTAGAGTGACAAATATAAGACTCCCACATTTGATATAAAATGCCCAAAGGGCCTGTAGAGCTGAGGTGGGTGTGACCTTCACTAATGTTCTCTGCCTCCTCCCTTGCATCAGCACTGAAAATTGTAGTTGTAAATGTAAGAAAAAACACAGGTAATTACAGAACAGTCAAAAAATCTGGGCAAACATCCTGTTGGCATTCAAAAGAGCATGAATGTGTAAACAAAGAATCACAGAGCTGCGGCCACGTGTTGTCACTGACTGGCAAACTTTAAAAACTATGTTTTGAATACACTGGACAAAAGGATAGATTTTCATTTTAAAAACAGTTTCAGTATAGTTCATATATGATGTACCAGGTTGTATAATCCCATAGTAAAACATTGGTAGAGCAATGTTTAATCAATGTTAATAAAGTGTGCCTACTAATGTGATAACAGCATTCTGTTTGGAAGGGCATGCTGTTTTACATTTTATTCTGGCTTATGGGTAAGATCTTGAGTACAGTGTTTGCTAAAGTGATACGTGTTAAACATTCTGTCCCCACTTATTCATTAGTCTGTCAATTATTCAAAATATTCCAAGCAAGCTATTGACCTCAAAGGGTGGTGCATGAGAATAAGGCAATGTTCTAACAAGAGAACACTGTTTCTTTTGAGTGCCTTAAGTAAATATAGATAATTATATTGGCAATTATTATTAATCACTGCTTTTTTAGACAGTGTTTTCCTTGCTTCTGAATCGATGAAACAGCTTTCCATAGTTCCTATTCAGATGTATGGGGTGTATGACAGCAGGCAGGTAAAAACGCCTGGTTGCGTTCAAGATCGCAGGTACATCCGTCCCAGGTTTAAAACATATACAGATTTTTACCACTAGGGGGAAGTGCTGGGAGTTTTGCAGGGGTGGAGGTATGAGCCCAGCTGAGTGAGGCTGGCTCATTAAGGCCTGTACAAAAGCTCCCAGAAGGCCTAGGGGAGTTTCTCCAACCTGGAACCAGTTTCTGTGTCAATAGACTGGGGAGCGTGACACCAAAACCTGTGCAGTAAGGCCAAGCCTGTGTGGCTCCTTATAATACCAGAGAGATAGGTGCTAGGTATAGCAGAAGGCTGTACCTAGCTGGCAGACAGGGAAACCTACCAGTAAAGTCAGTGGCCAAGTTGGCAAGGATTTACTTTGATGTTGGTTTTTGTTTTGCTGTTTTTCTACAATTGTATATAGTGTAAATAAACCGCACTGTTTGTTTCACCTACAACTGCTGTTTCGCTGTGCCTACTGAAAAGTCCACTGCTCTACTCAGTGCTGGGACAAGGTCGTTCAGCGCCCAGGGAAAAGATGCCAAATGGCGCCCCCTCCCCCGTTCATCATATGCAAGCTTAGAGGATCCTGCACCCAGTAAACCATTGCGCCCAGGGCAATTCCCTCTTTCCCAACCCTTATCCCGGCCCTGGCTCTACTGACACCATATACTGCCCTACTAAAACTGTCCATGTTTTAATACATTTGGGGTGCACACCCTAATGCAATAGGTTGCGCACACCTATGCATATTTGGATGTTGCAGAGTTGCTGACTTAATTTCATTTTTGAGATACAGGACACTTTCATACTTACTTCAATACCAGACACACCTAGGCCAATTTATAGCTTTCAGCACTGTCACGCTTGGAATGGCAATTGCCAGGTCATGCAACACTGTACCCATATGAAATGTTTATAATTTGTTTTACACAAGTAGAGCTTTCTTTTGGTGGTATTTAATCACCACTGTTTTTTTTTTTTGTTTGCTAAATAAATGAAAAAATTTGAAAGGTTTGAAAAAAAGCGAATTTTCTTTGTTTCTGTTATAAAATTTTGCAAAAAAATAATATTTCTTCATACATTTAGGCCAAACTGTATACTGCTACATTTCTTTGGTGAAAACAACCCAAAAACAGTTTATATTATCTAGTCTGTAGGAAAAGTCCACAAACTATGGTATATGTACAGTATATCTGAAAATTGATCAGTCCTGACGTACTAACAGCCTATCTCATTTCTTGAGGCCCAAAAATGTCAGGACAGTACAACTACCATATGTTTGAGCTTGCAAACCTGTAATAATAAATCTGGCAAGCCACCAGATTTTAAAGAAACTGACCTCCATGATGAATCTTTTCCCCTGAAAAGTGATCTCCATGATCTAATCTCCCACACATGGTGAAGTTCAGCGAGGCAGATTTCAAAGATGGAGGAAATGTTGAAGGCCCTGCTGCAAGCCAATGCAGCCCAGCGGGAAACCAACCGTCAGGTCGCAGAGGCCACTGCAGCTCTGCGAGAGGAGAGTCGCCAGGCTGTTGCAGCTCAGCGAGAGGAGAGTCGTCAGGCTGCTGCAGCACAACACGCAGCTCTGCAGGAGACCAACCTCCGGGTAGCAGAGGCCGCTGCAGCTCAGAAAGAGGAGAGTCGCTAGGCCGTTGCAGCTCAGCGAGAGGAGAGTCGCCAAGCTATCGCAGCACAACAAGTGGCTCAACAGGAGATGAACCGACAGTTTGCAGAGGCCCTGCTGAAGTTAAAAAAGGGGCCCGCACCTCCCATGACAGTGGAACCAAAGTTGGTAAGCGCTTCTTACCACATGCAGAAGATGACACCTGTGGATGACGTGGAGGCATACCTCATGACCTTTGAAAGAGTCGCTCTTTGTGAAGGATGGCCAAAAGAACAGTGGGTGGTGTCCTGCGAACCCCAAAAAGCCTATTTTGATCGGGAAACAGATAAGGCCCAGGACTATGAGACTCTAAAGGCAGATATACTCCCACGCATGGGGGGTCACCATGGCAGTCCGGGCCCAACGCGTGCATCAGTGGACCTACTGCCCTTAAAGCTGCCCCATTCACAAATGTTCGACCTAGTTCACCTTACCAGGAAGTGGGTACAGCCAGAGACTTTGCCAGGTCCCCAGATTGTGGAGCGTGTGGTCATGGACCATTATCTATGGGCGCTCCCTGCTGCTTGGAGGAAATGGGTCAGTCATGGGGTCCCAAAAACTGCAACCCAACTGGTGGACCTCATTGAGAAATACGCGGCTGCTGAGGACTTATTGCGCCCATCTGCGCCCCACTCCAATGTGTCTAGAGGTGAAAGATCGCCCGGCGGACTTAGTAAGACTGTTCCAGGGTTCAAGGGCTTGGGGAAATTTGATAAGAGTGATACGGCTAAAAAGACTGGGGTTTCTAGACCTGGAAACAGGCCAAAGAAGCCAGGAAGGTCTTGGGGACCCTTGAGAGGACTGGGTACAGAACGCATACAGTGCTACCGATGCCATGCATTGGGCCATATTGCTGCCAATTGCCCCCTGAATGATGAACCCATGCAATGCAATTATACTTATGTGAATAGACGCCTTTCTCTTTTTGCACAGGTCGCATATACAGCATCATATTCAAGTCGCATGGAGAAGCAAATATGTGTGATTTTTGTTGATGGGAGACCAGTCACTGCACTGCTTGACTTGGGTAGTGTCGTAACATTGGTAAAATGCTATTGTGTAAACCCTGCAAGGTTACACCCTAGCACCGCCAGAGTCATTTGCATCCATGGGGACACTAGTGACTACCAGACAGCGGTGGTTTAGATTGACACCCCTTGCGGTAGTGTGACTCATTCAGTCGGGGTGGTACCTTCACTACTTTATGACGCCCTAGTGGGAAGGGATTTTCACCATTTTTGGAGGTTATGGGAAGGCACAGGGAGTCTGGAGGATAGAGCTCCCCCTACTGTGGAAGCATAGGACCTCGCCAGACCCGCTTTGCCAAATGAAAGGGGGGACTGGTGGCAGGACCGAGGATGGAGGAGACCCTCTTCCTTTTCCTGTACTGCCTGGTGAGCCGGAGGAGCTGGAAGATAGCTCACAGCGGGGGGCTAATGACCCAGTGTCACATACCTGATGGTAGAGTCTGACTTCTGCAGTAGGCAACCTCTCTTACGGCCCTAGTTCCAGAACCCCTGATAGAGCAGACAGGGAGAGCTGGAGCACAGGGGAGCACAACGCCTGGATTGGGCACAGATGGTGGTAAGATGTCGTCCAGAAGTCCGTGCTAGACAGAAGAGTAGTGATGCAGGCCGGGTCAATAACATGCGGGCAAAGCAGTACAGGAGGAGCAGGCAATTGGGTGGTCGGGTGCAGGCAGGGTCGTTAACAGGCAGGCAGATTGAGGTACACAAGGGTCAGGCAAAAGAGTGATTGTAGACAAGCCAGGGGGGTTGGTGCAGGCAGAGTTCAAGCAGATGCGGGTTCGCATGTAACAGGTATCCCAGAACGGGTCGCTCAGAAACACGGTGACGCTGTAGAATGGACAGCACTGGCTGCTGGGTCTCACAGGCTTAAATAGGCCATTTGGCGCCACTTCCGGCGCGTGCGCATGCACACGGGCGCGCGCACCACCGCGGAAGACAGCAGAAGCACCAATGTCCCCTAACATTGCCCCCCCCCAAGGGGCAGCCTCCAGATGGGCTTTTAGCTATGGGTGTCTTCTCCAAAAGGACCTGACAAGTTCTTCAGCGTGGATGTGGTTTTTGGGTTCCCATGAGCTGTCTTCGGGCCCGTATCCCTTCCACTTAATCAAGAACTGGGTGGATCCACCCCTTCTCCTTCAGTCGAGGATGGCTTCCACTTCGAATTCCTCCTCACCATCCACAAGGATGGGCTCAGACGGGGCCGACTTCTGACCCGGGAAGGCGTCCTGAGTTACGGGCTTCAACAAGGTAACGTGAAATACTGGGTGCACTCACAGGGACGGAGGAAGGTCCAGCTCGTATGCCACCCTGTTGATCTTTCTTCTCATGGGAAATGAACCTTGGGCCCAACTTCCTGGAAGGGCATGACAACCTCAAGTTCTTGGTTGCCAACCACACTCGGTCATCTGGTTGCGGGTCCAATTCCCCGCATCTCCCCTTGTCGAATGCCCTCTTGTTGCACTCCTGAGTCTGAGCTAGGGTTTCTTGTAGCACCTTGTTGCTCCTTGTCAGGAATTCTACCGTCTTCTGTACAGCAGGTACCTCACTTTCCGGAACCAGGAATAAAGGTAGGGTGGTACCCCAGGTTCGCCCAGAATGGGGACTGCTTGGTGGCTGAATGCTCAGTATTGTTGTATGAAAATTCTGCCATAGGTAGCAGCGAGACCCAGTCATCTTGAGTAAAAGAAGAGTAGCAGCGGATGTATTGTTCTAGGATCTGGTTAGTCCTCTCTGTCTGACCATTTGCCTGGGCGTGATAAGCAGAGGAAAATGCCAGTTCAATGTTCAATGCGGAACACAGGGCTTTCCAGACCCGGGAAGTGAACTGCACCCCACGATCTGAGACAATGTTGATAGGGAGCCCATGCAGTCGGACCACTTCCTTGATAAATGTATTTGCCGTCTCAGTTGCGGTGGGGGTGCCCTTCATCGGAATGAAGTGGGCCATCTTAGTAAGACGATCCACAATTACAAAAATGGTATTGAATTCTTCAGACGGGGGTAACTCCACTATGAAGTCCATCGATATGTGTGACCATGGCCGTTCGGGAATGGGCAGTGGGTTTAACAGACCCTATGCTTTTGCCCGGCTGGTCTTGTGTTGGGCACAGACCGGACAAGTGTTGACGTATTTCCGACAGTCCTTGTCAGCGGAAGGCCACCAAAAGGAGCGCGACAACAGCTCCGCAGTCTTACGACCGCCAAAGTGCCCGGCCAATTGATGATCGCGGCAAAGTTCCAACACTGTTAAATGCTGCTGTTCCGGGATAAAGAGTTTATCTTGGAACCACCACAGTCCATCTTTCATTGTCAGTCTGCGGTCAGGGGACATGGTTGATCCGGCCAGGGATCGTTTAACCCAAGACAGCAAATCTTCCTGTATTACCAAGAAGCTCCGGAACGGGAGGATGGTATCCGGTGGCGTGGAGTCGCCAGGCTCACTGAACATCCTGGACAGAGCGTCCGGCTTCACATTCTTCGACCCAGGCCTGTAAGTAATATGCAGGTTAAAGAGAGAAAAACAGAGCCCATCATGCCTGGCGTGGTCTCAATCATTTAGCTATGCACAGGTACTCTAGGTTCTTATGGTCGGTGAATACCATGACAGGGTGTAGAGCTCCTTCCAGCAGATACCGCCATTCCTCCAGGGTGGATTTGATTGACAGAAGTTCCTAGTCTCCCACAACGTAATTTTTCTCTGGCGCTGTAAGTTTGCGGGAGAAAAAGGCAATGGGGTGGAGCGAGGCCTTTGGACCCCGTCTCTGGAATAGGACTGCTCCCATCAAGGTAAATGATGACGAACTGGTCCAGGTAGTCACGAAACACATCATTTACTAGGTGCTAGAAAGTAGCTGGAGCATTGCAGAGCCCAAAGGGCATCACTAAGTATTCAAAGTGACCGAAGCGCGTCTGGAAGGCAGTCTTCCATTTGTCACCCTCCCGGATGCGGATGAGATTATAAGTTCTGCGAAGATCCAGTTTGGTAACACAGCAGCTGTTCCTAGTCTTTGAAATAACTCAGGGACCAGTGGCAAAGGGTACCGTTTTTTAACGGAAATTTTATTAAGGTACCGATAGTCTATGCAGGGTCTGAGAGTGGGGTCTTTCTTCTCCACTAAGAATATTCCAGCTCCTGCAGGTAAAGTGGAGGGCCGAATTAAACCTTTTTGAAGGTTATCGTCCAGATAAGCCTTGAGGACTTTCAGTTCCACCTCAGAGAGCGGGTAGATTCGGCCAGAAGGTACTTCTGCCCCTGGTAGCAGCTCTATCGGGCAGTCGTACGACCTGTGAGGTGGGAGAGCATCTGCCCCTTTCTTGCTGAACACGTCCAGAAACTCATGGTAGACAGATGGAACAGCGAGACAGGTTTCAGGATCAGAATCAGAATCCAGACAGAGCACTGAAGAAGGGGATTCCGGAGCGGGTGGCAGACAGTTAAGTTGTCAGTACGAGTAAAGAAACTGAACTTCTCCAGAGGACCAATCAATGGTGGGGCAGTGTGCCCGGAGCCATGGCAGACCCAGAATGACTGGGAAGAGGGGACGTTATGGCATCGAATGACAGGCGTTCCAGGTGTCCGCCTGCTGTCCGGGCAAGAAGAGGAAATGTCTCGTGGGTGACTGCTCCGGATTTAATGGTGGACCCATCAGCCAAGCGGATGGCCATCCGATGGGTCTTAGGCTTGAGTCGGATCTGGTGCTGAGCTGCAAAGACCAGGTCAACGAAGCAGCTACAGGCTCCGGAGTCCAGGATAGCCGGGACCTGGATATTCCCATCAGGAAGCTGGATATGCAGCGGCAGAACTAGATGGTTGGAAGGGTCGGGCAAAGATAAGAGTCCTCCAGGGGTAGAGTGGAGCCTGTTTCCCTGCTTAATCGGACAGGACCTGACAAGATGTCCGGGGCCACCACAATAGAGACATAGGTTGTGGGTCAGGCGTCTGTGTCTCTCTTCAGGAGGGAGAGAGAGAGAGGACCGGAGAGGTCCGGGTTCCATCCGGACAGGACAAGCAACACCTACGGCTTTTCCGGCTCTATGCTCCTGCAGACGTCGGTCGACCTGGATAGCCAGGTTGATCAGAGCTTCCAGCGTCTGGGGAAGACCCACGCGGGCCAGCTCATCTTTGAGCGGCTCCGAGAGCCCCAATCTAAACTGATGACGGAGTGCAGCATCGTTCCAGGATGTATCTGCGCTCCAGCGCCGGAACTCCGCTCCGTAATCCTCCGCCGTTCGGCGACCTTGCTGGAGAGCATGGAGAGCTTGTGGCTCACCCCTTAGTAGCGAGATGACCAGTCCCACTTTAGTAGCTTCTAACGAGAATGTGCGGGGTTGCAGGAGGAAGTACAACTCGCATGCATTGCAAAAAGCTCTAAACTTCCGGCGGTCCCCCGTGAAACGCTCGGGCAAGGGTACCTCGGGTTCGCTAGGCAAGGTCAGCATGGTGAGAGCATCCAGCTGGCTGGTGCTGGGAGAGGCAGGCAAAGTGAGCTCCCGGACTCTGTTCTCCAACCGGGTATATTCGCCTTGTATGTTCCTCACCGCCTGGGTGAGCCCGGCTAGGTGCGTACTCAGATCCTCCATAGGAGAGGGCCTCTGCGCAGACTCGGAGTGGCTGTCCATTGCAGTCACGTACCTGATGGTAGAGTCTGACTTCTGCAGTAGGCAACCTCTCTTACGGCCCTAGTTCCAGAACCCCTGATAGAGCAGACAGGGAGCACTAGAGCACAGCGGAGCACGAGGGCTGGATTGGACACAGGTGGTGGTAAGATGTCGTCCAGAAGTCCGTGCTAGACTGAAGAGTAGTGATGCAGGCCGGGTCAATAACATGCGAGCAAAGCAGTACAGGAGGAGCAGGCAATCGGGTGGTCGAGTGCAGGCAGGGTTGTTAACAGGCAGGCAGATTGAGGTACACAGGGGCCAGACAAAAGAGTGGTCATAGACAAGCCGGGGGTCGGTGCAGGTAGAGTTAAAGCAGATGCGGGTTCAGGGCGGGTCAAAGGTAGCTCAGAACGGGTCGCTCAGAAACATGGTAACGCTGTAGATCGGACAGCACTGGCTGCTGTGTCTCACAGGCTTAAATAGGCCGTTTGGCGCCACTTCCGGCGCGTGCGCGCACCACCGCAGAAGACGGCAGAAGCACCAATGTCCCCTAACACCCAGACAATGCCTCTGACCCTGGCGGTGAGAATGAACCGAATGTAGTACCTGACTTAGAGGTCTGGAGAGAGGACTGTACAGAACAACTACGGGATGTCACTCTCCTTAGAGCCAGAGAAAACGTGAAGGTGATGGATGGGGAACCTCTGGACCCTAATTGGGGAGTGTCTTTTCCCTACATGGCGCTTAAAAATAATTTGTTGTATCGGGTGGTGAAACACGGGGAGGACGAAGTGGATCAGCTAGTGGTTCCCAAACCCTTCCACAGGATGGTACTAGATATGGCTTATGGGCATGTAATGGGCAGACATCTGGGTATGGAGAAAACCAGGGAGAGCATAACCCAGAGATTCTTCTGGCCTGGGTTGTATGCAGACGTCAAAGAATACTGTGAATCATGCCCTGAGTGTCAAATGACAGCCCCGTCACCCCATTTTCACAGTCCCCTTGTCCCACTTCTTATAATTAAGGTACCATTTGAGTGAACTGGCATGGATCTCGTGGGACCAGTAGTAAAATCTGCTCGGGGACAACAGCACACCTACCCCAAACTGACAGTCTGGTGGAAAGGTTTAACAAGATCCTCAAGAGTATGCTAAAAAATGTGGTGGATAAATTTGGGCGAAATTGGGATTTTTTGCTGCCGTACCTCATGTTTGCCATACGAGAAGTTCCGCAGGCGTCTATGGGGCATTCCCTCTTTGAACTCTTGTATGGTAGACATAGCAGGGGGCTGCTGGATGTCGCAAAGGAGACTTGGGAAGGAGAGGCCACCCCATATAGAAGCGTCATAGAACACGTCTCCTTGATGCAGGATTGAATTGCAGCTGTCCTGCCCTTTTGTACGAGAGCATATGGAGCAAGCCCAGGAAGCCCTGAGAAGGGTTTACAATCGAGGTGCCAAAACCCAAACTTTCAACCCCAGGGACAGAGTGCTGGTGCTAGTACCCGCGGTTGAATGTAAATTCCCGGTCAAGTGGCCCCTTTGAGATTAGGGAAAGAGTAGGGGAAGTAAACTACAAATTTAACAGCCTGAGAAAAGGAAACACAGATTTATCATGTTAATCTCCTAAAACAGTGGAAGGATAGAGAGAGTTTATTGGCAGCGCCCACTCCCCAAAAGGACAGGTTACCCCTGACCCTGGATGTTCCCATAACGGAATCCTTGTCACTGACACAACAAAATGACGTTAAGGAATTTGTCAGTAAAAATAGAGTTTTTTTTCTCTTCCCTACCCGGAATGACCACTGTACTACAACATGACATAATCATAGAATCAGGGGTCCATGTAAATGTAAAACCCTACCGAATACCTGAAGCTAGATGAGAGGCGGTGGCGAGAGAAATAAAAACCATGTTGGAGTTAGACATGATAAAGGAGTTCAACAGCACCTGGTCAAGCCCTATAGTGCTGGTCCCATAGCCCGATGGCACTATCCGGTTCTGTAACGATTTCAGGAAGCTGAATGTTGTGTCTAAGTTTGATGCATACCCGATGCCGGGTTGACGAACTTGTGGACAGGTTGGGTAGTGCCTGGTACGTAACAATCCTAGGCCTAACTAAGGGATACTGGCAGATCCCCCTAACAGAGACAGCAAAGGAGAAAACTTCCTTTTCTACCCCCGAGGGGTCCTTCCAATACAAGCGAATGCCGTTTGGTCTGCATGGGGCCCCTGCATCCTTCCAGAGGATGATGAACAAAACCATGAGGCCGCATCGGCCCTGTGCAGTGGCCTATCTGGATGATGTGGTCATCCACTGCCCAGATTGTGAATCACATCTGCCCCGGGTGCAGTAGCAGTGAGTGTACCAGGTTTAACAGCCAACCCAAAAAAGTGCGCCATAGCTCTGGAGGAGGCCAAATACCTTGGGTATGTTATTGGTCGGGGTCTGATTAAGCCCCAGACGAATAAGATAAAGGCCATTCAAAAGTGGCCTCAACCAGTGAACAAAAAACAGGTTTGTGCCTTCCTGGGGATTACAGGGTATTACCGACGCTAAATATCCAATTTTGCCACCATTGCCGTCCCTCTGACCGATCGAACCATTGGAAATGATTAAGTGGAATCCCGAAGCCAAGAAGGCATTCCAGAAGTTGAAGCAAGCCCTTTGTGTATAGCCGGTGCTCATGACCCCAGACTTCACAAAGGAGTTTGTTGTTCAAATCGACACTTCTGAGGTGGGACTAGGTGCTGTTCTGTCCCAGATCAGAGACGGTGAGGAGCACCCGGCCGTCTACTTAAGCAGGAAGCTTAATAGGCATGAAAGGAATTATGCCATTGTGGATTGTCATGAAACCACAGTAACATTCTGTCGTGAAACTACAGCAAACATTCATGTCTTATCTGTTGCCTACCTTTGCTGCATGTGTCCAGTTAAAGGTCGGGCCTCCCTCACCTGTGTGCTTTAGTAGGCCCTCCTCAGTTGGTCTCCACCCCAGGCCCTAATTGGGAACAATTGGATACCTGGCAGTGCAAGCTTGCATTGCTGATCAACGTTTGTGTTTGGGTTTGTGTATGGTTGTTCCTATCTTTTCCTCTGGTGCCTGATACCCCGATCTTTGGTCCTATCTCTGGTTTATCCCTTCCTGCCTTATACACCCAATCTTCGGCTTGTTCTCTGTTCTCCTGTCTGCTTGTGGCCCTGACCCTTTTGCTTATACTTCCTACTATTCTTGTGGTTCCTGCGCTGCTGCTTCCTCTCTTCTATCTGTAGCCAGCCAAGCGTGAGCTGGGGACCCCGGGGGCCGCGACCTGGATCCAGTTGCAGCCAAATCCATCCTCACCACCAGAGCCTCTGGTGAACACCCACTGGCTCTTAGATTCCGCGCCCTGGGGAAACGATGCACTAGCTCCCTGTGTTTCAGTGTCTGTGCTCCAGGGGCCCCTCTTCCCGTATCAGTTGGAACTCATTAGCAGCAGTCAGCCATAGGTCCACAACCTTAGTAGTGTGCTTCACACTCCAGCAGTGTGCACCTGTCTCCTGACCCCAGGTGTCGTGACAGTTTGATCAGCCATGGATCCGCTGCAGGGCATAGTTCACAGACTGGAGACCCAAGAGTCTGATCAGACGCAGGTGATGCGATTCCTGCAGGATTTGGCATCCCGCTTTGACCAGCTGCAGGCCTCCCTAGGACCTCCAGTCCAACAACCACCACCACAGCCTGTGGCCGCATCGGTTCCAGTCACACTCGCAGTCGCTAACCCGTTGCAATTACTGGCTCCGTCCTGTTACTCTGGGGACTCTAAGGCCTGCAGGGGGTTCCTCAATTAGTGTACCATTCATTTTTTGAGCTTCAGCCTGAAAAATTCTTGTCCGATCGGGCGAAGGTGGCCTACATTATTTCTCTCCTGTCTGGCGAGGCGTTAGCCTGGGATGCCCCTCTGTGGGAGAAGCGTGACCCATGGTTTCTAGTCTGTCTAGTTTCTTGAAACTCTTTCGGAACATCTTCGAGGAACCAGGTCGTGTCTCTTCAGCAGCCAGCGGCCTTTTTCTCCTCCGCCAGGAGTCTTTTTCTGTGGGCCAGTATGCCCTCCATTTGCGGATTCTATCTGCTGAGTTGAACTGGAACAACTAGGCCTTAGTTGCAACCTTCTTACAGGGCCTCTCCGACAGAGTGAAGGACGAATTAGCAGGTAGAACTATCTCCGCCAATCTGGACGACGTGATCTCCCTGTGTAACCAGATCGACATTCGCTTCCAGGAGAGGACCCTAGAAAAAAGACGCCAGCACCCCTTGGTCCCCAGTCAGCCTGAGCTCCCCTCTCTGCGATCCATGGAGCATCCTTTGCCAGCTGAGGAACCCATGCAGCTAGGCCAGACCAGGCTATCCCTCTAGGAGCATGCTAGGCACAGAGCCTTGGGCCTGTGTTTCTACTGTGGGTGCAAAGGTCATTTTCGTGACACTTGCTCGCTGCGTCCAGGAGACGCTCAGGGTGTAATACATTTAGAAGGTGGAGTATTGGATCCAGAAACCTCACCTTCATGTCTCCTGCTGTTCCTTCACACCGGCGCTTCTTCTCATTCGGTCCTGGCATACCTTGATTCTGGAGCTGCTGGCAACTTTATGGACTGGAGAACGGCTTCTTCCATGAAGCTTACCCTTTCGCCTCTTGCCACTCCATTGGTGGAGTCGACTGATGGCACAATTCTTCCAGGGGCCCTATCCGCTTCCAGACCCTACCGGTTAAGATGTCTGTAGGAATACTGCACCAGGAAGAGATATCCTTTCTTGTCTTACCTAAGGCCTCAACCCCCATCATATTGGGCCTTCCCTGGTTACAGCTCCATTCTCCACTTGTTGACTGGGCTTCCGGGCAGATATTGGCTTTGGGTTTCTCCTGTCCCGAAGGAGAGATTACCTGTTGCCACCCTGTTGGTTTCTTCTACCCTTCCCACTGCATATAGCGATTTCCGGGATGTCTTCTGTAAGAAACCAGCTGAAGTGCTTTCTCCTCACAGGTGCCATTGACCTTGTTCTTGGAGCGACTCTGCCCAGTGGTCGTACCTATCCTCTTTCCATCTCTGAGACCCAGGCCATGTCAGAGTATGTCACTGAAAACCTAGAGAAAGGGTTCATTCGGAAGTCCTAGTTTCCAGAGGGAGCAGGATTCTTTTTCGTTGCCAAAAAAGATGGCACTTTAAGACCTTGCATTGATTATCGAGGCTTAAACGCTGTGACAATCAAGAACCGATACCCCTTACCCCTTATCTCTGAGTTATTTGACAGATAAAAGGCGCCTCCATCTTTACCAAGTTGGATCTCAGCCTACAATCTGATCCAGATAAGGGAAGGTGACGAATAGAAAACCTTGTTTAACACGAGAGACGGGCATTATGAATACCTGGTTATGCCCTTTGGGCTGTGTAACGCCCCAGCGGTATTTCAAAACTTCATCAATGAGGTCTTCAGGGATTTGCTGTATCAATTTGTGGTCATCTATCTGGATGACATTGTAATCTTTTCGGAAGATTTTCTTATCCACAGAAACCATGTCCGGGTTGTACCCCAGCGCCTTAGGGAATATAACTTGTATGCCAAGCTGGAGAAATGTTCTTTTGAATGTTCCGAGGTCCTGTGTTTGGGATGCTTTGTCTCCAGTTTGGGTCTTTGTATGGATCCCAAAAAGGTCTCGGCCACTTCCTGCCAGCCTCAAGGCTACACAGCGATTTCTTGGGTTCTCCAATTATTATAGGCAATTTATTAAGAACTACTCGTCTATTGCTGCACCTATTATTGCCTTGACTAAGAAAGCTGCTAATGCCAAGGAATGGCCTCCTGAAGCTGTCGCTGTGTTCCATGATCTGAAACAAGCCTTGTTTCTGGTCCTCTCGAGGAGACTTAATGCTGGGGACCCATTTTTTATTGAAGTGGATGCTTCCTCTACTGGAGTAGGAGCGATGCTTCTTCAATTATCTGAGAATAAACGACAGCCATGTGCGTTTTTCTCCAAAAGATTTTCTCAGGCAGAGAAAAATTATGCTATTGGCGATCGGGAGCTTCTTCCTATTAAATTGGCGCTAGAAGAATGGTGTCATCTCTTGGAGGGTTCCCCTCACTCCATAATGATCTTCACTGATCGTAAACATTTATAGTACTTACAGAGTGCTAAACGAATGAATCCCAGATAGACCAGGTGGAATCTGTTCTTTTCCCATTTCAATTTTACGATCACGTACAAACCTGGTTCCTGCAACAGTCAGGCTGATGCACTTGCTAGGTCGTTTGACACGCTGGATGAGGAGCCCACCTCTGAACCTGAGCCAATCATTCCGATCAAGTGCATTCTTGCCCATTCCACCACTCTGGAGTCTAAAATTCCTCCTGGCAAGACCTTCGTCCCCATTGAATTGAGACCTAAGATCCTTTGTTGGGAACATGACTCTAAGGTGGCAGGTCATGCAGGATTCCCTTGATCCTTCCTACTCATCGGTTGCCACTATTGGTGGCCTACACATCGTCTGGATGTCAAAGATTACGTTAAAGCTTGTCATGTCTGTGTCCAGTCCAAGTCCTCCACACAATCTCCTGCAGGTCTTCTCATGCCTTTGCCCAGTCCTAAGGAACCCTGGCCTCACAGTGCCATGGACTTCATTACCGATCTCCCACCATCTGAGAAGAATACGGTCATCTGGGTGGTAATCGATCGGTTTTCTAAGATGGCCCATTTTTTTTTTCTAAGATGGATTCCATTTTGTTCCTCTTCTAGGTCTTCCTTCTGCTCCTGCTTTGGTTCCCATTTTTCCTTCCCATATTGTTTGGAGGTGTCCAATTTACATGTCGGTTTTTGGGGAGCCTTCTGCAAGTCCCTCAATATTATCGTGGACTTCTCCTCTTCTTACCACCCTCAATCCAATGGACAGACTGAGAGGGTTAATCAGGAGTTGGAGGTCTTCCTCCACACCTTAGTCTCAGCTCATCATGATGACTGGTCTTCTCTGCTCCTGTGGGCAGAGTTCTCTCACAATAATCATGTTAACACCAGTTCCCAGAAGACCCCCTATTTCACAGTTTATGGAAGACACCCTCAGCTTCCTCTTCCTATGACCTGTTCTCCGGATATTCCAGCTTTGGCTACCATTCAGCAATCATTCAATACCATTTGGGGTGAGGTTCATGATTCCCCCCCGGGCAGCGACTGATAAGATTAAGGATTTTGCCGACCGTCACAGGCGTAAACCGCCTTCTCTACAGATTGGAGATAAGGTCTGGCTTTCCACCAGGAACATCAAACTCCGGGTCCCTTCCTTGAAATTTGCACCAAGATTCATTGGGCCGTATTCGATAATCTATAAGGTTAACCCGGTTTGCTTTAAACTTCAGATGACCAAAAGCCTCAGAATATCTAACTCCTTCCATGTGTCCCTTCTGAGGCTCTTAGTCCTCAATAAGTTCTCCTTTCCTTTCCCTACCGTGGTTCTGGACTCTGAGGATAATCGGAGTATGAAGTTAGCCACATTCCGGATTCTCGCCTCTGTAAAGGCATCCTTCAGTACTTCGTGCATTGGAGAGGGTTTGGTCCTGAGGAGAGGTCGTGGATTCCTGCATCTGAAGTATTTGCGCCTCGTCTTGTGAAAAGGTTTCATTTGAGGTTTCCCTCCAAGCCTGGACCCAAGCGGGAAAGGGGGAAGCCTCATAAGGGGGGTGGGGGGATGGGGGGGTACTGTCATGAAACCACAGTAACATTTTGTCATGAAACCATAGCAAACATTCATGTCTTATCTGTTGCCTACCTTTGCTGTATGTGTCCAGTTAAAGGCCGGCCTCCCTCACCTGTGTGCTTTAGTAGGCCCTCCTCAGATGGTCACCACCTCAGGCCTTAATTGGGAACAGGATATAATACCTGGCAGTGCTAGCTTGCATTGTTGATCAACGTTTGGCTTTGTGTGTGGTTGTTCCTATCTTTTTCTCTGAGTCTCCGTGTAGCGATCTTTGGCTTGTCTGACTATCCCTGTCTGCCTGATACCCCGATCTTTGGCTCGATCTCTGTTTATCCCTGCCTGCCTGATACCACGATCTTCAGCTTGTTCTCCTGTCTGCTTGTGGCCCTGACCCTTTTGCTTATACCTCTGACTATTCTTTCAGTTCCTGCGCTGCTGCTTCTTCTCTTCCACCTGTAGCCAGCCGAGCATAAGCTAGGGGAACACGGGGGCTGCGACCTGGATCCAGTTGCACCAATCTATCCTCATCACCAGAGGCTCTGGCGAACACGCACTGACTCTTAGATTCCGCGCCCTGGGGAAACCGATGCACTAGCTCCCTGTGTTTCAGTGTCCGTGCTCCAGAGGCCCATCTTCCCGTATCAGCCGGAACTCATTAGCAGTTAGCCATAGGTCCACAACCTTAGTGGTGTGCTTCGCACTACAGCGGTGCGCACCTGTCACCTTAGAGGCCCTAAAATATTACCTGTTGGGAAGGTCATTCAGGCTAGTCACTGACCATGCCCCCCTTAAGTGGATGTGTAACAACCGGGAGAAAAATAGCCGGGTGACTAGGTGATTCCTGGCCCTACAGCCGTTTAAATTCTCAGTGGAACACTGGGCCGCAAGGCTGCAAAATAATGCAGATGGCCTTTCCCGGGCCCACTGCATGTTCGGGACAGTTACTCCGTCACTAGAGCTTTAGCGGAAAAGGGGGGATTTGTGATGTTAAGCGAGGCGCTATAATGGACGGGCGATACTTATCGCCTCGCATGCAATCACGTTGAGGCAACTAGTGAGAGTCCGACCCGGGTTTTGACAGCCACCGTGCTGGTTCCAGCCCGGACTTTTTGGTACACTCAAACCCCTCCTCACCTGCATTTATGGACCAGGAAGAGTGCAGAGGGGAACTCTATCCTGGATCTCAGAGGGAGAAAGCTGAGTGAGCTGTGTGTGTTAATTTGGACTCAAGGATCAAGGTTTGCACTGTGCTTATGTTTTGTGGGTGTTGGGGACAGCCCCACACTGTATAGAGAGGAACCCGATTGTTTACTTTAGCGCCGAATGGCGAGGTTTTGTTTTCTGTTTTGAGCTTGCAAACCTGTAAAAATAAACCTGGCAAGCCGCCAGTTTTTAAAGAAACTGACCTCCATGCTGAATCTTTTCCCCTGAAAAGTGATCCCCATGAGCTAATCTCCCACAATTTATATCTAGTTTCCTTTTCCCTGGCTGGTAAAATTTGTAGTTTACTTCCCCTACTCTTTCCATAATTTCAAAGCCACTTGGCTAGTAATTTACTCTCAACCATGGGGACTAGTACCAGCACTCTATCCCCCGGGTTGAAGGTCCGGGTCTTGGTACCCCGATTTAAACTCTTCTCTGTGCCTCCTGGGCTTGCTCCATATGTTCCCGTACAAGGGGCATGACAGCCTCGATTCTATCTTGCATCAGTGAGATATGCTCAATGATGCTTCTGTAAGGCATGGACTCTCCCTACCACGTTTCTTTTGCGACATCTAGCAATCCCCGGGGATGTCTACAATCCATTGTTCAAAAGGGGAATAACCTGTAGATGCCCGAGGTACCTCTCATATGGCAAACATGAGGTATAGTAGCAAAAAATCCCAATTTCTTGCATCTCTGTCCACCAGCTTTTTTAACATGCTTTTAAGCGTTTTGTTAAATCTCTTCACAAGACCATCAGTTTGGGGGTGGTAGACAGAGGTACGGAGATGGGAAATTTTGTACAACTTACACAATTCTTTAGTAACTCTGGACATAAATGGTGTGCCTGGATCCGTTAATACCTCTTTTGGAATACCCACCCGACTAAATACCTGGACAAGCTCTTTGGCAGTAGACTTAGCTGAGGTATTAGGCAAGGGAATGGCTTCAGATACCGTGTGGCATAGTCCAGTATTACCAGTATGTGCTGATGGCCCCGGGCAGACTTTACTACTGGCCCCACCAGATCCTTGCCAATTCTTTCAAAAGGCACTTCAATTATCGGTAACGGTACCTGCAGACTGCGAAAATGGGGCGATGAGGCAGAATACTGACACTTTGGGCATGACAATATTCTTTGACATCTGCATGTAACCCAGGCCAAAATAATCTATGGGTTATTCTCTCTTTAGTTTTCTCTATACCCAGATGTCTACCCATTATATGACCATGGGCTAAATCTAATACCATCTGGAGATAGGGTTTGGGAACCACTAGCTGCTCTACCTCCTCCTCCCCTTGTTTTTCCACTTGATACGGCAAGTTATTTTTAAGAGCCATGTAGGGAAAATACACCCCTACATTGGGTTCAACAAGTTCACCATTAATCTTTAATGATTTCTCTGGCTCTAATGAGTGTGGAGTCTCTTAATTGTTCCCTACAAAAATCATCTTTACTGACTTCTAAGTCAGGCACCACATTCTACCCACTCTCACTATTAGAGTCAGAGAGAACTCCTTGTTCATTATCCTCAAGCAGGGGGTTGGAATCCATCTCCTCCTGCTCCCCAGCCATTACAGAAAAGGAAAAGGATCCACCCCTCCGTTGGACACACCAACAGTTTCCCTTTCAATTTTGCAATCAAAAGGGTCTGGAGTGAGTTCCAGTGTTTCCTCAGCAGGGGGAGCTCTGTCCTCCTGACTCTTTTTGTTTCCCCATGCTCCAAAATTGTGGAAAATCTCTACCCACTGGGACTTCATGAAGAAGTGAGGGTACCACTCCCTCTGAATGTGTCACAGTGCCCCAAGGGGTATCAAACTCAACCACAGCAGTCGGGTAGTCACGTGTGTCACCATGTATGCAAATAACCCCAATAGTGCTAGTGTGTAACTTTGATTTACAAAATCATCTTTGACTAATGTCACAACACTACCATAATCTAGCAGAGCAGTGTGTGGCTTTCCATCAACTGAAATCATACACATTTGTTTTTCCATGCGTTCTTGACATGATGCAGTACATGCAACCTGTGCAAAAAGAGACATGCGTTTTTTCAAATAAGCATTATCACATTGCATTGGTTCATCATTTAGGGAACAGTTAGCAGCAATATGATCTAACGCATGGCAGCGATAACATTTCATGTGTTCTGTACCCAGTCCTCTAAACCAGTGGTTCTCAACCCTGTCCTCAAGTACCCCCAACAGGCCATGTTTTGGTATTTTCTCTTAGATAAAATAGCTGTCCAAAATACCAAGCCATTGACTCTGATTTAAAGCATCTGTGCAAGATAAAGGAAAACCTGCAAACATGGCCTGTTGGGGGTACTTGAGGACAGGGTCGAGAACCACTGCTCTAAACGACCTAAGAGACCTTCCTGACCTATTTGGCCAGTCTCCAGGTCCTGAGCCCATAGTCTCATAATCTGTAGCAACAGTCTTGTAATTTTTCCCCACGCCCTTGAACCCAGGAACAGTCTTTCAGGATCCTCTATGCGATTTTTCACCCTTAGAGACATTGGAGTGGGGCACAGATGGGTTCAACAAGTCCTTGGCCGCAGTATATCTCTCCACCAGGTCCACCAGCTGGTTTGCCGTCTTAGGGTCCCCATGGCTGACCCACTTCCTCAAAGTGGCAGGGAGCGCACGTAAATAATGGTCCATGACCACACACTTCACAATCTTAGGGCCTGGCAAAGTCTCTGGCTGCAGCCACTTCTTGGTGAGGCGTATTTAGTCAAGCATTTGGGAGCGGGGTGACTTCTCAGTACTGTATGACCACCGATGCGCTCGTTGAACCCGCACTGCAATCTCAGCTTTCAGTGTCTCATAATCCAGGGTAGCATATGGTTCCAGGTCATAATAGGCCTTTTGGGGTTCTCCTGTCAGAAAGGGTGCTAACAGTCCTGCCCATTGCTCTGTTTGCCATCCTTCTTGAACAGCAACTCTTTCAAAAGTTGCTAGGTAAGCTTCCACATCATCTGCAGGTGTCATCTTCTGCAGGTAATAGCTGGCACGCACCATTTTCTGTTCCACTGGCAAAGGTCCTGCGGACCCCTTCTTATCTCCACCAGGGCCTCCGCAGACTGGCGATTCGTCTCCTGCTGGGCTGCAATGGCCTGGCAATTCGCCTCCTGCTGGGCTGCAATGGCCTGGTGATTCGCCTCCTGCTGGGCTGCAATGGCCTGGTGATTCATCTCCAGCTGCTGGCTATTTGCCTCCTGCTGGGCTGCCGCGGCCTCTGTGACTTGGCTGTTGGATTCCTGCTGGGCTGCAATGGCCTGGCGATTCGCTTCCTGCTGCTGGCAGTTCACCTACTGCTGCGCTGCAGTGGCCTGTGTGACCTGGCAATTTGTTTCCTGTTGCTGACTATTGGTTTCCTGCTGGGTTGTAGTGGCCTGCAGCAGGACTTTTAACACATCCTCCATCTTTCCATTTGTCTAGGAAGATGCCCGTCGAAAATCCACCATGTGTGGGGGGTTAGCTCCATGGGGATCACCTTCCCTGGGAAAAAGGTAGTGCAAACGGCAGGTTTTCTCAAAATCAAAATAAACAAAATAGAAAATAAACCCTTGCCATCCAGGCACTAACTAAACATTTCCGGTTTCCTAACTCAGAGGTGAAGGGCTTCTTCCTGTCACCCACAAAACAAAGATCATGCAGACATTTTGTTTAAGTCATAAAGTAAACTTCAGTTCATCAGCTCTCTCAGGCTTGATGGCTTCAGGCCAAAGCAAATCTTTTCTCTAATACAGCTTATTTATACCACCTGTTGGTGGACACAACTGTACCGCAAAAACTGGAACCAACCCTGCCAAGGTGGCTGGTAAAACCCAGACCGGATTCCACCTTAGTTCCCTGTAAATGAACGCATGCAAAGTGAAACTTAACATCCATCGATCACCTCGCCTTTCCTTTCATAACGCCACAAGGTATACAGCCAGCATCACAGATAGGGTATATAGGTATACAGCTAGCATCACAGATAGGGTATATAGGTATACATCCATCATCACAGATAGGGTATATAGGTATAAAGCCAGCATCACAGATAAGGTATAGAGGTATACAGGCAGCATCAACCGCGGCCGTGGGACTCGTGGATCTGACAGCACAAACCCCCCATGCGGGAGGTCCGGCCGGCACTTACGGGGCTGTGGAGAGGGAGGATACTCTCCACTCTCCTCCACAATGCGGGCATGCCAGGCAGCACCTCTCTAAGTCCTCCTGTGCAGCAGCAGCGGCAGCTCCAGTCCAGTGCGTGTCTCCTCTGCTGGTGCCTCCTCTTACTAAGCGCCAGGCGATCCAATAGGATCGCCTGGCACTTTGGCCAATCGGTAAGCAGGTCTCACTGATCTGCCTCCTGATTTGTGGGGAGGCAATGTAGTGTGAAAATAGCGAAAATTAATTCGCTATGTTCACACAACTGGGTGGGATCGGGGAGAACCCATTCTTTTTTGAAGCCTATTAGAGCCTCTGGCTCTAATTGGGTGCTTAAAAAAAACACCCCCTCCCGCCCCCGCCATAGGAATCAAAGTGTCCTGCGTCCTGAAAGGAGCCGGGCACATGGATAGGGGAAAGCGGCAGGGATAGGGGGGGGGGGTGGCGTCCATGCGCCCTCAATGCATGGGCCGTCACTGCTGGAATACATATGTCCTCAATTGAGAAGAAAAAACTCACTGGACAACATAAAAAACACGCATGTAGAAACGCATCCAGAAAGTAGAAATGGTGGTGTGAACCGGCCCTTTCTCTGATTCAAACCCCTGCACATACACTTTCTCCAATGTAATTTCTCTGAGATTTTCAGTCAGGCTTCAGGAGGTATGTAAATAGCCTACACCTATAACAAGAACATTTTCAACTTTAGTTAAAGTTGCACAGTTTTTTTTCATCTAGACATCCTTTACCGGCATAGGCAGTTTTTGGTAAAGGCAAACTAATCCTTTAAAGGATAAATACATAG
Source organism: Glandirana rugosa (assembly GCA_018402905.1). Taxonomy (NCBI): domain Eukaryota; kingdom Metazoa; phylum Chordata; class Amphibia; order Anura; family Ranidae; genus Glandirana; species Glandirana rugosa. Next base: position 200,187 of record BLSH010031123.1, on the reverse strand, counting down.
TTACATAGTTACATAGTTACATAGTTAGTCAGGTTGAAAAAAGACACAAGTCCATCCAGTTCAACCAAAAAAAAAAAAAAATAATAATATATATACATATATACATACATATATATATATATATATATACACACATACACATACACCAAATAATCCCATATACAATACTTCACCCACAGTTGATCCAGAGGAAGGCAAAAAAACCCCAGCAAAGCATGGATCCAATTTGCTATAACGGGGGAAAAAATTCCTTCCTGATTCCCCGAGAGGCAATCGGATTCACCCTGGATCAACTTTACCTAAAGATGTTAGTACCCAGTTATATTATTTACATTAAGGAAAGAATCCAGGCCTTTTTTAAAGCAATCAACCGTGCTGGCCAAAACCACCTCTGGGGGGAGTCTATTCCACATTTTCACAGCTCTTACTGTGAAGAAACCTTTCCGTATTTGTAGATGAAATCTTTTTTCCTCTAGACGTAAAGAGTGCCCCCTTGTCCTTTGTGATGACCTTAAAGTAAATAATTCCACACCAAGTTCACTATATGGACCACTTATATACTTGTACATGTTGATCATATCCCCCCTTAATCTCCTCTTCTCAAGAGAGAATAAATTCAGATCCTCTAATCTTTCCTCATAGCTGAGCTCCTCCATGCCTTTTATTAGTTTGGTTGCCCTTCTCTGCACTTTCTCCAGTTCCCAGATATCCTTTTTGAGAACTGGTGCCCAAAACTGAACTGCATATTCCAGATGAGGTCTTACTAATGATTTGTACAGGGGCAAAATAATGTCTCTATCTCTGGAGTCCATACCTCTCTTAATACAAGAAAGCTCATTTGGCTGTACTTCTCCTATGGATCACAGGAGTGTCGTTCATTCTGTACTCCTGTGACCTGTTTTCAGCACATAGCAGGCTGAAGTCCGCTGTGTGCTGACATCACAGAACCTGTCCAGGATTGGGCAAGATCACGACCATGGAGTTAGGATCCACCCATGTGCCTGGACCGGCACCCGGCTCAGCCTCTCAGTGAGCCGCTGAGAGCCTGAGCTGGCGGCTCCACTTCACAGCCCAGCGCTCCAGCTGACTGACAGTCACCAGTTCTCTGCTCAGGGAGCTGTGAGAACTGAGTGATCGGCGGTGTTCAATCACTTGGTTCTCTGTGTAGAGACGGTGGGGGACAGATGAGGCATCGGACCAATGCTGCATCCACCTAGATAGAGTAAGTATAAATATGCAATAACCCTGATTCCCATACTTTCTCTTTTTAAATCTGAATTCCAGGAATAAATGTGAAGGGTGGGGCATAAAATGTCCCCACCCCACCACCTATGGGATCGTGGAAGACAAAAGCATTGATCATTAATGGTTATTAAAAAAAAAAATGATACACTTACCACTGATTGGAAGATGTTTTTACAGTTGCCCATAAACGGTCCTCTTGCACAAGCTAGTACCTATAAAAAGAGGATAATGCGTCATTAAATGGGCAGACGTCAGGAAGATACAGAAGACTGCTCATCCCACCCTTCCATGGCCCTATTATGAGCTATTAAGAAAGGGGATGTTATGTTTGAGTTAAAGTGGTAGCTTGAGCTTCAATAGCTGAGCTACAGTATCTCACAAAAGTGAGTACACCCCTCGCATTTTTGTAAATATTTAATTATACTGTTTCATGTGACAACACTGAAGAAATTACACTTTGCTACAATGTAAAGTAGTGAGTGTACAGCTTGTATGACAGTGTAAATTTGCTGTCCCCTTAAAATAACTCAACACAAAGCCATTAATGTCTAAACCACTGGCAACAAAAGTGAGTACACCCCTAAGTAAAAATGTCCAAATTGGACCCAATTAGCCATTTTCCCACCCCGTGTGTCATGTGGATCATTAGTGTTACAAGGTCTCAGGTGTGAATGGAAATCAGATGTCTTAAATTTGGGGTTATCGCTCTCAGTCTCTCATACTGGTCACTGGAAGTTCAACATGGCACCTCATGGCAAAGAACTCTCTGAGGATCTGAAAAAAATAATTGTTGCTCTACATAAAGATGGCCTAGGCTATAAGAAGATTGCCAAGACCCTGAAACTGAGCTGCAGCACGGTGGCCAAGACCATTCAACGGTTTGACAGGACAGTTCCACTCAGAACAGGCTTCACCATGGTCGACCAAAGAAGTTGAGTGCACGTGCTCAGCATCATATCCAGAGGTTGGAAATAGATGTATCGTATGAATGCTGCCAGCATTGCTGCAGAGGTTGAAGTGGTGGGAGGTCAGCCTGTCAGTGCTCAGACCATATGCCACACACTGCATCAAATTGGTCTGCATGGCTGTCAACCCAGAAGGAAGCCTGTTCTAAAGATGATGCACAAGAAAGCCTGCAAACCATTTGCTGAAGACAAGCAGACTAAGGACATGGATTACTGGAACCATTTCCTGTAATCTGATGAGACCAAGATAAACTTTTTTGGTGCAGATGGTGTCAAGCGTGTGTCGCAGAAACCAGGTGATGAGTACAAAGACAAGTGTGTCCTGACTACAGTCGAGCATGGAGGTGGGAGTGTCATGGTCTAGGGCTACATGAGTGCTGCTGGCACTGGGGAGCTACAGTTCATTAGGGGAGCATTAATGCCAACATGTACGTGACAGTGTTGCCAACCTACCAGATTGAAATTTACTGGCACAACACCCAAAATTTACTGGCACAGCCACATTTTTACTGGCATTTTACAAAAGTTACAAAATTACAATTTTCAGTGCAAATTTCAGTATTTAGGCTACAAGAAAGTACACTGTGCAAATAGCAATGTGATTTAAGGTAGATAGCAAGGTAAAAAAAACATATTTCTGTTATTTTCAATATAATAAGGGCAGATTATTTAGTCCATCGGTTTTGTCACCTATGTCAAATTGTAGAGATTTCCCCGTAATTTTTGTTCCATAACCACAGAAAGTGAGGTGAAATCCCTGGTAGCCACTAGGATACACCATCCCCCTGTCTCCATCCCTCCATCACCTCTTGTCTCCATCACACAATCCTCCCATCACTTCCTGCACCATCCCTCCGTCTCCATCACACCATCCCCATCACCTCCTGTTTCCATTACACCATCCTTCCATTACCTCCTGCCACTTATCCAGTGCACACTGCACTCATCCAGTGCACACTCACACTAAGAGAGAAAGACTCAAGAAGCCTGGCTCGCGGCTGTCTGTCAGAGTGAGCAGAGACAGTGGGTGTCAAACAGTCCCACACTCACTGTCCCGACTCTTTTTGGCTGGCTTGAAGAGGAAGGGTACTGCACTCACCACTGTCACCAGGAGGGCTGCAGGGTCAGTCAGAGCAGGGAGGCAGGCAGGAATCAGGAGGATTCATCCATCCGGAGCGTCTGCTCCGGTCAGGTGCTGGCTGGCGGTGGTTTGGTGGGAAAATGCAGTAACCACATTTGACGGCAGATGGGCTGGGCAGAGGCACTAGCTGGCAGCAGGAGGAGTGGTCATCCAACTCGTCTCAGGGTCAGGATCGGATCTTCTCACTCGCCGCTCAGGATTTCCGTAATTGCACATGTGCAGCTCTGACCGGAGCCGATGGCCACCATTTTTACTGGCACTTTTTGGCTGCTACGGAGTTTTACGTACACCTGGAAAACTGCCCTGTTTTTACGGGCTGTCCATAAATTTACGGACGATTGGCAACACTGGTACGTGACATACTGAAGCAGAGCATGATCCCCTCCCTTCGGAGACTGGGCCGCAGGGCAGTATTCCAACATGATAACAACCCCAAACACACCTGCAAGGCTACCACTGGCTTGCAAAAGAAGCTGAGGTAAAGGTGATGGACTGGCCAAGTATGTCTCCAAACCTAAATCCAATTGAGCATCTGTGGGGCATCGTCAAACAGAAGGTGGAGGAGCTCAAGGTCTCTAACATCCACCAGCTCCATGATGTCGTCATGGAGGAGTGGAAGAGGACTCCAGTGGCAACCTGAGAAGCTCTGGCAAACTCCATGCCCAAGAGGATTAAGGCAGTGCTGGAAAATAATGGTGGCCACACAAAATATTGACACTTTCAGCCCAATTTGGACATTTCAATTAGGGGTGTACTCACTTTTGTTGCCAGCGGTTTAGACATTAATGGCTGTGTGTTGAGTGTCATTTCTTCAGTGTTGTCACATGAAAAGATATGATAAAATATTTACAAAAATGTGAGAGGTCTACTCACTATTGTGAGATATTGTACATATGGGAGCGCTGTGGAAGCAGGGAATCGCTGTAGTAGTTGGTGTTATTTCAGTGATTGGCATTGCTCGGTCTTCCAGTCCTTGTGCCAAATGGCCGCACTGTTGTATACTGCATAGTTGAGTTTGTTTCTTTTTTATCACAAAAAAAGTAAAAATAGAATCTGATTTTAAAAAAGTGACCCCGGGAGATGGCTGGCTTACACAGGGAGTATCCCCAGGAATTGGCTGGCTCACACAGGGAGTAACCCCAGGAGATGGCTGGCTCACACAGGGAATAACCTCAGGAGATTGCTGGCTGACACAGGGAGTAACCCTAAGAGAAAGTTGGCTCACACAGGGAATAACCCCAGGAGATTGCTGGCTCACAGAGGGAGTAACCCTAGGAGATGGCTGGCTCACACAGGGAGTAACCCTAGGAGATGGTTGGCTAACACAGGGAATAACCCCAGGAGATTGCTGGCTCACAGAGGGAGTAACCCTAGGAGATGTCTGGCTCACACAGGGAGTAACCCTAGGAGATGGTTGGCTCACACAGGGAGTAACCCTAGGAGATTGCTGGCTCACACAGGGAGTAACCCTAGGAGATGGTTGACTCACACAGGGAGTAACCCCAGGAGATGGTTGACTCACACAGGGAGTAACCCCAGGAAATGGTTGGCTCACACAGAAAGTAACCTGAGGAGATGGTTGGCTCACACAGGGAGTAACCCCAGGAGATGGCTGGCTCACACAGGCAGTAACCCCAGGAGATTGCTGGCTCACACAGGGAGTAACCCCAGGAGATGGCTGGCTCACACAGGGAGTAACCCTAGGAGATGGGTGGCTCACACAGGGAGTAACCCTAGGAGATGGTTGGTTCACACAGGAAATAACCCCAGGAGATGGCTGGCTCACACAGGGAGTAACCCCAGGAGATGGCTGGCTCACACAGGAAATAACCCCAGGAGATGGCTGGCTCACACAGGGAGTAACCCTAGGAGATGGCTGGCTCACACAGGGAGTAACCCCAGGAGATGGTTGGCTCACACAGGGAATAACCCTAGGAGATGGTTGGCTCACACAGAGGCGCCATTTACAGGACACCTTGCATTTTTCTCAATGAATACTAGGCAACACTGCTGTCACTGAAGATAGGTACATATGTGCAGAAGAAAGAAAAAAAAAAAGACATGACAGTATGTAGTAGCTGAGGCTGGCTGCTGCCCCAGTCACAGGCCCACAAGGACTATATCGTATATGCAGCCTCTCTGACAGACTCTGTCCTTTATGTGACAACAGCCTGCACAGTGTAGGAAAGCATGAAGTCGGTGAGAACACACACACGCCCCCTAGTGGCAGACACGCCTCCTCCTGTGTACTCAGCTTCCTCCTCCTCTCCCTTCTTCCTGTTATTGTCGGGCATGTGATGTGAATGTGATCAGCTGACCAGTATAGTTCTACTTCCTCTTTGGGCTGTGTGCATGTGTGTGCCGTGCGAGCAATGAGCTAGAAGATGGGGGCTTTGTATGAGAGGAGGATGATGAGTGCTCCGGGCACATGGCTGTGTGTGCTCTTCTCAGCTTCCCTGTGTTTGTCGGCTGTAGAGGGGGAATCCCGGAGACCGAACATAGTGCTGATCCTCACAGATGACCAGGATGTGTGGTTGGGCGGCATGGTAACTATGTCTTCTCATTGGGGGTATATGGCTGTGGAATGTCACTTAGTCCTATGTGTGTGCTTGGCTCTTTGTCCTTCTGATCTCACAAACCTTATTTAGGGATCGCCGTTACAAATCCGACGCCAGATAAATGTTTTGGAACGCGCGTTTGGAAGCGTTCCCCAGGATCAGGAGCTCGTGTTCTAGGTTCATGTTGGTGCGATACAGAAACATTAGTTTTGCAGGCGTGTGGTGGTGCCACTCTTATTAACGGAACCCAGCGCACCTCACTAATGAGCGCATAAAATCGCATGCTGTAATGTGCGCTGCGTTTTGATGCAGTGAAATAAAATAAAAAATAGGGTCATGTGCTTCTTTGGCGTGATTTGGGTGCTGTAGGAAGTCTAATAAAATGAATGGGGTGCCCTATTCATGAAAACTTGTGAGGCAACGCATGTGCACCACAGTATCACACATAAGTAAGCCCAATTCTGGGCAAGACCTGAAGTTTTCCCATCCTATAACCCATTATATAGTGTTTTTTTTGTGAAGCAAGATATACTCACCTAAGGCCACCCACACATGGTGCACATTTCTTTCCTGCAACCACAGGTTGCAGGAAAGAAACTTGCACGATTCCCAGATCAGCGCGGACAGAGGGATCAACAATTGCCTTCTCCTGGCAGGAGCTGGTGTGGGGAGCTCTGGGAAGACCGTGATTATCATCGCAATCTGACAGGCTGGTTGTACTATCAACTTGGTACATTCAGCCTGCCCATTAACGGTTCAAATCTCGGCCAGTTCCTGCTCAACCAGGCAAGATTTGGATTGTGTATGGCTGGCCTCAGTCTGCCATTCGGGTCCCTTGTCATAGCTGTTTCTTGTTGCAGAGACCGCCAATCCGGATGTGCAGGTTAGCCCTCTCTGTCTGGTGCCCTCACAATGATGTCATTCCTTTTCTGGATTCTAAGGGGTCCAGCTGCTGGACAGCCAATAGGTAGTGTCCACATCATGCGGGCTGTGATGTGGATACCCGAAGAAGGGCCCCATCATAAGTGAAGGGTCAGGACCTAAAAGTCGTGTGACCGTGGGTTTGGGTAAGTATAAGGGGGGGGGGGTTTGTTTGTGTTTTTGCACATTCCAATGGAGGGTGGATTTGATTTATATCACTAGTAAAAAGGCTTGATTTAAATCAAATTGATTCAAATCCTAATTTTTAAAGAGCAGCTGTCATCTCTGTCCCACATTGGCTCCTCCTTTGACCCGCTGTTGACTCACTGACAGTCCCATTCACTTTAATGGTGATGTGGCAGTGACACAAGATGAGGGGCGTGGCAGCAGCAGGTGAGTGGATGCCCGCTAACAGGCGCTGCCATGATGGATCTGAAATGACAGGTGCTCTTTAAATGTAAGGACTTATTCATGCCGGTAGTTAGAATCTTTAATATTTGCAAGCAAACTGAAGGTTTCCTATTTAGAATAATAAGATGTCAGGTTAGTAAAACAGCAATATCAGAACGGATTCAATCATACAGTTTGTAGTGTACATAGATTTGCAAAACACTGGGATAAAGGAATATTCCTGAACTTTGTTTTATATCGTGGTTACTGTGAAATTGTGTGAATACATCAATGCAGTGCATGTTATCGCAGCTTGGATTCATTGAATGAGTTTACCAAAAATGTAAATATTGCAGAATATACAGCCTTACGCTACATAACTAAGCTCCATTTAATGCCGAATAAACTAAATTATTAGTGTATCCTAAATAGAAAACTTTTTACTCCAAAAGCATTTTATTAAAATAAATTTGATAAAAATCAAAAAAATCGATTTAACCCCCCTGGCGGTATTCCCGAGTGTGGCTCGGGGTGGAATTTCAGTACCAAGAGCGGTAACCCCGAGCCACACTCGGGATTGCATCGCTGGATCCAGGCAATGTTACTTACCTTTCCCCCACACTTTACAAAAGTATGTCATTACATTAGATATTCTAATGTCACATGACATACATGACACACACAAATTGAAAAACTTAAAGGGCGGCCAGAGGCAGGGGCACGCTGCGCTGCGAGCGTCCCTTGCCTCGGGCCGTGTGTCCTTAGTAGACCGGCGCCCCTCTGTGCGACTGTGGCGCCCTCCTGTAGCGACCTAGGTCCCCTGTTCCATTCATTGTAACGGACCTAGGTCGCTACGTTAGGGCTCACACCGAGCCCCAATGGCGAGAACCATGACTTTAAGGTGGGGCTCGGTGTGAGCCCTTATGGCGGTCCCCCCAATTTAGCTAAAAAAACTA
>BLSH010031123.1:165628-180377 GCA_018402905.1 Glandirana rugosa | reverse complement strand
TGGCTACTGACCTTAGACAAGTCACCTGCAGCCATCTCAATCTGTAGTTTTCCTCTGAGCGCTCTTCAATACGAAGACAGGCACCATCTCGCTTCCCAAAGAAAAAAAATCGATGTAATCCGGGACCGAGTCCATCAAGCCCTCTCGTCACCTTGGTTCTCGGCTCTCTGGTGTCTGAGGGTAATTGGGACAATGACAGCATCTATTCCCATGGTGAAGTGGGCCCAGTGGAGGATGCGTCCATTTCAGAGAGGATTCTTACAACAGTGGGAGTCACGCAGCAAGATTCAACGCATCCGTGTAACTTTGCCCATGAGACAATCTCTCCCGTGATGGCTCCAGAGGTGGAACCTCTCCAAGTGCCACTCCTTGGAACCAGTCATCTATATGCTGCACATGCAAATACATGGCCCCATGCACACAGCTACATATGGGGCTGTGTTTTTGTGTCGCTAACAAATGTGCTCAGAAAAAGGAACAAAGGTGCGTCTGGGTCTGCAAATCATGCATGTTTTTCACACGTACGCATGTGTACTTGTCTAAATGCACATATGCATTTAACCACTTCCCTACCGCCATATGCAGAATGGTGGCCAGGAAGTGGTTCTGTTATCCTGACTGGGCATCATATGACATCCAGCAGGATAACGTGGGGGCGTGCATCACGGCGATCGGTGCTGCGGTGTGTCAGCCTGACACAGTCAGAAGCTCTTTACCATGTGATCAGCCGTGACCAATCATGGCTAGTCAGTGTAAACAGGAAGAACCATTTATTGGCTTTTCCTCTACTCACATCTGCAGACGCCAGTAGTGGAGAACCGATCGGCTGCTCTCCTGACAGGGGGGGGGGGTCTGTGCTGAGTGTTTATCAGTGCTGCCCTCCCTAGGATCGCCACCCTGGACCACCAGGGGGAGCCCACCCAGGGAGACAGCCAGGGAGCCAATCCTGACAACCAGGGAGCTAATCCTAGACCACCAGGCAAAAAGTTGTTGGAGCTCTACTGCCTTTTCCAGGGTACAGTATGAAGTGCAGTGCCCGGTACTGAGGGAAGAGCATTACATTAAGGAAACCTAAGGGGAGTATAGGTTCTGTACATAAGATTTAATAAGGAGGTGTAAAGTCAGTGTGGTTTGGCAACTATAACGCACAATATCTAGGAAACCAAAGCGGCGCAAACGTTAATTTTTGCGGCGGAAACGAATGCCGTGTTTTTAAAATTCAGCAACATGGGGTGCAAAGTGGGCGGGGTTTCGGCAACTATAATGCACAGTATTTCAGAAACCAAATCGGTGCAAACGTTTATTTTTGCAGCGCAAACGCGGCATAAAAGAATGCTGTGTTTGTTTTTAAAATTCAGCAACATGGGGTGCAAAGTCGGTGAGGCTTGCATTAAATTGAATGTTTAATATCTCAGAAACCGAACCGGCGCAAACACTCGTTTGGGCGGCGCAAACAAATGGTATATTTTTATTCAGGTTTTACAAACATGGGGTGCCAACTTCACACAGCTGTGCCTGTGTGGGTTTCCTCCCAGAATCTCCGGTTGACTCACACACTCCAAAGACATGCTGGTAGGTTAATTGGCTCCTGTCTAAATTGGCCCTAGTATGTGTATGGATGTGAGTTAGGGACCTTAGATTGTAAGCTTTTTAACCACTTCAGTCAGGGGCCTGTTTTTTGGGTTCGTTGTTTACAAGTTAAAATCAGTTTTTTTTTGCCATAAAATTACTTAGAACCCACAAACATTATATATATTTTTTTTCTAACACCCTAGAGAATGAAATGGCAGTCATTGCAAAACTTTATGTCACACTGTATTTGCGCAGCGGTCTTCCAAGCGTGCTTTTTTTTTTTTTAATAAATTCAGTTTTTTTTAGTTAAAAAATAAGAAAACAGTAAAGTTAGGCCAATTTTTTTCCATATCGTGAAAGATAATGTTACCCCGAGTAAAATGATACCCAACATGTCATGCTTCAAAATTGTGTCCGCTCGCGGAATGGCGACAAACTTTGCAGCTTAAAAATCTCCATTGGCGACGTTTAAAAAATTCTACAGGTTAGCAGTTTTGAGCTACAGAGGAGGTCTAGTGATAGAGCGAAAGTAACAATTCTAACGATCGCGGCGATACCTCACGTGTGGTTTGCACACCGTTTTCATATGTGGGCAGGACTTGCGTATGCGTTCGCTTCTACACGCGAGCTCGCAAGGACGGGGTGCTTTAAAAATTTTTTTTTTATTATTATTTATTTACTTTTTATTTTTACACTGTTCTTTTTTTTTTTTTTTTTTTTTTTTTTAAATGATCACCATTCAGATATTACTTCTCAAAGGTAGCGACGTCATATGACGTCCGCCCAGCGAGAAGTGGTTAAGGGCAGGGACTGATGTGGAGGTACAATGCGTATGTGACATAAATTGACAACACTATACAGTTGTGCTCATAAGTTTTAAATACCCTGGCAGAATTTATGATTTCTTGGCCATTTCTCAGAGAATATGAATTAACGGGGAACGCCCGGGCGTCCCGCGATTTCCTGCCATTGCAAGTAGCGGGCAGAATCGAGTGGATTCCGCCTGCAGCTCGCATCACTCAGATGTGAACGGAGCCTTACTGGCATTTACATACTCTATAAGCAGAGCTACTTGTCTTTTACCTCTGAAGTGACATGTCTGTAGATGACATTTAAAGGGTAAGTTCACCTTTACAGAAAAATCCCCCGCAGCATAATCTCCAAAACGTACATTGTAAGAGGGTACATTTAGGATCATTCTAATTGGCCGGCGCCGACCACAGAACCCGTGTAGTCCATAATGTCCCTGCGGGCAAAGAGGAGAGTAAGGCGCAAGGGATTTCAAATCCCCGGACTGGTACAGCGGCAATACGATCGGTCAGTGTGGGGGATCACCAGCTTCAGGTACAGCAGTACCCGGTGCAATGGGAAGGGGGTCCAGTGTAAGTTCACCTTAAAGATTTTCTGTAAGGCTCCTTTCACACTGGGGTGTTTTTCAGGTGCTTTTGGGCTAAAAGTAGCGCCTGAGTGCTTTCACACTGGGGCGCTACGCTTGCAGGACGTTATAAAAAATCCTGCAAGCAGAATCTTTGGTGCGGTGAGCAGTGTTTACAGCGCTCCTCCACCTTCCTTGCCATTGAAATCAATGGCAAGCACTTCCAAAGCGTCTATACACCGCCTTGGAAGCGCAGCGCGCCGGCACTTTTTTGATTTACCTCAGCCTTTCTATTACCCTTTTACACATCCATCCTAGGACTGCTAATGTAGCTTTTTGGAAATGCCTTATGTACATATTTGTTCCATGTCAAAGCACTGAAGCAATACAGACATTTTTATTTCTTCACTTCTCTTTATTATCACTGTAAGATTCAGATTTACAGAGCAGGTTTGAATTGGATCTGTGGCTGTGAGGAACTGCATACTTACTGACATTCTAATGACTCAGGATTTTTGTATGTGACCGACAACAAGGAACCCACCAAATGCTGGCTAGAACTAAATAATGGTCTAAGTAGCTGTTCTTTTCAAGGCTTAGTTTTCCATTTTTACTGGCATGAATCATTGAATGTTTCATGATAAAGTAATGTAGGTGGAAAATGTTCCAACGGTGCAATGTTTATTTGTAGCGCTTTATATAATATATGGACAGATATTTTAATGATGGTTGAACAATTGTTAATTATTGTGCAATTATAGATAATATACTTTTTTTGCAGACTCCATTGAAAAAGACTAAAGAACTGATTGGAGATCATGGTGTTACTTTTAACAATGCGGTAAGTGTTTCATTTGTGTTCACATGAATTTGAAAGCTCTGACATGTTATAGAATTTTACATTAGCAGCCTAATGTAGGTGGAATGTAGAAATGACAATACATAATGTGCTGATAACTCTGGAGTGGAACTATAGTCGTGATTGTATAGCTGTGAAAATAGACCCTTTTAAAGTGGTTCTAAAGGCAGAAGGTTTTTGCTGCAGCTCCCCTCCCTAGCCCCCCTAATACTTACCTGAGCCCCATCTCTATCCAGCGATGTGCATGCAAGCAGTGACTCGGGTCTGTCTCTCCTCCTTGGCTCACACAGCAGCAGGAGCTATTGGCTCCTGCTGCTGTCAGTCAAAGCCAGTGAGCCAATGAGGAGAAAGTGGGGGACAGGCCCAATCTGCGCTCCTGTGTGTGAATGAATCAACAATGTCCATTCCCAGAAGCAGGGTTTGGGAGCGAGCAAAACCATTGCACAGAGCAGGTAAGTATGACATGTTTGTTATAAAATAAAAAAACACAAGCCTCTATGCCCCTTTCACACTTGTGCGACTTGTCCTGTGATTTGGGACTGCAAAGTCGCATGACAAGTCGTACCCCATGATTTCCAATGAGTGCCGTTCATATCTGTGCGTCTTCGAAGTAGTCCCTGCACTAATTTGGTCTGACTTTGATGCAACTTGAGGTCCATAGACCTCAAGATTGCACAGGCATTGCTTCAAGTTGCATCAAAATCACACGACTTGAGTGTTGGTGGATTGTTGAATCAAAGCGGTATGTAATAGGTAGTGAGGTATGCTAGAAGTAATAGGCAGTAGATTGGAAACTGGTTTTTGTTTCGTTCTTCAATCCCCCAACCCCTTGTTTAATTTTTTTTTTTTTCTTAGCAGTAAACGGTGTACATTATTATAGTTTTATCAGGGTAAAGGCACTTTCTATCCAATGTCTTATATACTTCACGTATCTCTGTGATTGCTTTAAGGCTTATATCTATTGTTAGCTTTTGATGTGTATAATAATAATAGGCAAATAACAGTTAATAACAGGAGACTGTGCGTGTACATGTACTGTTTACGGTATATTTTTAGTTGGTACTTTTTTATTTGTTTTTTTTTGGTTTATATGTTTGTATTGTTGTCTGAAAAAAGATAAAACTTTCAATAAGTTATTTAAAAGAAAAAAAAATTTGCGCGACTTTCAGTTCGCACACGTGTGAAAGGAGCCTTAGTATTACTTTAAGCTTGCTTTTTTTTTTTTTACTTTATATAATCCGGTATAAGTGTGGAGTAAAACATCTTGTAGCGGAACAGATATTTTACTTTACCACAATTAAAGAGGAACTGCAGTCTGCACACATAATTTGTAATAAAAACATCTTTGCCATTCTGAAGCTTCCCTCCAACTACTTTGCGTATTATTTTATATATACTCTGATTCTGTACTTGCCAAATATGCTGCAGAAATCTCCCTCCACTAAGTCTGGCTGCAGCCATTTTAACTGTGGGCAGCTGAAGCTGCTGCCTGTTCACTTCTTGGGTTTACACAGACACACCTCCAGCCCTGCGGTTCTCTTATGACTCATCCCCCTCCCTTCCTGGCAGACTCTCATGATATTGAGAGAGAGAGCTGTGCATGATGTCAAACGCCTAGGCCAGGGTTATGCAATTACCGGACCTCCAGCTGTTGCAGAACTACAAGTTCCATGAGGCATAGCAAGACTGACAGCCACAAGCATGACACCCAGAGGCAGAAGCATGATGGGACTTGTAGTTTTGCAACAGCTGGAGGTCCGCTAATTGCATATCTCTGGCCTAGGCTAATGACCAGACAAGAAACAGGAAGTGGGCTGTATTGGGTATTTACTGGCAGAAAAAAGATGTTTAACTATCCAAAGTTAAAACAACAAGGGCAGAAGATTTAATAGATGGGAAAATGAAAAAAATGACTCCAGGTCCACTTTAAGGCCTCGTTCACACCAGGGTACAGAGATGTCCGTTTTTCTGCATGGGCAACAGGGCTCTCTATGTGCCCTGTGCACACCACAACACGTATCACGTGCAGATTTTTTCTGCGCAGGAATCTGCAATGTGTATGCAGTTTTCTGCATGGGAAAAAACTGTCATGACATCAACATTGGTGTAAATAGGGCACATAAATGATGTTCACATGCATAAAAACTGATGTAAAGTGATGTGAAACTGATGTATCTGCAAGTGAAATCTGTGTGGTTTTCCCACCAGTTTTCATGCATGTATGGTGTGAACGAGCCTTAAGAGGAGTAGCCTATTATAGTGGAAGTCCGTTGCCTGTCCAGCTGTATTAGGCCAATCCTGTCACCATGGATCAATTTAGTTTCACTGGGTTGCATGGAATTAATTTCCAGATTAGTTCTACTCCTTTTTTAATAAAGAACCTTATGATTTGTAGACACCTACATGGTTAGGAACACAGACCACAAGCTGCAAACAGCAAATACACCGCTCTGACCACCAGACTCTAATCCAATAGCATATAAATTGTACACACCCAAAACAGATGCTCAGGCTCTAGGATGCACCTCCTTCATCTAATAAATAAGCGATAAATTGAAAAAAAGCCGGCACGCTGACAACACGATCTTAGTAAATATCCATGCAATTTATTCCATACCAATCTGAAGAACACGTGTGTTCTTCAGATTGGTATAGAATAAATCGCATGGATATTTACTAAGATCGTGTTGTCAGTGTGCCGGCTCTTTTTCCATTTACAGACCACATGCTGCCAGGCAAATAGTTTTTTTTTGTGGTCTGCATCGATAATATCATGTGTCCAATTTAAAACCAACTTGAACTAGTTTAGGAAATATCTGGATGCAGTCACTGTGCAGTGAATGGTGTGCAAGGTGCACACAGCTGGTGTGTGTGTACATGCCAGGTGGTGGCGGAGACATAGGCTGTTTTTCAGGTTTGGCCTCATTAACCACATGCAATGTTCAGTGAGGGATAGCAGACATGTTACAAAACAGCTACTGCTCTTCAAACTCAACAGCTCTTTATTTTAAGGTGATGCCATCTTTGCAGACCTGTAACGTATTTGTTCACCAGTTCACAAACCGGTATGAGACCTCCTAGGAAAGTAGATTGCTATAATACATGTGGCGCCCTGCATTGGGTGCCCCTCTCGGCTCCGTTTTCCCAACAGCTCTTCATTGGCTGAGTGATATCATTCATCCTATTCTTCAGTGAGGCATTAGTATATTATATAGTGTGTGGTTGTGTGTGTTGAACATTTTTTATAGTTTTATCATCTACTATTATAAAAAAAAAAAAATAAAAAATATATATATATATATATATATATATATATATATATATAATTTTTTTTTTTTTTTTTATCTTTGCCTTACTATTGTTCCACACTTTAGGTTTTAGTACTTTGGTCATACTAGTGGATTAGAGTTGCTTATCTTTTGACGTGTCGTAATAGTTGTATTATTTTGTAGACCGCAAAAAGAAATCGCTTGGGAGCAGTTTCAGCACTGTAGCTAGTTGTGTTAAAGCAAAAAATCCTAAGGCTCTGTTTACATATATACGGCTCCGGTTTTTGTGCAGAGTCCGGTGCGGTTTCCCTTCACTGGTCCAGGTGTGATTCAGGTGCAAATTTGACACTGAAAATCGCACCGAACCCTTTTTTTATTTTTGCACCACAATAGGCCTGCGTGTACACTATATTGTCAAAAGTATTGGGACACTTACCTTTACACGTACAAGAACTTTAATGGAATCCGAGTCTTAGTGTTTAGGGTTAAATATTGAGTTGGCCCACCCTTTACAGCTAGAACAGCTTCAACTCTTCTGGGAAAGCTATCCACAAGGTTTAGGAGTGTCTATGGAAATGTTTGACCGTTCTTCCAGAAGCGCATTTGTGAGATCGGGCACTGATGTGGACGAGAAGGCCTGGCTCACAGTCTCCGCTCTAATTCATCCCAAAGGTGTTCTATCAGGTCGTCGTCAGGACTCTGTGCAGGCCAGTCAAGTTCCTCCACCCCAAACTTGCTCATCCATGTCTTTTTATGGACCTTGCTTTGTGCACTGGTCCAAATCATTTGGCGAAGGGGGGAGGGATTATGGTGTGGGGTTGTTTTTCAGGGGTTGGGCTTGGCACCTTAGTTCCAGTGAAGGGAACACTTAAGGCGTCAGCATACCAAGACATTTTGAAAAATTTACTACTCCCAACTTTGTGGGAGCAGTTTGGGAATGGCCCCTTCCTGTTCCAACATGACTGCAAACCAATGCACAAAGCAAGCTCCATAAAGACATGACTGAGTAAGTTTGGGGTGGAGTAACTTGACTGGCCTGCACAGAGTCCTGACCTCTACCCAATAAGAACACCTTTGGGGTGAATTAGAGCAGAGACTGCGAGCCAGGCCTTCTCATCAGTGCCTGACCTCACAAATGCACTTCTGGAAGAATGGTGGAACATTCCCATAGACACACTCTCTTGTGGACAGCCTTCCCAGAAGAGTTGAAGCTGTTATAGCTGCAAAGAGTGGGCCAACTCCGTATTCAACCCTACAGACTAAGACTGGGATGCCATTAAAGTTCATGTGCGTGTCCTAATAAATTCTACTGCAGAGCTTCTTGTTTAGAAAAACAACAGACTTATTGTCTGGATCACCAGATGAAAATGAATGCAGAAATCAAATCTAAGGAATGGTAAGCTGTAATATAATGTTTGCTTTTGGGTTTAATACCACTTTAGAGAGAAAAAACTTTACTGAATAAAGCCACATCTGTATGAAACAAATTTCACATTGCTATCATATCAGATGTGCTTATTTCAGCTATTAATGAGAATGATTTACTGATACAACAGTGAGCATACATATTTAGGGTTGTAAATTATTAATTTCCAGCTTATATAACATATACCCTTATTTCTTATTTGCAGTATGTTGCCAGTGCTCTTTGCTGCCCAAGCAGAGCCAGTATTCTGTCTGGAAAATACCCACATAACCACCATGTTGTCAACAACACAATAGAAGGAAACTGCAGCAGCAAAGATTGGCAAAAGACCCAGGAGCCAAATGCCTTTCCAGTTCTTCTTAATTCCATTGGCTATCAGACATTCTTTGCTGGAAAGTACCTAAATCAGGTACTTCTTCTTGCTTTTTTTTTTCATCTAAATGTACCTTTAAATTCAAACACACATGTATATCTTTTTTTTTTTTTTTTTTTTTTTTTTTTTAATTTCAAAATCCTGCACACTGCTACATTGATTCTTTTTTTTGTGACATTTTGCAGTTCTATCCACTAAGCCTCTAAATTCTCTTAGTCATTTCCATTGATATTGAGAAACTATTACAGTTTGGTAAAGGCTTGTTCATGAGAATTATTTATCTGACTTTTTAGCTAACCGGTGAAAGTTTTTAAGGAAAATTTTAAAGAACTAATTGAATGATGTCAGTACAATTCAAACAGATTGCAAGTGTAAGGGGGCACACTAAGCAATGACCCCTAATATAAAGGGGTCCACTGAAAAAGGACCACCAATATAAAGGAACACGCTGACTACCAATATAAGGAGACGCACTGACTACCAATATAAGGAGGCACACTGAGCACTGACTACCAATATAAGGAGACACACTGAGCACTGACTACCAATATAAGGAGACACACAGAGCACTGACTACCAATATAAGGAGACACACAGAGCACTGACTACCAGTATAAGGAGACACACAGAGCACTGACTACCAATATAAGGAGACACACAGAGCACTGACTACCAATATAAGGAGACACGTGGAGCACAGGCAGATCTGTTTTCATCCGATCCGCCAGACGGATGGAAAATGGAGTTTATATCTGTCTGGATTTAGTGGATCGAAAGTCAGTGGACATGTTACCAGTGACATCCGTTGTTCCATAGAGATACATGGAGCGTCATTTCAGGTCCGTTTGTGTGAAAGAGCCCTAAACTTTGTTGGGGTATGGAAGCATTTTTTTCTTTTTCTTTTTTAAAGAATTGTCTGTGCCCTGGTCTCAAAGGTTGGGAACCACTGTACTAAATAACTGTCAGTACAGTGCAATAAGGGCCTAAGGCTGCAGGGTGCACATGTAGCAATATGTGTTACTGTATATTGTGATTTTTCTCTTTTAATTTTTATTTCTTTGTCTCTTTATGTAGTATGGATCACAGGATGCAGGTGGAATACACCATGTGCCACCTGGCTGGAATTACTGGTTCGGTTTGGTGAGTTTTACACTTAGTAAATAAATCCTTTAAAGCGGAGTTCCACCCTATTAAAAGTCAGCAGCTACAGAAAGTGTAACTGCTGACTTTTAAGAATCAGACACTCACCTGTCCCAGGCTCCAGCGATGCGGCCACCCAGAACTTCGCTATTCTCACCTTCCTCCATGCGGGGCCAGCATCACAAGTGTGGTCACACACTGCGCATGCACGAGCTGCGCTTTGTGAATGGCTAGTGTATCTTCTGGGACCTGTGGCGTGTCCCAGAAGATCCCCGAGAGGGAGGGGGGAAAGTGAACTTCCGTCCTGTGCTGCGGAGCCAGGAGAGGAAGTGCAGATTGGACCCCCCCCCCCAAAAAAGAAATGACATGTTGTGGCATGTCAGGCGGTCACCTTCCCTTAAAGCGGAAGTTCTTTTGGGTGGAACTCCGCTTTAATAGGCGCATTCCGTTCCGTCTGGTTCCTAGCTGATTATTTTCATTAACGTCTTGATTTACTTGGTCTGCATTTGAGTGTTGTGAGCTGCAAGGCAGATATCAAGTGGCAGAATGCCCTGTTGTGTGACAGGAGCAGGAAAAGCTAGAAGAGAAAGATTAAAATGTAACAAGCAGATGAGTAGGCACTTTATTCTCATTGTGTACAGGCTGAAGAGATACAAAGTGTGAATTGCATTGTTGATCACTTGATCCATGTCCAAAATTTGGTGCATGCGCTTCTTTAACACATTTTTGGAGCAGAGAGGCCCATACAAATAAATAATGTCACTCCAAAAATGCACTAAAAAGGCAGAATAAACCACCCCCTAAAATGCAATGCGGTAGCAATGCTTAAGGGTGATTGGGGTCTTTCACTCTCTCTCTAGACCTAAAAAAAAAAAAGTTTGGTTTCCACTTTAACCACTTGCCATCCAGCGATGTACCTGTACGTCGATGGACTGCAAGTGGTTATACCGGAATGATGCTTGTAGCTGCAGGCATCCTCCGAGAACTGTTTTTTTTTTTTGTTTTGTTTTTTTTTAGAGCTGGCAGCTGTCAAAGCAATCCTAGCGGCTAACTAACTGCTGGATTGCTTTTACAAGCAGTAGGAGGGAACTCGGATGTAAACAGCACCATTTTTAAAAAATATTGGTGTAAACAAATGCTTTTAAGGTCAGAGGAGGTCTACAAGACCCCAGATCTCTCCATAAAGAGTATCTATCACATGCCTGTCACTGTCAGAAGGGATGTTTACATTCCTTGTGACAGCAATGAAAGTGATTTTATTGAAAAATCCCTCTGAAGGACTTTTTACAATTTTTGACCCATTTTGCCTGAGGAAAAGAAGCTGCATAATAATTTGCACACCTTGATATTGGATGTTGATCCCATTAGGCCACACCCTCCCTTGTTAATCAAATACACATGACCTGATATGCTTTAAGTGGTTTTAAACCTTGTTACACCACTTTTACCTACAGGTAAACCTATAATAAGGCTTACCTGTAGGTACCGTGAACATCTCCTAAACTTGCACATGCGCACCGAAGAAACGGGCCGCTGGTGCCGTTTCTTCAGGGCCAGTGCCATGACCAGCGGCTCCCGCACGCATGTGAATCTGGAAATAATTCCAGGAGACATGTCGCCGGTCACAGCAGTGTTCGGGGACCGTTGCAACAGCTTTGATCTAAGGTTAACTAGCTCATTATACCTTTGTCTTGCATGGTGTGTTTTTTTTTTTCTCTTTTTTTTGTTAGGTTTACAACCACTTTAAATCCAATACACATTCACATGTGTACAGCTTGGAGTTGGGCATATGCATAAAATGATGATTTGGTCAGAATACTCACTTGCCTAATAATTGTGCCCACAGTGTATATACTGCAATGTTTGGGAGGTTCTAAGAATTTTTCTAGCAAAAAATACTGATTGTTGCATGTAAACAAAAAGTGCCAGAAAAGGCCTGGGGGTCAAGTGGTTATAGTAACTTTGTAATCTTTTTGTTTTTAAACTATTGTAATATAAAGCCTTTGCAGTGATTCTTGAATCTGAAAATAACACAATTCATGCAATGTCTCTTTTATAGGAGAAGAATTCAAAGTACTACAATTATACCATGTCAGTGAATGGCCATCCTAAGAGCTTTGGACAAAACTACAGCGTGGATTACCTAACTGATGTCTTGGTGAGAAACCATTTATTGCCGTTGAAGGAGGTTACTAATGCTTTTCACAGAATATGGCCGAACATCTGTCAGTTGTTTCAATTTAGGCACTGGAGAGGGAGTTACCAGCAGGCGCTCTTTCATGAAAAAACTATTTTTAAATATTCGCTTTTAGACCTTAAAGTTATTCTAAAGTTATTTTTTATTCCTCTTTATCCGCTTGCCGACCAGGCCATAGACAAATGAATGACGTCTTTGGTCGGAAGTGGAATACCGGGCTGCAGCAATTTGCCATAACCCTGGTATCCCCTCTCGCCGCTTCCCGGTGGTTCTCGGGCTTACCTGGATGATCGATAGCCCTGAGAACCGATCCGGCGGTTGTAATGGCTGGTAACAGAGGAAACTTGGCTCCGCTCATCTCTGCGGTCTAGGAGCGCCAGAGCAACATTACTTCAAAGTTCAGGTCCAACATAAGAGACGCACCTAGGTTTTAGAGGAGGTAAACAAGAAAAAAAATATTCTGAACCAAATGGTGTACTAAAATATTTTCCAGTGCAGCCATAAACCAGAGTCCATGAAATACAGTCATGTACCAGAGTCCATGAAATACAGTCATGTACCAGAGTCCATGAAATACAGTCATGTACCAGAGTCCATGAAATACAGTCATGTACCAGAGTCCATGAAATGCAGCAACGTACCAGAGTCCATGAAATGCAGCAACATACCAGAGTCCATGAAATGCAGCAACATACCAGAGTCCATGAAATGCAGCAACATACCAGAGTCCATGAAATGCAGCAACATACCAGTGTCCATGAAATGCAGCAACATACCAGTGTCCATGAAATGCAGCAACATACCAGTGTCCATGAAATGCAGCAACATACCAGTGTCCATGAAATGCAGCAACATACCTGTGCCAAACAATTACAGCCATACCTGGTTCCATAAAATGCAGCCTGACACAGAGCAGACGGGTAGATTCATATCTCCCGGCACCGCTGCGCTGTGATGATGTCCTCACACATGCGCCCGGTGGAGCTCCACTCTGCAGCCAGACCCCATTGGGATAGAAGACAGAGCGGCCGCCGCGGCAGTACTTCATTCAACCGCTGGGGCTGCTCTGTCTTCTCGCTGTGTGAGAAGGATCACAGCAGCGCTCTATGGTGTCTGGGAGCTCGCAGTGTAATGCGGGCTCCCGGCACTGGCGGGGGGGTTTTGCAGTATTCGCACCATAAGACGCAGGGACACTTTCCCCCATTTTTTGAGGGGAAAAAGTGTGTCTTATGGTGCAAAAAATATGGGGTGTGTGTGTGTGTGTGTGCGCGCACACACACACACACACACACACACACAAAATATTTTGGGGGTTCGAAGTCATTTTCTAACGAAAAAACACTGGCTTCCGTTGCTATCTCTGATTGAGGAGGAACAAGGCAAATGGAGCCTCTGCTCATGTGTACATTGCTGGATCGAGATCGAGCTTAGGTAAGTATAAGGGGGAACTGCCCGGAGTGAGACCTGCATGCAGAAGGTTTTTTACCTTCATGCACGAAGGTAAATAACCTTCTGCCTTTAGAACCACTTTAAGAAATGTTCTTTCAAACAAATGCTTTTGGGTTTCATTTGCTGCCTTTTTTTTTTATATATATATATATATATATATATATATATATATATATATATATATATATGCTAGCTCTAGGCTGAATACAATGTATCTCCATGGATGGCTGGATGGAAATGGATGTGTGTCCGTTTACACCTGCACACATCCAAATCATTTTACGTTGCCAAAAACAAACAGAAAAAGTTTGCTTCTTTTTTTTGTTTTTGCAGACTTGAACGGGACAAATCATATTAACACTGATGTGAACAGACGCACACTCGCCTATAGAGATTGCATGGGTCAATTATTCCTCCATCACGAATGGAGGAAAAATCAGAAAGCACACAGATGTCACAAAAGTGACATCCATCCCATTTTGATCTGACTCGGCACTGGATCTCTGAGCCTCTGCTGCTTCCACTCCTGTTAGTACTAGGTTAACACCAAAACAGATAACATAAATTACATGAGTCACTGTAAATTTACTGCTTCCTTTTTGCACCAATGCTCAGTCTTTACGTCTGAAAATTTTGTGTTTTTTATATGCCAAGGTCCTAAAAAAAATCTCATACTCTAACACAGCATAAACTGCAGTCTTGGTTGAATAATGGGTGTTTATATCAAAATCTGACATATTTGTAAGGGCATGATCCATATAATTCTTACAAACCGGACAACCACTTTTTTTTTTATGTTCTACACATTCTTAATATACCTAGTACGGGAATGTTTATACAGTCTAAAACTATATTTGTGGGTAATAAGTTGGTTCTGACGTCAAATACGACACAATCTCATACTCTAAAAAAAATCCTGGAACCGTATATTTTTTGTGTTTTAAAAGTCTGCATTTCTGACTCGTAACCACGTTTTTCCTTCGTCATTTAAATGTCACTGAGTACATTAAATACAATAGACAAAACCACAATTGGATCATGATTGTCCTCACCTTCGTCGTCTCCGAGTCTCTAGGTCACGGCTCAGTC
>BLSH010031123.1:138341-148980 GCA_018402905.1 Glandirana rugosa | reverse complement strand
CCCTCCCAGGGGGCCATACTCTCTCTCCCATATAACCCCCCTGCTCTGCTTAGCATATCAGTTTTTTTATGCCTAGTGCAAGAAGTTAGACCTGGCTCCCTTATGGGATCTGCGGCTCCCCATTTTTTCTTCTTTTTGCTTTTCTCAAGCTATCTGATGAAGACTGCTATCAAGTAGCCGGCTGGGGCATAGAGGATACCTCGAATCCTGAAATTTCCCCAGCACGGCCGACGAATGCGAGCTACCCTTAGCTTTAGCGGGGTCCGCCGCATCGTACCCGTTCCGTGCGGGGGGGCTAGTGGGTGAACCCCACTTACGTCCAAGTGACCGGGCTGCGCTTGCGTCCAGGGGCGTTTCTGGCCTGCAGCATCCCTCCACCTGAAGGGAGGAAGGGCTGCTACCAGCTTTCTTTTTCCTATTGCCCCTGTGCCGCACCCCCATCCCCCCCCCCCCCTTCCTGCTTCCTTATGTCCAATTTTTTGACCAGTCTGTGTACAAGGAATAGCAGCATCCGCAGAATTCCTTTTCACTGCCCAAACGTTTTTCGGTACGCTATCCTTTTGAGGACAGCCTTTTGAAGAAGTGGGCATTCCCCGCAGTGGACCCTCCGGTGGCTGGCCTGAATAAGGCGACGACCATTCCGTTGGAAGGGTCACCATCCTTTAAGGATCCGGCCGATACAGACGGAGGTGGTGTCCAAGGCATTGTTCTTAGTGGCGGGGACGGTCATGAGGCCGGCTCTGGCGTCGGTCATGGTGGCGCAGCCGCTCACAGAATGTGCGACGGAGTTGCACAATGATTTGGCCTGCAGGTGCTCCCCTGAGGCTGTGCAGCAGGCAGACCACCTGGTGCAGGGTCTCCGTTACCTGTGTGACGCAGCTTTGAACCTGCTCCCTATGCTGTCAGATGTCTGTTTTTGCAGTCATTATCAGACGGTTATTGGTCTGTTGACCACGCGTCCAAAAAGGGCCTTACGGACCTCCCTTTTCAGGGTGGTCATCTTTTCAGGGCGCAACTGGATGAAATCCATTAAGGATTTCACCTGGGGGAAGAGTACTTTTCTTCCAGAACCCAAGCGGCGGGATTACTGCCGTAAACAGGGGCCTTCATCCTCGGACCAGAAGCGTTTTTTTTGTCCGCCTGGTTCAGCGGGCAAGGGCTCACGGCCCGGCAAGTCTGCCACGGGGTCTGGCAAGCGGCCCTAGCAGTGCAAGCCCAAAAAGAAGGGCAAGTCCTCCGCATGATGGGTTGCCCCCGCCCGACTCTCGGGTGGGGGGCCGGCTTCTGGGGTTCGCAGACCGGTGAACCGCTCGCATCTCCGATCAGTGGGTGTGGGAAGTGGTGTCCTCCGGGTACAGGATAGAGTTCAGTACTTTACCCCCAGACAGGTTTTTCCCCATCAAACTTGAGGCTCCCTCTGGGGCGTCAGGAAGCTCTGCTAGGGGCTGTTCAGACGCTGCCCGAACAAGGGGTAATTGTGCCGGTCCCTCCATTGGAAAGGTTCCACAGCTTCTATTCGAACCTCTTTGTGGTGCCCAAAAAAGGTGGGGTCAGGCCAGTTCTGGATCTGAAAGCGCTCAATCACTTTGTGAGAGCACAGAAATTCAGGATGGAATCAGTCCGCTCTGTCGTGGCCGCCCATCACCAAGGGGGCTTCATGGCATCTCTGGACATCAGGGACGCTTATCTTCATGTTCCCATTTTTCTCCGGCATCAGTGTTTCCTGCCCTTTGCGGTAGGGGATCTGCATTACCAATTTGTGGCACTTCCCTTCGATCTGGCCTCGGCTCCTCGGGTCTTCACCAAGCTGTTGGCTACGCTGCTGGCTCTGTTGAGGCAGAGAGGCATTGCTGTGGTAGCATACCTCGACGATCTGCTCCTGCGAGCGGAGTTAGCTACGGCTCTGGAGGACAATGTTGCTATCACCATGGCCTCGATGAGAGACTTCGGCTGGCTGATCAACCTGCAGAAGTCGACATTAACCCCGTCCTGTCGTCTGGAATATCTGGGTCTAATATTGGACACGGAGCAGGCAAAGGTGTTCCTACCTCCGGCCAAGTTGCTGACGCTACAAGCAGGGGTGTGAATCCTGCTGTCACGTCGGTGGTCCTCCTTAGGGTTCTGTATGCGGGTGTTGGGGCTCATGGTCTCGGCCTTCGAGGCGATACCGTACGCCCAGAGTCTCACTTGGCTCCTGCAGCGAGCGATTCTGTTATGGTGGGAAAAGTCTCCGTTGTCCCTGGAGCAGCTGATCAAATTGGATCATCAAACCAGGGGGTCATTGACCTGGTGGCTCCGGGCCCCGGCATTGACTTTGGGAAAGTCGTTCCTTCCCCTGAATTGGTCGATAGTCACGATGGACGCTAGCCTATCAGGCTGGGGAGGAGGCCTTGGGCAGTTGTCGACGCAGGAATCCCGCCTCCCAATAAATGTGCTGGAGCTGAGGGAAATCAGGCTCTGTCTCTCCCACTGGTCGGCAAGGTTGCGCGGCCTCCCAGTTCGGGTTCAGTCGGACAACGCCACGGCGGTGGCGTACGTGAACCATCAGGGCGTAACAAGGAGCTCGGCAGCAGCTGTGGAGGCGGCCCACATTCCGAAGTGGGCAGAACTTCACGTGCCGGCAAATATCTGACATCTACATTCCGGGCGTAGAAAACTGGCAAGCGGACTTTCTCAGTCGCCAGACTCTGGATCAGGGGGGAATGATCTCTGCATCCAGAAGTGTTCCTCCAGATTTGCAAACGGTGGGGCACGCCAGACGTGGACCTAATGGCGTCCAGGTTCAATCACAAGGTGCAGACCTTTGTGTGCAGGACAAGGGATCCGTTGGCGGCCGCCACGAACGCACTAGTCGCACCTTGGTTTTGGTACCGGCTTCTTTACACCTTCCCCCCCTCTCAAGCTTCTACCGCAGCCCCTGCGCAGGATAGAAGCGGAGGGAATCCCGACAGTCCTGGTGGCTCCGGATTGGCCTCGGCGCCCTTGGTACGCCGATGTGGTGCGGATGGTAACTGACGTTCCCTGACGGCTCCCTCTTCGTGAAGATCTGCTGTCACAGGGACCCATCCTGCACCCTGCTTTACCCTCGCTGGCTTTGACGGCTTGGCTATTGAGTTCCAGGTGCTGAGGAATAGGGGCGTTTCTGACTCCGTGATCCCTACCATGCTTAAGGCACGTAAGTGTACTTCGCGCAAGATATATCATCACACCTGGATGGCTTATATTGCCTGGTGTGAGGCAGGGGGTTGGAACCCCCGCTCTTTATCTATATCCCGGATGCTGGCCTTCTTGCAGCAAGGCCCGGATAGCAAATTGGCTTTGGGTACACTCAAGGGTCAGATTCGGCTCTGGCGATTCTTTTTCAACGTCCTTTAGCTACGCATTCTTTGATATGTACATTTGTACAGGGTGTACATCATGTAGCTCCTCAGGTACGGTTGCCGTTGGCACCGTGGGATTTAAATTTAGTACTTTCTGTACTGCAGAAACCGCCGTATGAGAAAATCAGTTATATTCCCTTACAATTGCTCTCACAAAGGGTGGCTTTTTTTGGTGGCCATTACATCCGCTAGGCGGGTGTCTGAGTTGGCGGCTTTGTCATGTAGGTCTCCCTACTTGGTCCTTCATAAGGATAAGGCGGTGCTGCGCCCTTCACCTTCGTTCCTACCGAAGGTGGTTTCCTCTTTTCACATTAATGAGGATATTGTTCTCCCTTCATTGTGTCCACACCCGTCTCATCCCAAGGGGATTACTTTGCACTCCTTGGATGTAGTAAGGGCTGCAGGTGTATTTGTCGGCTACAGCTTCTTTTCGGAAGTCTGATGCTTTGTTTGTACTGACGGAAGGACCGTGCAAAGGTTTGGCGGCCTCGTCAGCTACTATATCCTGTTGGATCAGACAGACGGTGACCCATGCGTATACTGTTCGGGGCCAAGAACCCCCTTTTCTGGCCATTTACACCAGGGCGATTAGCACTTCCTGGGCTTTCAGACACCAAGCCTCGGTGTCTCAAGAGTGCAATGCGGCTACATGGGCCTCGGTGTACACTTTTGTTCAATTTTACAAGTTTGATGCTTTTGGCCGCAAAGTTTTGCAGGCGGCGGTATAGGCGCGGCTGGCGCCTCCTGAGAGGATTCTATTGGGTACAGTTGTTATTGTTTACCCACCCCTCTTTAGATGACACTGCTTTGGGACATCCCTACTTGTCAATGAGAACGCTGCGTCTGTCAATGAACGTAAGAGATAATGGGATTTTTTAACTTACAGTAAAATCCTTTTCTCTGAGTTCACTGACAGACGCAGAACCCACCCCTCTGTGTTGCTTTGTACGGCTTGTTACAAACTGATATGCTATGCAGAGCTGGGGGGGTTATATGCTGAGTGAGGATGGCCCCCTGGGAGGGGTCAGCTTGCTTTTTTTTCTTTTTGCCTAGTCTACTCCTAGTAGGAGGTGCATAAACCTCACTTGTCACTATGAAGGCTGTGTCTGTCAGTGAACTCAGAGAAAAGGATTTTACGGTAAGTTAAAAAATCCCATTTTTTTTTTCTCCTCTCGGGGTAAAGGTTTCGACTTTAGCATCTGCTTTCCTTTCTATTGCTGCTGAGTTGCTCACAAGCAGAGAACAGGGAACTTTAAACATATTTCATGTAAGTATCATCAGTCACCCGCCCGTAGCACCTCAAAGTGCAACTCTAAACCCATCGATTTAACTGCTTCCTGTAACAGTTACATTCAAGACATTCCTGTGAATAACTGTCAGTTACTTGTATGCTCAACTGAACTGTTTAGCCATCAAATGGGCTGGTGGTGTAACTGATCACATGTGCTGCACCATGGCAACTGCAGATCAGAGGATAAGATGGCATCTTGCTTTGCTGTAGAGGATAGGAGGATTTAGCTCCACTTTAACCTCTTGTGGACTGGCCCATGCACATATACTCTGACGGGGCAGCGGCTCTGCTCCAGATTGCGTACACATATGTGACCCAGCATATACGGGTAGGGGGTGCGCATCTGCCACCCCACCTGTGCTGTAATGTGGTACAGCACAAGTCTGTTAGCAGGTCCCGTCTAATGATTTATGGCCGGGACCTGCTGATTGGCCTAACGAAGCACAGTACAGAGCACTGTGATTACCAACAACACAGGGCTCTCTCTATACACGGAACAGCAGTGTGGCTTCACTAATCGATCAGCCACATTGATTAGTAAAGGCGGCACACTGTTAACTTCTCAATTGCCCCAGATGTTCACCCCTTCCCAGCCAGTGTCATTAGTACAGTGACAGTGTATAGTATTAGCACTGATTACTGTATTGGTATCACTGGTGATGTTAGTGTCAGATTGCCCTTTGCACTATCACGGTCCCACTAGAAGTCGTTGATCACCATCATTATTAGTATAAAAAATAAATACATTCTAGTATATATATCATAGTTTGTAGATGCTATAACTATCACACTCATCAGTCCATATAGACTTATTGGGATTTTTTTTTACCAAAGACATGTAGCAGAATACATCTTAACCTAAATGTATGACAAAATGTGATTTTATTTGATTTTTTTTAAAACAAAGTAGAAAATTATTGTTTTTTAAAAAATGTTGGTCTTTTTTTTCACTTATGAAATAAAAAACCCATTGGTGATCAAATACCACCAAAAGAAAGCTCTATTTGTATGAAAAAAATGATCTAAAGTTAATTTCTGTACAGTGTTGCATAACTGCACCATGGGGTAAAATCTTCCAGAGGGTCAATTGGATAAGGAAATAGATAATCGCTCTGATCAAATGTATAATTGTCAGCATATAGACTGATAATGCAAATAACAATATCCATTCATTCATGTATGCTGAGCAACGATCATTCAAAGTAATTTATTTATTTATTTTTTTCTTTGATCAGACAGGGGTAATAAAACTAAGTCAAGAACAGAGAGGAGACTTAAGCCCCGTAAACACATACCGAATGGCGGGTGACACCGGCTAGTTCAATGAAAACATGCTGACATTCAGCTGTGTGTATGGCAGCCGGTCCGACAGAACAAGCATGCTGGAAAACCAGCAGCTAACCGGCTCCCATTGATCGGAGTGTTCTGGTGGGGGAGGGGGGGGAGACATCCCCCTGTCAGAACACAACAGCTCAGCGGGGAGATCGATGTACTAACGTCGGATCATTAGTACAGTGGCTCTGACCGGAGCTGACAGTGTGTACCAGGCTTTAGAATCCGCATTAATCAGTTTGTGTACTTGAGACACAACAGCAGACTGAGGGTCACACCTTTTGTGGTGCTCTGCATGCTGTTTTAAGACAGCCCATTCATTTGAATAAGCTGCCAACACACCACGGCACACTGAAACCTGGACCTGACCAACCTTTCTCAATGCAGCTCATCACAACACATGGTGGTGCATTACATGTTGCAGCTTGGGTCAGTTGCCCTAGTGCTTTGGCGTGTCATTTCAAAAGAATGGCACCACAACACATCTTTTGCATAGTTTGGTATTGCACATTATCACATGCAAAGGCACGATGGATTACTGTTGGTGCCCTAATCTGAATATAATGTAACTATTACCATCCCTTTTAATGCATCAACGCAATTGTATGAATTTTAAAATAAAACTGTCTAAGGCTTTTTTTAGTATAAGCAATTATGTACATTTCCTGCCGTTTAAGAGGAAAACTCAGTTGGAAGCTTTGCCGCAATTCTATTTGCCTGCCCCCAGCCAGCTGTACTGTGTGTGGGAGGTTGTTCCAGCGTTACTTCTCAATCCAAGTGATGATTAAAGACAACTGCAGCCAAAAAGAGATGTTAATCTGCACCCCATAAATACCTGTGTTTTGTTATGTTCTCTTTTCAGGCACTTGTAGAAAACATTGATCTCGCTCCAACCATTCTGGATATTGCCGGCTTTGACCTCAATCAGACCCAGATGGACGGGATGTCTTTCTTCCCAATCTTGGCAAGTAAAGCCGCAGGCTACAATTTAAGATAATTGCAAAGATGTTATATGTTTTATGTTTGAATGATATTTTAGAAGGAACCAATTAATGATTTTAATGGCATCAAGAGGAAATATCAAACTTATTTTACAGTCTAAATTCATTTAGAATTAATAGAAGTATTCTACTTTTATTTTACAGAAAAATCAGAATGTTACTTGGAGAACCGATATTTTGATTGAATATCAAGGAGAAGGATCTAATGTTGCTGATCCCTCTTGTCCAGAGCTAGGACCCGGTGTCTCTGTATGTATTCTTAATCAAAATGGCCCAGCAGTGTGTGTTTTTTTTTTTTTTTAATTAGTTATTTTCATACCATGTATCACTTTTCTTGTTGAATATAGCTAGGTAAAACGAATGCCATTTACTGTATGTTATCAAGTACAATACCTTACAATTGGGCCGTTATGATCAGATCAAACTTCTGAAGCCAGCTTGGTCTTGGACAGGCAGACCATGAATCTATTTGTTGTTTATTTTATTGTTGTGTTCTTTTTATTTTTTCTTACGTTTGATATACACTAAGGCCCGCCATAGACTGAGAGGTTTTCCCATCAACACAGTGTTAACAGGGGAATGCCTCATGCAGAGCCATTGTGTTCACCCCTCCTGCCAGGAGAACACAGTGATTATTGCTAGCTGCTAACAATAATCGCATGTAATATCCGACAGGCTAGTTGTACCCAAGTTGATCGATCAGATTGGGTACATTCGGCCTGCCCATACATGGTTCGAATCTCGTCCAGTTTTTGCTGAACTGGACAAGATTTAAATTGTCTAGGGCTGGCTTAACATTGTTTTTATCATACCAGATCAGAAAATCTTTTGAACAGCTATTACTGGCTTTAGACCCCTTTCACACTGGGGCATTTTTCAGGCTCTTTAGCGCTAAAAATAGCGCCTGTAAAGCGCCTGAAAAATGCCTCTCAATCCTCCCCAGTGTGAAAGCTCGAGTGCTTTCACACTGGGGCGGTGCGCTTGCAGGACGATAAAATAAGTCCTGCAAGCAGCATCTTTGGGGCGGTGCGGGAGCAGTGTATACCCCGCTCCTCCACTGTTCCTGCCATTGAAATGAATGGCCACCGCTTTCAAAGTGCTTTGAAAGCAGCACTGTTAACCCCTTCTGGGGGGTTAAGAGCGCCCAGCTAGCCGCACCAAAGCACCGATATAACAGTGGTAAGGCGCCGCTAAAACTAGCGGCCCTTTACCACTCCCGCCCTAGTGTGAAATTAACCTTACCAATAGGTATATTACTCTTTATAGGGGGGGGAAGCAGTGAGGGGAGAATACTGTACTGCAACTATTTGCCAGTTTCATAGTTACATAGTCAGTGAGGTTGAAAAAAGACACAAGTCCATCAAGTCCAACCCATGTGTGTGTTTTTTATGTCAGTATTACATTGTATATCCCCCGATGTTGTGGTCCCTTAGGTGTGCATCTAATAGTTTTTTGAATTTATCTATACTCCCAGCAGAAACTAGATTGGTTTGGCAAGAACGATTCTAAATGAAACCATGTTGATTACTGCTAATGATACCGTTCTCGTTACAATAATCTTGTATATAGTCCCTTATTATTCCTTCCAAGAGCTTGCAAATTATTGATGCTAAGCTAACTGGTCTGTAGTTCCCAGGGATATATCTTGGTCCTTTTTTATATATTGGTACTACATTGGCTTTCCTCCAGTCAGCCGGTATCATACCAGTCAGAAAACTGCTCTTAAAGATTAGGTACAAGGGTTTGGCAAAAACTTGGCTAAGTTCTTTAAGGACCCTCGGGTGTAAGCCACCTGGGCTCAGTGACTTATTGGTGTTCAGTTTTTCAAGCCTATTCCTGATTTTATCCTCAGTCAGCCATGAGGGTGCTTCCTGTGATGTGTCGTGAGGACCAGCATTGTAGTTCTGAGTAATTGAGCCCCCCGTTTCCTTTGTGAATACTGAGGAGAAAAATGAGTTTAACACCTTTTGCCATTTCTCCATCCTTTGTAACCAGATTTCCTTCCTCATTCTTTATGGGGCTAATATGGTCTGACCTCCCTCTCTTGCTGTTTATATACTTAAAGAATTTCTTGGGATTCCTTTTACTCTCCGCAGCTACCGTGTTTCCCCGGAAATAAGCCCGGGTCTTATATTAGTTTTGGTAACCAAAAACACAGTAGGGCTTATTTTCGGGGTAGGGTTTACCATGCAATGTGCTATCTTCTCTCGCCCTCTCCTTCCCTGCCTGTCAGGAATCCCCATTGTGAACAGAGTAAAAGTGCTTGTAAAATGCTGGAATCCTCTCTATTACAGGATTGTGTAATGTGGAGGTTATGTGCTTCTGTAATACAATTGTGCAAGTACCTTCTTATAGCGCCAATAGATGCTTCCATAACCCACTTGAGCTGTCTGCCACCGCTCCAAGCACTGCAGAGGGAGGGGAGCCGAGATCCCCCCGCTGACACCCGGGAGAAGAGGAGAGCAGTAGAGATCAGCTGAGCACTGCTCGGCACTTCCATGGCCCGCCAAAGCTCTCTTCCCCGCTCTGAGTACTGCAGGGAGGGGAGCCGAGATCCCCCCGCTGACACCCAGGAGAAGAGGAGAGCAGTAGAGATCAGCTGAGCGCTGCTTGGCACTTCCATGGCCCGCCAAAGCTCTCTTCCCTGCTCTGAGCACTGCAGGGAGGGGGGCCGAGATCCCCCGCTGACAGCTGGGAGAAGAGGAGATCAGCTGAGTGCCACTGTACCAAGGGTATTTGATAAAATTGTATTGCAGAGGCACACACCTTTCTCCTACGTTCACTGACAGACGCAGCTCTTCATGACTTTGTGGGGTTTTATGTTCGTCCTACCAGGAGTTAACTAGGCAGGGAAAAGAAATCAGCTGGCCCCTTCCCTGGGGGCCGTCCTCTTTTCCTACATTAAAACCCCCCTCCCAGAGGAGCTCTCCAGTTTCAATGCCTAGTTCGCATGGAGTTGACCTGGCTTCCCTATAGGGAACTGCGGTCCTATTGTGACCATTTTCTTTTTTTTTTTCTTTTTTCTGCAATCAAGATGATCTGCTATCAAGAAGCCGGTCCGGGCATCGAGAGTCTTAGTGCTCTGTACTTTCCCCGACCTGGCCAACATGATGCGAAGCCGGCCCCAACACAGGGACCCGCCGCATCTTACCCGTTCCGTGCGGGTGGCCCGGGGCGAGATCCCCCATATTGGTCCCCTTCCCGATTCGTTCGGCAGGGTGACTCTGGGCCTGCAGCGAACCCCCCGCCGAGGGTGGAAAGTCTGCATCCGGGTGGCTACCGTGGCGTCGGACTGGTAAGTGAGCGCCCTGCCTTCCTCCCCACATGGGGAGTGAAGAGGGCCCGACGTCCAGAAATGCGATTTTTTTCACTGCTCCTGTAGCTGTCCGGGGTAGCCACCGGGTGGGAATCAGCCTCTCATCTTGCCCCCTGTCACCTCCCGCCCTCACCCCCCCTCCCCAGCGCTGTTCCTTCTTTCAGCCTTCTCGTCCAGCATCGCCATGCGGTCTTCGGCCGCCATTTTGCGGCGGACCGCCGCCATTTTGCCGTAGCCGCGAACATTTTCAGTCTATGGGGCTTCGTTTTACCGCCGGCTTCTGGCGTACCGCTACGACCTGCTCTTCCGACTTTCTTCC
>BLSH010031123.1:103465-123135 GCA_018402905.1 Glandirana rugosa | reverse complement strand
CCCCCCCCCCCCCCCCCCCCCCCGGGGTGCGGAGGGGAGAGGGGGGCTGGGCGTTTGGTGGACTAGGCCGGCCGGTGGAGGGTTTTTAGGTTTCGCCCCTCCTACACCCCCCTCCCCCCGTAGTCGTGGCCTGTGTGGACAGGCTTTGGCCTCTTGTGACCGCTTGGTGGCCATGTTTGATGTGCCTGTTGAAGAAAACGTGCGGCTGGCGCCGTTTCTTCCGCTTTTCCTCTAGGACAGCGTGGAAGGCACAGGGCGGCGAAGGCTCCTGACGGGCAGTCAAGCACTCCTACTGGGACACAGCGCTTGAAGGGCAATTATACACAGCAAGTATAGCTGGACTCTCCCTGGGGTGTTGGTAGCGGTGGGTGCAGTCCTCCTGGATATCTCCCGGTTGCTCTGTGGGGTAGTGGTGGGGCTGCATTGTGGGGTTGTCAGGGCCTATTGGCCAAAGCAGTGTTCCAGTGGCGCAGTGGCAGCTGAACCTGCGGGTTCTTCCCAGGAGGAGTCTGTGGAAGCGCAACCTGCGCTGGGCTCTCTGGTTCCCCTGGATCATTTAAGGTCCATTTTGGGGTAGTTACTCCCCCCCGGGAGGTGCCGTGCTAAGGGGGTGCCTAAAAAGCGTCCACCCCCCCCTCCTTCTTCAGGGGAGGATGTACCGGAAGGGGCCTCAGTGGTCCCGGGGACCTCCGTGGAGCTCTCAGATGGTGAACTGGAGCCCTCGGATGGTGAGGAGGACCAGGGGACCTCGGTAGCGCGCGAGAGGGCGCTGGTGGCCTCCCTGATCATCAATATCTGTGCGTCTTTGCGACTGGACCAAGCCGGGGAGTCACAGGAGACTGCCTACGTTTGTGGGTCTTTTAAGCCACCTCGGTCCCCTAGGGCATATCCCTATGACCAATTTTTTGACCAGCTGGTCTATAAGGAATGGCAGCGTCCGCAGAATTCCTTTTCATTGCCCAAATGTTTTGCTGTGCGCTATCCCTTTGAAGACCGCTTTGTGAAGAAGTGGGCATCCCCCGCAGTGGACCCTCCGGTGGCTCGCCTGAATAAGGCAACGACCATCCCCTTGGAGGGGTCTCCCTCCTTTAAGGATCCGGCTGATAGGCGGACGGAGGCGGTATCCAAGGCACTGTTCTTGGTGGCGGGGTCAGCCATGAGACCAGCTCTGGCTTCGGCCATGGTGGCGCAGTCTCTTACGGAGTGTGCGACTGAGTTGCACAATGAGTCGAGCTGCGGGTGCTCATCTGAGGCTTCACAGTGGACGGACCATCTGATACAGGGTCTTCGGTACCTGTGTGACGCAGCTTTGGACCTGCTTCCCATGCTGTCTAAGATGTCTGTTTTTGCAGTCATCAGACGGGTGCTGTGGTTACGCTGTTGGTCGGGTGACCACGCATCTCTCGGATCTTCCCTTTCAGGGTGGTCGGCTCTTTGGGGCACAATTGGATGAAATTAAGGATTTCACTGGGGGAAAGAGTGCTTTTCTCCCAGAGCCCAGGCGGCGGGAATTCCGCCGTAAGCAGGGTCCTGCTCCATCGGGAGGTTTTTTTCGTGTGCAGCGGGCAAGGGCTCGAGGCCTGGCAAGTCTGCCTTGGGATCCGGTAAATGGCACTGGCAGCGCAAGAGCAAAAAGGCGGAGGAAAAGTCCTCCTCCGCATGATAGGTTGCCCCCACCCGAGTGGGGGGCCGACTTCTGGGGTTCGCAGACAGGTGAACTGCCCGCATTTCCGACCGGTGGGTGCAGGAAGTGGTGTCCTCAGGATACAGGATAGAGTTCAGCACTCTACCCCCAGACAGGTTCTTCCCATCGGGCTTGAGACTCCCTCAGGGGCGTCGAGAGGCTCTCTTAAGGGCTGCTCAGACGCTCTCCGAACAAGGGGTGATTGTGCCAGTACCTCCGCTGGAAAGGTTCCGCGGCTTCTATTCAAACCTCTTTGTGGTGCCCAAAAAGGGTGGAGTCAGGCCAGTTCTGGACCTAAAAGCGCTAAACCACTTTGTGAGGGCGCGAAAATTCAGGATGGAGTCTGTCCGATCGGTCGTGGCCGCCCTGCACCAAGGGGACTTCATGGCGTCACTGGATATCAGGGACGCGTATCTCCATGTTCCCATTTGTCCCCGGGACCAGCGCTTCCTGCGCTTTTCGGTGGGGGATCTACATTACCAATTTGTGGCACTTCCCTTCGGTCTGGACTCGGGTATTCACCAAGCTGGTGGCTCCGGTGCTGGCGCTATTGAGGCAGAGAGGCATTGCGGTGGTAGCATACCTCGACGATTTACTCCTGCGAGCGGAGTCTGCTTCGGCCCTGGAGGAGAATGTGGCTATCACCATGGCCTCGTTGAGAGACTTCAGCTGGCTGATCAACCTGCAGAAGTCGACGTTGACCCCGTCCTTTCGACTGGAATATCTGGGTCTAATTCTGGACACAGAGCAGGCGAAGGTGTTCTTGCCTCCGGCCAAGTTGCTGACACTGCAAGCAGTGGTGCAAACCCTGCTGTCACGCCAGTGGTCCTCCATACGGTTCTGTATGCAGGGGTTGGGGCTCATGGTCTCGGCCTTTGAGGCGATACCTTACGCCCAGAGTCACACTCGGCTCCTACAGCGAGCGATTCTGTCACGGTGGGACAAGTCTCCGCTGTCCCTGGACCAGCTGATCAGATTGGATCATCAGACCAGAGGATCGTTGACCTGGTGGCTTCGGGCCCCGGCTCTAACGTTGGGAAAGTCGTTTCTCCCCCTGAATTGGTCGATAGTCATGACGGACGCCAGCCTATCAGGCTGGGGGGGGGGG
This sequence comes from Glandirana rugosa, assembly GCA_018402905.1. Classification (NCBI taxonomy): domain Eukaryota; kingdom Metazoa; phylum Chordata; class Amphibia; order Anura; family Ranidae; genus Glandirana; species Glandirana rugosa. The sequence goes on along the minus strand of BLSH010031123.1, from coordinate 120,343 downwards.
GTCCTGAGGCAGCTGTCTGCTCAGGGCCGTTGGTCGGCGCAGGAATCCCGCCTTCCGATAAATGTGCTGAAGTTGCGGGCGATTAGGCTCTGCCTCTCCTCCCGGTTCGGGTTCAGTCAGACAATGCCACGGCGGTGGCGTACGTGAACCATTAGGGCGGAACGAGGAGCTCGGCAGTGGCTGCGGAAGCGGCTCTCATTCTGAGATGGGCAGAACTTCAAGTGCCGGCAATCTCCGCCATTTACTTTCCGGGCATAGAAAATTGGCAGGCGGACTCTCTGTCGCCAGACGCTGGATCAGGGGGAATGGTCCCTGCATCCAGAGGTGTCCCGCCAGATTTGCCACAAGTGGGGCACGCCAGACGTGGACCTCATGGCGTCCAGGTTCAATCACAAGGTGCAGACCTTCGTGTGCAAAACAAGGGACCCGTTGGCGGCCGCCACGGACGCGTTGGTAGCGCCTTGGCGTCGGTATCGGCTCCTGTACGCCTTCCCTCCCCTCAAGCTTCTACCGCGGCTACTGCGCAGGGTAGAAGGGGAGGGGATTCCGACAATCCTGGTAGCTCCGGATTGGCTTTGGCGTCCTTGGTACGCCGACGTGGTGCGGATGGTAACAGATGTTCCCTGGCGTCTTCCGCTGTGCGAAGATCTCCTGTCGCTGGGACCCATCCTGCACCCTGCTTTACCCCCGCTGGCTTTGATGGCTTGGCTATTGAGTCCCAGGTGTTGAGGGATAGGGGTGTCTCTGACTCCGTGATCCCTACCATGCTTAATGCGCGCAAGTGTACTTCGTGCAAGATATATCATCGCACCTGGAAGGCCTATATTGCCTGGTGTGAGGCAGGGGGTTGGAACCCCCACTCTTACGTTGTGTCCCGGGTGCTGGCTTTTTTGCAGCAGGGCCTGGATAACAAATTGGCATTGAGTACTCTCAAGGATCAGATTTCGGCTCTGGGGATTCTCTTTCAACGGCTTTGGCGTCACATTCGTTGATACGTACATTTGTACAGGGTGTACGCCATGTGGCTCCTCAGGTACAGTCGCCTTTGGCACCGTGGGATTTGAATTTGGTACTTTCTGTACTGCAGAAACCGCCATATGAGAAAATCGAGGATATTCCCTTACAATTGCTGTCGCAAAAGGTGGCTTTCTTGGTGGCCATTACATCTGCTAGGCGGGTGTCTGAGTTGGCAGCGTTGTCCTGTAGGTCCCCCTACTTGGTCCTTCATAAGAACAAGGCAGTCCTGCGACCTTCCCCTTCATTTCTACCGAAGGTGGTTTCCTCTTTTCACATTGAGGATATGGTTCTCCCTTCATTATGTCCGCACCCGTCGCATCCCAAGGAGATTGAGTTACATTCTTTGGATGCCGTGAGGGCTTTGCGGGTGTATTTGGCGGCTACAGCTTCCTTTCGGAAGTCTGATGCATTGTTTGTGCTGACAGAAGGCTCGCGTAAAGGGTTGGCAGCCTCGTCGGCTACTGTTTCCTGTTGGATCAGGCAGACCGTGACCCATGCGTATACTGTTCGGGACAAAATTACCCCTTTTCCAGTCACGGATCATTCCACCAGGGCAGTTAGTATTTCCTGGGCTTTCAGACACCAGGCTTCGGTGTCCCAGGTGTGCAAGGCGGCTACTTGGGCCTCGGTGCACACCTTTGCTAAGTTTTACAAAGTTGATGTGTCAGCATCCGCGGATGCTACTTTTGGCCGTAAAGTTTTACAGGCGGCGGTGTAGGCGCAGCTGGTGCCTCCTGAGAGGATTCTGTTGGGTACAGTTGTTGTTTACCCACCCCTCTTGAATGACACTGCTTTGGGACATCCCCACTTGTCAATGAAGGGCTGCGTCTGTCAGTGAACGTAGGAGAAAATAGGATTTTATTAAGAACTTACCGTAAAATCCTTTGAGTTCACTGACAGACGCAGCACCCACCCCTCTGTGTTGTGTTTGTACGGCTTGTTACGAACTGATCTGCTATGCAGAGCTGGGTGTTATATGCTGGAGGGAGGACGCCCCCCCCCCCAAAAAAAAAATCAGGGAAAGTGTCCCTGCGTCTTATGGTGCGAATACAGAAAATGCCCGCCCTTGATTATCAATGCAGGCCCAGCAGTGATGCCAATTTTTTCCCATCAGTGATGTCAATCTGTGCCCATAATGCTGCATATCAGTGCCGCCTCATCCCTCGTGAGTGCAACCCAGTGAAAGATAAACTAAGAAAAACTTTTTTTTTTTTTTCTAATTTTTCAGTCTTTTTTTTTTTTTTGTTTGTTTTTTTTTTAGCAAAAAATAAAAAAAACAGTGGTGATTAAATATCACCAAAAGAAAGCTCTATTTGTGTGAAAAAAATTATAAAAATGTCATTTGGGTTCATTGTTGCATGACTGAGTAACTGTCAAAGTGTGACAGAGCTGAAATTGGCCTGGGGCAGGAAGGAGGGTAAAAGTGCCTGGTATTGAAGCTGTTAAAGAATGATTGTAATCCCAGTGATGTCATTGATTCCTTTGCAAAATTTCATTGGGTACCAGGGGAGAACATACAGTACTGTGCAGAAGTTTTATAGAGGTGTGAAGAAATGCTGTGAAGTAAGAACTTTGTCAAAAATATGTTTTAATTGTTCATATTTATCAATTTACAAAATTCTAAGTTAACGAACAGAAGAAAATTTTGAATCACATCCATATTCTGCGCAACTATCCTTTTGGCTTCAAACTGGTATCAATTATTCTAGATATACTTGCACACACAATATTTGAAGAAACTCGGCAGGTAGGTTATTCCAAACATCTTGAAGAACTAAGCACAGATCTTCTGTTGATGTAGGCTGCCTGAAATCCTTCAGTTTCTTCATGTAATTCCAGACACACTCAATGATGAGATCAGGGAGGGCAAACCATCCCTTCCAGCACTCCTTGTTCTTTACCCTGAAGATAGTTCTTAATAACATTGGCTGTATATTTGGGGCCAATTGCACGCCTCCCTGATGGTATGGTGTGGTGGATAAGTATCTACCTGTATTTCTTTCTTTCTGAGGCAGTCTACATTCACAGAAGATCAGTGGTTAGTTCTCCAAGAAGTTTGGAACAACCTACCTGCCGAGTTCCTTCAAAAACTGTGTGTAAGTGTACCTGGAAGAATTGATGCTGTTTTGAAGGCAAAGGGTGGTCACACCAAATTGATTTGGCTTTCGCTTCTGTTCATTTACTTTCCATTTTATTAATAGATAAAAATAATTAGCGCTTTTATTTCTGAAAGCATTCTGAATTTACAGCATTTTTTCACACCTGCCTAAAACTTTTGCGCAGTACTGTATGCTGGTGTCACATCTGCACAGACGCGAGCACTATGTTTTTTCCATGTTTCCGTGGAAAATGCAGGATGTGGAGGGTGGGTGTTCAGGTGGACCTGACTATGAAGAACATGTAAACACCAACATAGCCATCCACACTCTGCATAACTACCAATCTATGGATGTGGACAGGACATGACCAGGTGCTATACCAATCATGCTAGCCCACAGAAGGAAGCGCTACGCCATCTTGCCTGTGTCTCCTTCTGCAAACTTCAACTAGGAGGAATAGTGGCTGGGAGCCATTTTGCACAAAAGGGGACACAACATGCAAAGTAAGGGACCTGTTTGGGGGATAAAAATGACTACAAAAATGGAAGTTGAGAACAAATATTAGACCATTTTTTTGTTTTGTTTTTTTGCAAGGAATGCACATACCTTGATTAGAGGTAGACCGATATGGGTTTTTCTCTGGCCGATGCCTATATTTAGAAATCGGGGAGGCTGATGGCTGATTATATGATGCCGTTTTTTGTTTTTTTGGGGCCAATATTTTAGGCCGTTTTTTTTTTTTTTTATTTTTTTTATTTTTTTTTTTCCCTTTATCTCGAAAATCGAACAGTTAAGTGATACAGAAAATTGCTTAAATTAAACATTTATTAAACAGAACAAGCCTCCAATGCATGTACTTGTATGTATAATTTAGATTTTAAAACTATTAATATTAACCAGTTCCCTACTGAGTCATTGTAAAATGACGTCGGCAGGAACCCTCCCTCGATCCGGCGGGCGTCATGACGTACGTCGCTTTTCTCCGCTACTGGGGGCCCACAGCGCGGCGATCACGGGTCAATCGTGTCCCTCGGGACACAGCCCCTCCACGATCAGGGTAAAGAGCCAAGTCGCTCCGACTTAGAAAAAAGGTTCCTGTACTTCTTTTGGGGCGACTTGCATTGACTTCTTTTACAGAAGTCATTTGCAAGTCGCGCTGAGTCACCCTGCAAGTTGGATCGCCCCTGTGTGAACCGGCCTTAGTGCATGAATTACTCGGCCTAATTTGCAGCACAATCGGCCGATACGATTAATTAAAAAAATGCCAAAAATCGGCCCACTATATCGGACTACTTCTAACCTTGATGCTAGTACTATAATTCTCCTGGCTTGAGTTTGTCTTTTTTAAAGAAATTTTATCCTTTGAGAAATGTGGAAGTTACCATTGCTGTCAACCTTCTATAAATTGCTTGCCTAGGCATATGTCATGCTAAACTTTCTGGCTTCAGTACTGTAAAGCAAAACTCTGGCAATTTCCCAAGGCTTCCCATGTCCTTCTCGCACCTCATCCCTTGCACTTTTTTTTTTTTTTCTTTTAAACATTCAAAAAATGAAACACAATCCGCATAAGTAGGCCATGAATAACGTCATACAGTTAGTGCTAATAAACCCCCATCCCCAGTATACTCATGTCCCGCCGCCGAGGGGAGGGGGAGAAGAGCGAGCCCTTGGGTGACTGCATCGCTGGAGCCTGGGACAGGTTAGTGTCCAATTGTTAAGTCAGCAGCTACACTTTTTGTAGCTGCTGACTTTTACCTGGGTGGAGCTCACTGACCTGGAACAAACATGCAGCATGTGAAATCAGAACTGCATAATTGTTTCATTAATACTGAACTGCTGACGCCACTGGATAAGTATACCTTTTTTAATTGTATTCAGTGGTATTCCTTTAACCTTTTTCAGTGCCAGGTCCGTATGTCATATGAACCTACAGAAGTGTCTGCAGGTGGCCAAGTCTGTACACTGTACAGACCTCATTTTCTTCCTCTGCTATAAGCTCATGGTCACTTCAATGACCATAAACTTATAGCAGAATTGTTCAGCAGACTCTGCAGATGTCAATTGGGATACAGTGGCTACAGGGGAATGCACAGGTGTTCCATGCATTCCTGTGTAGGCAGTCCCATTCATGTCAATTGGGACACAGCGCATGTATGGACACAGCCACTCCTCCCAACTTGACATTTGTGTGGGTGCATGTCCCTGAGCTCGCACTGTCTGCTTTTGGGGCCATGCGCCTACACCCAAACAGATGTCAGATTTGTCCTTACAGCCGCTGCATCCTCATTGACACAAATGGGATTATCTGTACAAGGATGTACTGAGCACATGTGCAAGTAAACATGGCTCTCCTTATGGCCCTCCATGGGAATACGCTTTAGTACACTCCATATGAACAAGGACTTAGTAGGAATTTAGCTGGAATTTTGTAAGTTATGTTGTGTTTTGTATGCTAATAAGGATTTTAGTGTTTTTTGAGCTAAAACAGCAATTTGATAAACATTTGCATTGTGCAACTATTGTGCCCCTACAGTGGCACCATCTTTTTATTCTACTGGCCATGTGCTTTCAGAAAATATATAGTTTCCGGGGGTCTTTTACAAACTCTGAAAGCAGTAACTGAAAAATGAAAACCTCCAGATTTTTAGAGAAATTTTTGGGTACGTTTTGATTTTCACGATTTTCCCAGAAGGCGCAATGTAAAAATGACAAATATTTGTTATTTATTAACGAATACAAGTTAAGTTTTTATATTTAATAGGAATTTAGCAGGAATTTTGTAAAATTGGCTGTGTTTTTATCTAATAATGGTTTTAGTGTATTTTTAGTGAAAATATTGTTTTGATAAACATTTGCGCAAATATTGTGGGGCCAAAACCATGAGTAGCACCTTCTTTTTATTCTAGAGGTTATATGCTTTCGGAAAATATATGGTTTCGGGGGTCTCTCACAAATTCCGGAGGCTGTGCGGGACAAATAAAAAACCTTAAGATTTGTAGAGATATTTGGATATTTCCATTTTTGCGTATATTTGATTGTCACCATTTTGCAATAAAGCATAATGTAAAAATTACAAATATTTGTTTATTAACTCCATACAGGTTAAGCTTTTATATTTAGTAGGGATTTAGCAGGAATTTTGTAAAATTAGCTGTTTTTATTTGCTGATAATGGTTTTAGTGTATTTTTTGCAAATTTATTGGTTTGATAAACATTTGTGCAAATATTGCGGGGCTGTAAAAATCAGTAGCACCTTTTTTTTTTATTCTACAGGTCATGTGCTTCCAGAAAATATATGGTTTGGGGGGTCTTTTACAAATTCTTAAAGCTGTAAGAGAAAAATTAAGCCATCAGATTTTTAGAGTAATTTGGATATTTACATATTTGCGCCTGTTCGAATTTCACCATTTCGCAAAAAGGCCCAATTTAAAAGTTACAAATATTTGTTAATAACTCAATACACTGAAAACACTAATCTATCCTATAGTGCGACTAGCAATAGATCATAGATCTGTGCCACTATAGATGTAAGTATCTCAAACCAGAATGAATAAATCTATAAATAGCTGCCACTTTAAATACATACAATGAATACACAAACAAACGTGACCAAGATCACACAAGTAGCACTAAATAAGAGAGAAAAGAGGGCTTATTCAATCAATGTTCCAGATAGGTTACATTCTGCAAACAGTCTTCGTCTTGCTGATATTGAATATATTACACCCCGTTATAAGTGACCGTCCTTAAACATGTATCAGGTGCAAGTAAATGCACTGACACCAAAAGTTCCAGTTAAATCAGGCGATTCTTGCTTAAAACGCTTCCTTCACCTTTCACCATGTGAGCATGCAGATGACCACCTTCCCCCTCAAAGATGGATGCTTACCACAACTTTATGCTAGGCACTTCTCATGCTCTAGCTGCAGCGCTTATGAGTGCTATCTCCTGCACTTCAAAGGCAAGTACTGGGTGATGGTCCCTCTCGCAGGTATACTCATGTGAATAAAAACAGGTGCCAGGACATAGTGTAAAACTGTACAGGAAATTTATTTCACTTTATACATAAAAACGTCCCCCCATGGTAAAACCCTTACCAGATAGCAGATCATCTGTGCATATGTAATCGTGTGCAGACGCCACCTGTCCTTAGACTAGTGAGAGGCTCCACTGCTTGGCTCCGTCCTCTCCTCACTCTCCTCCGTCCAGCGGGGGAGCTGAGCTGAGCGTGCGGGACGTCTGCTTGTGGGTGTTGCCGTACCAACCAATACGATGCGTTTCGTCACTCAGGACTTCCCCTGGTGATTGGTTGTACGGTCCATCAGCAACCCCTATATACCCGCCCTCCTCTATGCAAATCACTTAAGGGGAACTCCCTTCTCTGAGTGCCCCTAGAGTGCCCATAGAAGACCTCTCACCAAGTTCCAGCTGTATATAGATGCACACAAATTTGTTAGGAACCTTAATCTTAAGAAATACTATCTAATGCATCCATCTTATCCAATTAATAGAAGTGCCTTGGATGAAGGACACATGAGTGGATTACAAAATAAATCAATCCACAGTTTACCAACAATCCACAGATAGAGACATTCAAATCCTTAGTACTAAGGGATATTGAACAAATACAACCCAAGAAAAATGTGAATCCCGGCTATATAATGGAAGGGATTAAACAATTGGAAAGCAGAAAGGACATCATTATCCGCCTGGCGGATAAGGGTGGGGGAGTGGTGATCTTAGTCAAGTCTGTCTACCATAAACAAATAGAGGAACTGTTGAGTGATACTACCACCTATAGAAGACTGCCTAGGGATCCTACAGAGCTGTACATGAAACAATTTATATGAGTTGGTCGAGGGAGGATACAAAACACATGCCATTAACAAAAAGCAGAAAAGATACCTCAGCCCTAGTTTTTGTAAGATACTGATAATATACAATATACTGAAGATTCACAAGCATGCAACAAGACCTCCCCCCAGACCAATAGTAATTGGTATAGGGTCGGTCTCAGCTAGACTGGGAGAGTTTGTGGACATCTTCCTACAACCGAGTGTACAGAACACGAGAGCATACTTGAGAGATACAAAGCACCTATTAGGACTGTTAACACAAGTCTCTTTTAACAAAGCGGACTCGATTATCCTCATTACCGCTGATGTCTCATCACTTTATACGATAATACAGCATGATGATGCAATGTTGGCCCTTAATTGGGCAATAAGTAAACGGGAGGATTTGTCTTATACACAGAAGAGATTTTTGGGCAAATCTTTAGATTTTTGTATGTCTCACAACTATTTTTGTTACAATAGTATGTTCTACAGGTTGGCGTTGCTATGGGGGCCAAATTTGCCCGCAGCATCGCCAACCTATTCATGGCTGAGTGGGAGGATAAGGTCATATATGGGAGAGACATACCACAACTAGTATTCTACCGACGGTACATAGATGACCTGATACTTATATGGAAAGGTAGCATGCAAACAGCAGAATATTTTTTGACTTATTTAAATTGCAATAATAAAAATATCAAGCTGGAATATAACATCAGTGACTCAACAATCAACTATTTAGATGTCACAATAGAGAGAAATGATACTGGTCTAAGCACTAAGGTCCATTTTAAACCTACGGACCGTAACGGCTACCTCTCAATTTGCAGCGGACATCATCCTATGTGGATAAAGAATGTCCCTATAGGGCAGTTCCTTAGAGTGAGAAGAAATTGCACCAATGTGACAGGACTATAGGGTACAAGCGGGGGTACTGAAATCAAAATTCGAACAAAAAGGTTATCAACCCCAGGAACTGAATAGAATTATGGAGGAAGTAGAGAAGACCACACAAGAACAGTGCCTGAAAGATAAAGAACCAGCATCACAGGACAGGTCGTTCCAACTTAATTTTCGATCGGATTTCCATAGTCAATATAAGCAGGTAGAAGAAATTTTCAAAAATCATTGGCATGTCTTACAGATGGACCGGCATTTGGGCGCTCTCCTTGATGATAGACCCAAATTTATCTACAGGAGGGCACCCAATTTTGGGGACCATGTAATGAAGAAAATTTTGGATGCCCCAGGACAATTGAAATTCCCCAGTAACACACCAGGTTTTTTACCATATAGAAGTTGCAAAGCGTGTAGATGGACTGGAGGGACCAATAGGAGGTGTCATTCGTTTACAAACATGGAAGGAAGATAATTTAAAATAAAAGTATTCATTACATGTAACTCCACACATGTTGTGTACCTACTATGGTGCCCCTGTGGCCTACATTATATAGGCCGTACTAAGAGGCAACTCAAAGTACTTCTAGGGGAACACCTTACTTACATCAAAATAAGGTTATAAAGACCATAGTGTGTCAATGCACTTTAAATTAAAACACAACAGGGACCCTACAGTTCTACGTTTTTGCAGAATAGAGGTAGTCCATTCCCAGTGGAGAGGATCCAATCGAGTGAGGGACCTCTCACAAAGGGAAACATTGGATCTATCTCATGAGAAGCTTACAACCGCATGGAATGAATATCGAACTAGAATATTAATTCCTTTATTGCAGATACATAGATACAAAATCATAGTGAGATAAATGGTGTATATCTGTGTATTTTTTAACATCATTGATTGGTCACTAAATTTTTATCACCTATCTGACTTTGGAAGTTTGGGGGGAAGAAACCCTAATCCTATAGTATATGGGATTAACCTACATAAGAGAGCATAGTAGATGTTTGAAATATATTGAATTAACATGACCATAGAGGCTAAGAAATAGCTAATGAAGCATCTAGGCATATTCATTACCTATAGTGAGATTGGGTGCTTAAGATGTAATATGAAGTAAAATTTGGATCTAGGCACTTTAGTCAGAGGTGATATATTAGACAGACATACTACCATGAAGATTGAAATTTAACTGCATTAAGATTGATGTATTTAGAATAACCGCTGTTAATGCAGACGCCGGTCTTCCTTGTATATGTGAATAGTATCAGAGAAGGGAGTTCCCCTTAAGTGATTTGAGGGCGGGTATATAGGGGTTGCTGATGGACCGTACAACCAATCACCAGTGGAAGTCCCGAGTGAAGAAACGCGACGTATTGGTTGGCACGGCAACACCCACAAGCAGACGTCCCGCATGCTCAGCTCAGCTCCCCACTGGACGGAGGAGAGTGAGGAGAGGACGGAGGCAAGCAGTGGAGCCTCTCACTAGTCTAAGGACAGGTGGCGTCTGCACACGATTACATATGCACAGATAATCTATCTGGTAAGGGTTTTACCACAGGGGGGACATTTTTATGTATAAAGTGAAATAAATTTCCTGTACGGTTTTACACTATGTCCTGGCACCTGTTTTTATTCACATGAGTATACCTGCGAGAGGGACCATCACCCAGTACTTGCCTTTGAAGTGCAGGAGATAGCAATCATAAGCGCTGCAGCTAGAGCATGAGAAGTGCCTAGCATAAAGTTGTGGTAAGCATCCATCTTTGAGGGGGAAGGTGGTCATCTGCATGCTCACATGGTGAAAGGTGAAGGAAGCATTTTAAGCAAGAATCGCCTGATTTAACTGGAACTTTTGGTGTCAGTGCATTTACTTGCACCTGATGCATGTTTAAGGACGGTCACTTATCACGGGGTGTAATATATTCAATATCAGCAAGACGAAGACTGTATGCAGAATGTAACCTATCTGGAACATTGATTGAATAAGCCCTCTTTTCTCTCTTATTTAGCGCTACTTGTGTGATCTTGGTCACGTACGTTTGTGTATTCATTAACTCAATACAGGTTAAGCTTTTATATTTAGTGGGAATTTTGTAACATTTGCTGTGTTTTTTATGTGCTAATGATTTTAGTGGATTTTTAGCAAAAAATGTTTTATTTTTTTTTTCTACTGGTCATGTGCTTTCAGAAAATATATGGTTTGGGGGGGTCTTTTACAAACTAATGTTAGAATGTTTGTACACAATAATTATAAAGTATTATTACTGCTGTAATCTCATCAGTTTTAGTGCATGCGGTAGGGATCTGTTTAACCGGTTCCCGCCCAGCGTCAAATGACAGCCGGGCGGGACATTCATCCTTCCGGGTGGACGACCTCATCCCAGAATGTGCCAAGTGCAGCATGATCTGGCACCTGACAGATCACTGTACCGGCCTGCTGCTGGTACCATGTGATCGCTGTGACCGATCGCAGCAGACCACATGGCAATTGTGCACAATAAATGGCATGAAAGGAAGCCATCCATGGTTTACAGTTGTGTTACTAGTTGGGAATTGGTAAGGGGTCACATGGTACAGACAGGGCCACAGCCAATCTGTACCATGTGATAAACTGGGGCCAATTACAGCTAATCACAATAAACACTGAATTAACCAATTTCATTCAGTAAAAATGGATGCTTATAACAGTAAATTCACTGGTATAAGCAATCGTAAAAATAAAAATCCTGATCACTTCCCCAGAGTAGTATTGCTCCAATGATAAGACTGTATTGCTCTGGTCACAGTATGGTTTAAAAAAAAAAAAAAAATGTAATACTGTCACTAATCAACGTCCCTGATCACTGCCACACCAGTTATGATGACACTGTACTGCACTGGTGACAGTATGTAGAAAACTGTGAAAAAAATTGAATTCCTTTAACAAAAAGTTGTGACAAATTACAAACCCACCATGCCTAAATACTGTCTACTTTCCAAAGAGGGATCATTTGAGGGGAATTTGTACTGTCCTGACCATTTTGGGCCACAAGAAATGAGAGAGGCCATAAGTACATCAGAATTGGTCAATTTTCAGATATACAGTGAGGGGGAAAAAGTATTTGATCCCTTGCTGATTTTGTACATTTGCCCTCTGACAAAGAAATGATCAGTCTATAATTTTAATGGAAGGTTTATTTTAACAGTGAGAGACAGAATAACAACAAATATATCCAGAAAACACATTTCAAAAAAGTTATAAATTGATTTACATTTTAACCACTTCACCTCCGGAAGGATTTCCCAGGCACTGCGTCAATTTAACTGACAATTGCGCGGTTCTGCGACGTTGTACCCAAACGAAATTTGCGTCCTTTTTTCCCCACAAATAGAGCCTTCTTTTGGTGGTATTTGATCGCCTCTGCGTCATTTTTGATCACCGCTATAAACAAAAGAAGAGCGACCATTTTGCAAAAAAAAACAAATTTCTTACTTTTTGCTAAAATTCAAATCCAAAAAATATAAAAAAACATTTTTTTTTTCACCGTTTTTGGCAGATTTATATTCTTCCTCATATTTGTGATAAAAAAGAATTGCAATCGGTGTTTGCTTGGTTTGCGCAAAAGTGGCCGCGTTTACGGATGGTGAGAATTTATTTCTGTGGGTTTTATTTTTTTTTTATTTTTTACTAGTCATGGCGGCGATCTGTGATTTTTAGCGGTACTGCGATATTGGGGCAGACATGTCGGACATTTTTGACACTTTTTTGGGACCAATGACATTTATTCAGTGATCAGAAATTTAAATGTCCACTGATTACTGTATAAATGTCATTGGCAGTGAAGGGGTTAACCTGGGGGGGGGAGCTAGGGGTTAACTATGTTCCCTGGGTGTGTTCTTACTGTGGGGGGGTTGGGCTACCATGGGCATGAGAGATCTAACTGATCCCAGTGACAGGGATCAGTAGATCACCCATGCCCGCACTAACAGAGCGGGGAACCGCCTTGTTTACATCGATGGTTCCCCGCTCTTTGCCTGTGGCTGCTCATCGCGGCTCGCCGGTGGACATTGGGTCCGCCCGAGCCGTGGGCGCGCGTGCCCCCCTAGTGGCCATCCGCAGATCGCCGTCTTTTTACGGCGATACGCGGCCAGCATCCACGCTGCCGCCTTGAATACACGGCAGGCGGTGGGGAAGTAGTTAATGAGTGAAATAAGTATTTTATCCCCTATCAATTGGCAGGATTTCTTTCTTCCAGGTGTCTTCTATACAGATAACAAGCTGAGATTAGGAAGCACTCTTAGGCTTCATGCACACAGGACGTTAAAAAAAACATCAGTAGCTTATCAGTGATTTTTTTTTTCAGCTGTTATTAGTGTTATATTACAGCCATTTTTTGCACATTTTTTTTTTCACTTTTTTTTTTTCTGCGTTTTTAAAGGGCCAGCGTTTTGTGTTTTTTTTTTTTTTTGTCTTTTTTTTTGTTTTCCTCAATTGATCAAAAACGTTGGGGATCGATGTTTAGCTGCGTTTTTGAGCGTTTGACCATTTTTACCGCTGAAAAACATCTCTCAGAACCCTCTGGTCTTGGGTTTTTTTTACAGCTCAAAAACGTCACTGCCAAAAACAGTTAATAGGCTATGTGTGCATGAACATATAGGAAATTATGATGGAGAGTTTATTGACTGTAGAAAAAAATGTCTGCAGCTAAAGACAGCTGCTGTAAAACAATCAAAAAACTTCCTGTGTGCATGAGGCCTTAAAGGCAGTGCTCCTAATCTCAGCTTGTTACCTGTATAAAAGACACCTCTCCACAGAAGCAATCAATCAGATTCCAATCTCTCCACCAAGACCAAGACCAAAGTGCTGTCCAAGGATCTCTGGTCCATTTCAGGTCAGAATTCAGCAAAAATTCGGGCTGAAATCGGACCTGAAACCGTGAAGGAGGACGCACCGGACCCCTGCTGTGAGCCACATGCGGCAATAGTGTGAACCCAGCCTAAAGGATAAGTTCACCTTTGGAAACATGTTACATGTTCCACCCGTTCTTAGGGTGTAACATGTTCCCAATGTAGCAACCGCCAATTGTCAATTGGCTTTGGGTGCCGGCACTGGCATCTGTAGTAAGGGTTTGTGGCTTCACAGTTGGTTTCCTACTATGCATGAACGAGTCGCGCTGCACTTTTTGAATGGTCCTGCTGTCTTCTGGTACCTCTGTGTTTCAGAAGGCAGCAGTGGGGGCTCGAAATGTTGTAGATCGCCAATATTACCTGGAAGCTGCAGCAGGGGGGGGAAGGAGGAGGGGTCGGAAATGTCGTAGATCGCCGATCTTAACCAGAAGTGGGAGCGGGTACCTGTCAAAACCAGGTACCAGCTCGCCCCCCAAAAATTGCTAAATGTGGCGGGGGGGGGGGGGGTAGAGTGCGAACAAGTGGAGCTTCCCCTTTTGGGTGGAGCTCCGTTTTAGTGTTACTGTTACAACTAAATGAGAGCTCCTCCAGCTCTCTCTTCCACCTACAATCTTATGTTCATCTTTTCTAGATCCTTTGAGATATACTTTTATCTCAGATGGCCCAGCCACTGGACAAAAAAAACTCTTTTAGCTGGGCCTGTTCTTTCCAATCAGATTTTTTCCGATTAGGGATTGCACAGCATGTATGTGGGCCTGACTGGGAGCGATATCTTGCTGGAACGGGGACAGGTGTGTACACGACTAGGTGGTGGGCGTGCTTTCATAAGTGTAGTAGTTACACTTCAAGTGCTAGACTTTTTATCTCTGGAATAATGTTTGGGTTTTTTAACTGCATAGGGAGTGGATCACTGGTGGTGTTTTAACGAACTTGGTGGCTGGCAATAACTAGTGTGGACTTTCATCTTATCTCCTGAATCACACGGACTCCTCACCCACTTCTTTAACAGCTAGTTTAATGATTCTGTTGAAAGCACTGTGCAGACACAGATGGACTCATTATAATGAATGTTCAATATAATTTTGTGATGAGCTAAAGTGTTTTTCTTTCTTTATGTTGATACCTTTAGCACGGCTGCATTCATATATGTTTTCGAAACCCAAGTCATCCATTAGCGCTGATTGGTGTATCATTTTGACAGCGGGTTTTCTTTCTTAATACACCAGGGGTTGTGGGTTTTTTAACTACTTCTTCTGATGAGATATTTCTTTTTCAGGTATCAGTTTGACCCAGGGATGATCTTTATGAATCAAGATCAGCAAGGCCACCTTTTGTCCCGGAAGTCTCTGAAATGACAAAGCCTGTTTTTGAATATTTCATGATCTCTGGTGAAGTAATTGAGCTGCTCTCTGCCAGCCTTGAAGGCTTCAATGATTTGGCTTATCTGTGTCATTTTTGTGCAGGACCTAATCAACCGCCTGCTGGCGATGTGAAATCTGTGACTGTCAGTGAATTTCTAAGACTCTTTGTCCTCACAGTTAGGCTTCATTCTCACTGCTGTGATTGGTTGGTTAGAGATATTCGAAAGTTATAATCTCCTAGATCAAGGTTACTTTTACCTTTTTTATTCTTATCCTAGCCACTCCCCAAAACATTGAAGCCCTCTTTGATAATGAGCTAATTATCAGTGCTTAACTCCTATTGCTGTACTAAAACATCTCAAGCAAATTATTTTTTTAATGAGATGAGATTATTTTTGTTAAGAAAAAATACTGTAATTCTGCAGTCGTTTTAAAACCACTAAGAACTTGCTAGTACCCAATAGCTATAATTGGTTCTAAAGTTGCTTCACTGTTTGTCAGTTTTGTTAAGCATCTATACATGTATCTAAGATAAGTAAATTGGGAACATCCATCTAATTTATAGAACATCCCTTTTCCGAAGAAAGAAAAGTCTCTGAATTGTCATTGACACAATTCTAGCCCTGATCAGAAAGTGATAATGACTGGTTTTAAAAGACTTAACCTCGGGCTTTAAGTTTGATGACTGAGGCTTTAAAAGTGGAACAGTCCAATTAGACTGGATTGTATTCAGCACCCTATAAAATGCTTGGTTTTTTCACAAACCTCTCTTCGGTTACCACAAACAATGCATGTTTTCACAGAAAGGTTTATGAATGCCAATCTTTTAAAATATCACATCTGTGATGATACCTAAAATCTGTAAGACATTACCTGTTGGTGGTAATGAAATAAACCATTAAATTATTATATAGTGTCATAATAAAATGATAATGCAGATTTTGGCTATTTGCCTGTGTGTGATGGTGCTTCTAAATAATCTGTTTGGAGACTGACCTATTATTTTATTTTCAGTATAAAACACATTTTTGTATTGTATATGCATTTTTCTATACAGGCTGATAATGCAATGTTGACTCAAGACTTCATTTTTTTACCCCTAAAGCCAGTACTTTCTAAAGCCATCCCATAATTATTACATACACTTAATGTTGGTGTGTCAGGTACTTCATATCTATGTTCTTGACCGTGACCCCACCATCCTAATCTTTGAACTTTGCAAATTGAAGATATATTTATCATGATTTATTGTTCTTTTTTTGTACCAGCCTATAATTTGAGTAAGGGAATATAGGTTTCATTTTAAAGTGATGAAATGTTCATTTTATAGGAGAGTTCATTCAACATTTCCCAGTGTACTCAAAATCCTTAACTGAGGTATATAATAGCGTGTGTCATTCTACTTTTCCCATAGCCATAACCAATGTTCATGAATGCTCCATTATGCCTTGCACCAATTTGCCCACCAAATGATCCTTCAGAACCTCACAGTAAGTGTTCTGTTCCTCTGTATGTACATATTTTATTGTGAAGCTTGTCCCATGGGTTTTTAAACTAAAAATGTATAGCATACATGGCTGTCCCAAATGTTTGTTAAACCTCCAGAACAGCTACAGCTTTCTGAAGGACACATGGTTTTTATTGCAGTTAGCCAGCTTCATTTCACTTGTTACATGGCTTGGAGATGACCCAGTCACCCAGCCAACTGAAACCCATTTTGTGAATAATTACTTTCCTTCAATCTTCTTTTTTTTTTTTTTTTTTTTTACAACTTA
>BLSH010031123.1:79509-92432 GCA_018402905.1 Glandirana rugosa | reverse complement strand
GTCACAATCTTTTCAATGACGTCATCCGTCAGAAATAATTTTAGGTATGCCAAAGGATCATTGTGATCAACGTCTACCTTCATCCCAGGCGATCCTGTAAACGGGAATCTTGGCGGTGGTACTGCATCCATACCGCAATCAATAGGGCACCAAGTGCGCACCTCACTGAGCTCAAGTGCAGATTCGTCGCTGTCGCCACTTCTCTGGTCAGTGTCGGATGATGAATCTTGCCACGAATCGCTATCGCTCAATTCTGCGAGGGGCTCTGTGTCACTGTCGCTGTCACTTATCTGATCCAAACCCGCTTTGGTGATGCTAAAGTGACGCTTTGATGCCATGGTAAAAAATATATATATTTTTTATATTTTTTTTTTTGGCAAAAAGGGCAGCCAGAGCAGTGAAGATGATCAGATGTCAAATCTGAGGTGATACAGTGTAACCTGACAGGATTCCACTGTATATATTGTATCACTTTTGAATCGTCTCTGTGAGCCGCAGCGCCGCACAGAGGCGATTCAAAAGTGATACAATATATACAGTGGAATCCTGTCCTATCAGATTACACTGCATCACCTCGCGGTTCGCGGCTCCGGCACTGTGAGTGGTCAGAGACGCAAGTCGTCACTCCTGCGCATGCGCAGGAGCCCGTCTTTACGGCAGGATCTGGAGCTATGCGCTGGGCCATCGCCGCGCATGTGTCTGCTGACGTCAGCGGCGCTTGCAGTGAGAATATCTCCTAAACCATACAGGTTTAGGAGATATTCTTTTTACCTACAGGTAAGCCTTATTATAGGCTCATCTGTAGGTAAAAATGACTTTTTAGAGATATAACTGCATTAAAAAGTTACATCAAGCTGTGTGTTCCATTGCCATAGCAAAACAATCTGTACCAAGTACATCGCATAGACCACTATGATGAGGCAGGGTTTGCGTGAGTATAAATGACTGACGAACAAAATTGGATGGCTTTTAAATACATGGTCTAAGAAAACATTGTGCATAGTTTAAATTAACCGACAGGTACACAATTGAATAGTTCAAAGTTTTATTACAAAAATAAAAAATACATATACAGTTCACTTATGGAATCTCTAATACACTATAAACAACATTATCCTACAAGTAACACAGAAAACTGGAAGAATGCCCATAGGAATTCAAGTACAACTCCAATGCCAAATGTTGCTGGTTATAGAGTTGACTGGCAAAGCAATAGCTGAATTAGAAACTTTTTTTTTTTTGATTTCAGCATAAAGGGTAACCAATACCTCCTTAGTTACAGATCAAGTAGCATTTTAAAAGATACAAACACAATAACAATGCCATTAGGCAAGTGATAATTTTTTTCATTTTAAGATTGTTTGGTTTTTTTTTAGTCGTTCCTTGGGGTAAAATCAACAATTGTTTTGGAAGAAAATGGAAATGCGAAGGAGCAGGATAGAAAATTTCCCAAACAAATTAATTTCTGACCAGTGTATGTGGTTTTCGCTCAGGAAAACACATTCTTTCCAAAATCAAATGTTTAAAAGCAAACAAAAGTTTGAAGTACTTTCAGATGACATTCATCAAATGCACTAAGAATTTTAGTTCGAATAGTCCTAAATAAATGTATTTGTGTGTGGCCAGCTTTAGAATCTGTCCGATTTTATTGTCCTCTGTATACCTGGGGAGGAGTTTTATTTTGTCTACTCCCTGTCCCAGTGACTCCATACTGGTGAATCTTCACTTCATGCAACACTAAAAATCTGAACACAGCATCTATCCTCTCAATTGCAAGTTAAAGTGTATAGTGTCATTTTAATGGTTAATTAAGTGTAACACAATGTTACATTCCTCCACCAAGTATTTTTCAATCCTTGGGAAAAATTTAGCATGGGGACCTGGCTGACAGACGTGTTGGTATGTGAAGTCAAAGAGATGGATCTCCTTAATGGAGTCCTGGAGACAAGTAAATGGCTGGTGTGTTCCCAACATAATACTAGGTTTCAGTAGCATAAGCCTTTAATCATTTTCACTCTCGGGTGCACTGTAACTGTGCTTGTATTATGCAGGCACAGCATGTCCTTTCATATCCTGCTACCAGCCTGCATAGGAATTACAAATCTACTAAACAAGTAAGATGGTAGGGAATGAAAGGTAAGCCCAAAGAATGATTACTGCACTCATTAACAAAAACAAATATTAAAAACATACTATTATACATAAATAGAAAACCCAAAAACAAAAAAAACACACCTTTTGCATTACATACTTAAACAACAGATTTATCTTTTAAAAATACAGCATGCAAGTTGGGGGGGGGGGGGGTGATGACTCCCTTTCTCACGGTTAACCCCTAAACTGCATAACGACAATCTATATTCTATGATATGGATTGTAGTGATGCACTTTGGGGGTTAATAGTCCTTATTTTTCAGTCTTTTAGGTTTACAGATTATGCATCTTTTTAGGGGATGCAATACATGGGTATAATGCAGAACATAGTATATTTAAAAGTGGAGGTGTGTGGCAGTCATTTCTTTGTTTTTTTTTTTCTTCAAAGAAAAGGCATAATTCTGCTAAAGAACCTCTTAATATTAAGGCCTCATGCACATAAAATGTTGTTTTTTTTCCCTCCCCTGGATTGCATTTGCTCCAGGGGAGGAAAGAGGTGTAAAAAATGCACCTAAAGGCACAGTTTGCAAACGCCTTTAGGTGCGTTAAGCGTTTGGGCAATTATTTCATTGGCTTGAAGAATATTTTTTTCTGGCTACTAGACTGAATGAACGCTAAAGAAGCACACCTTCAGTGTATGAGGCCTAAATGATAAAATGAAAAACCTGCTATGTGTGTACTCAGATTCTCAACATTATTTTCTCTCTCTTGTCAAAACTACAAGGAAGGGCAAGTCAGTGTTACCCAGATACAGCTGTCCTTGGTGCTCATACACATCGCTGATTGCCCATGTCACACTTCCATCCGGATCATGAAAACTGTCCACTATTTCCCCGTTCTGGTTCACTTCCAGGAACAAGCCGTGTTTTCTCAGCAGAAAGCTGTACGCTGCCAGTGGTGTCACCTATAAATTTCCATGAACAGCGGTATTAAATGGAGAATTATTATTACCTCTGATTAAGAGGTTTCCACTACTCCACAGTCCATCCTGTGTGCAGTTCAGTAAATCAAAGTTAACTAAGTAGATATAGGCAATATCCTAGCAGCACGTAATGTTTCTTTTTTCTAAGGTAAAAATGATGTCTTATTTAAAAACTGTTGTTTGACACCCAATAGAAAACAAAATATTCAGAATGCTGTTTCAATAGAAGCACTTAGCCTGATTGTTGTAAGTCTAAACTTGTATCCTTCTGGGTATTGCAAAGTCCCAATTCCCCCTCCTTTTCCCTTTGTGGGTTTTCTTGCATTGAGCTTCAGTGTCCTTTTTTTGGTCATCCATCCTACAGACTTGTGTGTCACATTACCCGAACGCCCCTGTGTCTTTTTGTTCTTTATAATTTTTTTGGGAAACTAAAGTCACTGTAAATGGTTTTTACTCTTCCGTTCACTGACAGACGCAGCCTTCTTATGACACGTGGGGTTATGCTCATATCACTAGGAGTAGACTAGGCAAACATAAAACAAAAGCATAGGTTGGCCCCTCCCAGGGGGCTGTCCTCACCTTGGCATATAATCCCCCTGCTCTGCATAGCACATCAGTTTTAATTTGCCTAGTGCAAGGAGTAGACCTCGTTCCCTATGGGATCTGTGGTCTCCTGAAGGTTGTTTCTGATGAAGACTGCTATTAAGAAGCTGGCTGTTGGTATAGAGGATATCTAGAATCCAAAAACTTTCCCCAGTCCAGCCGACACTATGCGAGCTACCCTTAGCTGGGACCCGTTCCGTGCGGGCGGCCAGTGGCTAAAACCCACTAGAGCCCAGTGACTGGCTTGTTCCTGTCCAGGGGCCTGGCCAGCAGCATGCCTCTCTATGGGGAGGTAAGTCTGCTCCGGGTGGCTACCCGCTGCGCCCGTCGGATTGGTGAGTAGACCCCTCTTCCGTCCTAAGGGCGCGGAGAGTGGGCACCTGGGCAGCTTCTGCGGGGGCCTGTTAGTGGGGCACTTCTGGGCGGTACCCCTTTGAGGATTATCTCCCCCCCCCACAGTACCGCACCTTGCACTGACCGTTCAGAGCGCTGCATTAAGCGGTTCGCCGCCTTTCGGTGTGGATCACCGTTCGTTCGTCTGCCGACCGCGCCATTTTTTATAAGCTCTGCTTGTATTGATGGCAGCGTCCATTGTTTGGTAGCCCATGTGGTTGTTGTCAGCCTGTCCTCTGGCGGCCCCCAGTGGTCCTTCTTGGATGTTACAGGAAGTGATATAAACGGCAGTAGTACTTCCGGTTTCACTTGGACAACGTGGCTGGCAGACGACGGTACAGACTCTTGAAGTGCAGTGGAATTGCTCATTCCGGTCAAGTGCTGAGGCATTTAAAACAGCAAGTATAGCTGGCTCTCCCTGGGTGCTGGTAGCGGTGGGTGCAATCCTCCCAGGTCTTCCTGGCTGATTGGTGGGGTAGCGGTGGTGGTCACACAGTGGGGGTGCCGGAAGGCTGGGATGTCAGAGGCTGGCAAGGCTATGGCAGGTGTACCTGCGGATCAACAATCCACCCCGGGAACCTTGGTGTCCTTGGAACAGCTGAGGGCGGTATTTGGGCAGTTCTGGACCCGGTTCCGGGGGGCCCCAAAAAACGCCCACCCCCCCCCCCCATTCCTCAGGTGAGGATTCAGATCCAGAAAGCACCTCAGTGGTCACACCTGTGGACTGCCCTCAGAAGGCGAAGGTGAACAGAAGGCTCCTTTTTTGCGTGATAAAGCGATAGTGGCCACTCTGATCACTAATATCCGCGACTCCATGCAGCTTGACCAAGCAGGGGAGTCGCATGAGTCCACATATATTTGCAGATCACTTAAACCCCCTAGGTCCCCTAGGGCTTACCCTTCTGATCAGGTGTTTGAACAGGCGGTGTTCAAGGAATGGCTGCGGCCACCAAATTCCTTTGCTTTTCCTAAAAACTTTGCTGTTCGCTACCCCTTTGAGGATAGCTTTACTAAGAGATGGGTTTCCCCAATGGTGGACCCCCCAGTGGCCCGTCTGAATAAGGCAACGACCATTCCCTTGGAGGGGTCTCCGTCTTTTAAGGAGGCGGCTGACCGCCGCATGGAGGCGCAGTGTCTAAGGCACTGTTCTTGTTGGCTTGGTCAGCCATGCGGCTGCGATGGCAGCACAATCTCTTCACGAGCACGCTGCCACACTGCACACTGGTTTAACTTGAGTGTGCACAGGCTGAGGTGCAGCGGGCACAACATTTGGAAGAGGGTCTCCGCTACATATGCCATGCTGCTTTGGACCTTCTTCCAATATTGTCAAAAATGTCTGTTTTTGCAATTATCAGGCGGGTGCTGTGGCTCCGCTCTTGGTCGGGCGACCAGGTTTCAAAGAAAGCTCTTGCAGATCTTCCCTTTCAGGGAGGGCGTCTGTTTGGCCCACAGTTGGATGAAATCATTAAGGATTTCACGGGAGGGAAGAGTACTTTCCTTCCAGAGCCAAATCGGCGGGATTTTCGTCGTAGGCAGGGCCCTGTTTCTTCAGGTCAGAAGTTTTTTCGGGCACCCGGCTCAGTGGGTAAGGGCTTCAAGCCCGGTAAGGCTTCCGCTGGGCCCAGTAAAAGGCCCTGGCAGCATAAGTCCGAAAAAGCGAAGGATAAATCAACCTCCGCATGATGGGTTGCCCCCGCCCGACTCACGGGTGGGGGGCCGGTTGCTGGGGTTCGCAGACAGATAGAGTGCCTGCATCACCGATCGGTGGGTACTGGAGGTGGTATCCTCCGGGTACAGGATAGAATTCATCTCTCTGCCCCAGAAAGGTTCTTCCCTTCAAACTTGAGACTCCCTCAGGGGCGTCGGGAGGCGCTTCTAGGCGCCGTTCAGGCGCTTGCCGAACAGGGGGTGGTTGTCCAGTTCTGGACCTGAAGGCATTAAACCGCTTCGTAAAGACGAAGAGATTCAGGATGGAGTCCATTCGCTCGGTTGTGGCCGCCCTGCACCAAGGGGAATTCATGGCGTCCCTGGATATCAGGGACACGTATCTCCATGTTGCAGTTTGTCACAGTCACCAGCGTTTTCTACGCTTCGCAGTGGGGGACCTGCATTACCAGTTTGTGGCACTTCCCTTCGGGTTGGCTTCATCTCCCCGAGTGTTCACCAAGGTGGTGGCCCTGATGCTGGCGCTGCTGAGACAGAGAGGTATCGCGGTAGTAGCATACCTCGATGATTTACTCTTGAGAACAGAGTCTGCTGCGGCTCTGGAGGAGAACGTGACAATCACGGTGTCCACGTTGGAGGAGTTCGGTTGGCTAATCAACCCTGCAAGTCATCGTTGACTCCATCCTGCCGGCTGGAATACCTGGGTCTGATTCTGGACACGGTGCAGGCAAGGGTGTTTTTACCACCAAACAAGCTCCTGACACTTCAGGCAGCAGTGCGAACCCTGTTATCACGCCAGTGGTCCTCCTTACGGTTCGGTATGCGAGTGTTGGGGCTCATGGGGTCAGCTTTTGAAGCGATACCTTACGCCCAGAGTCACACTCGGCTCCTGCAGAGGGCGATTTTGTCGCAATGGGACAAATCTCCCCTATCCCTAGACAGACTGATCAGGTTGGATCATCAGTCCCGGGGATCCTTGATTTGGTGGATTCGGGCTCCGGCCCTAAAGTTGGGGAAATGTTTTCTCCCCCTCAATTGGTCGATAGTAACGACGGACGCCAGCCTATTGGGCTGGGGAGGGGTCCTGGGTCAGTTCTCTGCCCAGGGTCGTTGGTTAGTGCAGGAAGCTTGCCTTCCAATAAATGTACTGGAACTGAGAGTGATCAGACTTTGTCTGTCCTGTTGGTCGGAAAGGCTGCGAGGCCTTCCTGTCCAGATTCAGTCAGACAATGCCACGGCGGTGGCATATGTGAACCATCAGGGCGGAATAAGAAGCTCGGCAGCAGCCGCGGAGGCGGCTCTAATCCTTCGGTGGGCAGAACTTCACGTGCCAGCTCTCTGCAATCTACATTCCAGGCGTGGAAAACTGGCAGGCGGACTTTCTCAGCCGCTGGACTCTGGATCAGGGGAAATGGTCCCTACATCCAGAAGTGTTCCGCCAGATTTGCCTCATGTGGGGCACGCCAGAGGTGGACCTCATGGCCTCCAGGTTCAATCACAAGGTACAGACCTTTGTGTGCAGAACAAGAGATCCGTTGGTGGTCGCCTCGGACGCGGTGGTAGCACCCTGGGGTCGGTATCAGCTACTGTACGTCTTTCCTCCTTTAAAGCTTCTACCGTGGGTTTTGCACAGGATAGAAGCAGAGGGAATCCCGACAATCCTGGTAGCTCCGGATTGGCCTCGGTGTCCTTGGTACGCCGATGTGGTGCGGATGGTGTCGGATGTTTGCGGAGACCTACTGTCTCAGAGGCCCATCTTGCACCCTGCTTTACCCTCGCTGGCTTTGACGGCTTAGCTATTGAGTCCCAGGTGTTGAGGGATAGGGGTTTCTTGGACTCCGTGATCCCTACTATGAATGAAGCACGTAAAAGGTACTTCACGTAAGATTTATCATAGGACCTGGAAGGCCTATATTACCTGGTGCGAGGCAGGGGGTTGTACCCCCGCTCTTGTATAGTGTCCAGAGTACTGACTTTTTTGCAGCAGGGACTGGACAAGAACCTGGCGTTAAGTACGCTTAAGGGTCAGATTTCGGCCCTGGCGGTTCTTTTTCAACGGCCCTTGGCGTCTCATTCGTTGATCCGTACATTTGTACAGGGTGTACGTCATGTGGCTCCTTGGATACGGTCGCCCTTGGCGCCATGGCATTTGAATCTAGTGCTTTCTGTGCTGCAGAAACCACCATATGAAAAGATTAGGGACATTCCCTTGCGACTGTTGCAGAAAGTGGCTTTTCTGGTTGCTGTCACATCCGCTAGGCGGGTGTCTGAGTTAGCAGCATTATCCTGCAAGTCACCTTACTTGGTCCTTCATAAGGACAAGGCGGTTTTGCGACCTTCCCCTTCGTTTCCTCCGAAGGTGGTTTCTTCTTTTCATTTGAATGAGGATATTGTTCTTCCCTCATTGTGCCCGCACCCATCGCATCCCAAAGAGGTTGAACTGCATTCTTTGGATGTGGTGAGGGCTTTGCGGGTGTATTTGTTTTCCACAGCTTCTTTTCGGAAGTCTGATTCTTTATTTGTGCTGACGGAAGGGTCGGGCAAAGGCATGGCGGCCTCGTCGGCTACCATTTCTCGTTGGATCAGGAAGACCGTGACTCATGCATATGAGGTTCGGGGCAAGGTTCCCCCGTTTCCAGTCATGGCTCATTCCACCAGGGCCGTTAGTACTTCCTGGGCATTTAGACACCAGGCTTCGGTGTCTCAGGTGTGCAAAGCGGCTACTTGGGCCTCAGTGCACACGTTTACTAAGTTTTACCAAATTGATGTTTCAGCATCTTCGGATGCTGCTTTTGGCCGCAAAGTATTACAAGCGGCAGTGTAGGTGCGGATGGCGCCGCCTGAGAGGGCTTTTTTTTGTTGGGTACAGTTGTTATAGTTTGCCCACCCCTCTTTATTGGCACAGCTTTAAGACGTCCCCACATGTCATAAGAAGGCTGCGTCTGTCAGTGAACGGAAGAGTAAAAGGGATTTTATTATAACTTCCCGTAAAATCCTTTTCTCTGAGTTTACTGACAGACGCAGCACCCACCCCTCTGTTGAATTTGTACGGCTTGTTACGAACTGATGTGCTATGCAGAGCAGGGGGATTATATGCTAAGGTGAGGACGGCCCCCTGGGAGGGGCCAACCTATGCTTTTGTTTTATTTTTGCCTAGTCTACTCCTAGTAATATGAGCATAACCCACGTGTCATAAGAAGGCTGCGTCTGTCAGTGAACTCAAAGAAAAGGATTTTTCGGTAAGTTATAATAAAATCCCTTTTTTTTTTTTAGATACATATGAAAATGATCAGCCTAACCTAATTTTATTCATGTGTTTTATGTATAGGAAGTAGAATCTATGCAATATATGCATACGGATATGAGAGCAGCTATTATATACATTTCTGGACTCAGGACAGCCAGGCATTATACAGTTGAGGTTTCTTCTGGTTCATTGATTAAAAAAAAAAATCCTGCTGCATTTATTTTAATATCACAAGAGTCTTATTCTTACCAAAATTGTACACATTCCAATTATTCAAATATCAATTTTATATATGTACAGTATCTCACAAAAGTGAGTACACCCCTCACATTTTTGTAAATATTTTATTATATCTTTTCATGTGACAAAACTGAAGAAATGACACTGCTACAATGTAAAGTAGTGAGGGTACAGCTTGTATAACAGTGTAGATTTGCTGTCCCCTCAAAATAACTCAACACACAGCCATTAATGTCTAAAACCGCTGGCAGCAAACGTGAGTACACCCCTAAGTGAAAATGTCCAAATTGGGCCCAAAGTGTCAATATTTTGTGTGTCCACCATTATTTTCCAGCACTACATTAACCCTCTTGGGCATGGAGTTCACCAGAGCTTCACAGGTTGCCACTGGAATTCTCTTCTACTCCTCCATGATGACACCACAGAGCTGGTGGATGTTAGAGACTTTGCGCTCCTTCATCTTTTGTTTGAGGATGCCCCACAGATGCTCAATAGGGTTTAGGTCTGGAGACATGCTTGACCAGTCCATCACCTTTACCCTCAGCTTCTTTAGCAAGGCAGTGGTTGTCTTGGAGGTGTGTTTGGGGTTGTTATGTTGGAATACTGCCCTGCAGCCCAGTCTCCGAAGGGAGGGGGTCATGCTGTGCTTCAGTATGTCACAGATGTTGACATTCATGGTTCCCTTAATGAACTGTAGCTCTCCAGTGCCAGCAGCACTCATGCAGCCCCAGACCATCGCACTCCCACCACCATCCTTGACTGTAGGTAAGACACACTTGCCTTTGTACTCCTCACCTGGTTGCCGCCACACACGCTTTATACCATTTGAACCAAATAAGTTTATCTTGGTCTCATCAGACCACAGGACATGGTTCCAGTAATCCATGTCCTTGGTCTGCTTGTCTTCAGCAAACTGTTTGCAGGCTTTCTTGGGAATCATCTTTAGAAGAGGCTTCCTTCAGGGACAACAACCATGCAGACTAATTTGATGCAGTGTGTGGCGTATGGTCTGAGCACCCCCACCCCAAAGACAACCTCTGGATATGATGCTAAGCACGTGCACTCAACTTCTTTGGTCGACCATGGCAAGGCCTGTTCTGAGTGGAACCTTTCCCAGTTAAACCGCTGTAACCATGCTGCAACTCACTTTCAAGGCCTTGGCAATCCTCTTATAGCCTGGGCCATCTTTGCATAGAGTAACAATTCTTTTTTTCAGATCCTCAGAGAGTTCTTTACCATGAGGTGCCATGTTGAACTTCCAGTGACCAGTATGTGAGAGTGATAACACCAAATTTAACACCTGCTTCCATTCACAACTGAAACCTTGTAACACCAACGAGTCACATGACACTGGGGAGGGAAAATGGCTAATTGGGCCCAATTTGAACATTTTCACTTAGGGGTGTACTCACTTTTGTTGCCAATGGTTTAGACATTAATGGCTTTGTGTTGAGTTATTTTAAGGGGACAGCAAATTTACACTGTTATACAAGCTGTACACTCACTACTTTACATTGTAGCAAAGTGTAATTTCTTCAGTGTTGTCACATGAAAAGATATAATTAAATATTTACAAAAATGTGAGGGGTGTACTCACTTTTGTGAGATACTGTATAGAACCATGGAATGTCAACCTTGAGCCTCACATTGTAAGGCACAGGCAGTCCCCGGGTTACAAACTAGATAGGGTCCATAGGTTTGTAAGGCGGAACAGGTACATTATTTTAAGTGTAGCTCCAGCCAAAACAATTTAAGTTTTTTTTTTTTTTTTTATAAAATAGGGAAGGGTTGACACCCCTGTAAGATTTGTTTTGCTGCCTGTGTTTCTGTTTAGAAGATTTCACCTCACTTTCTGTCCCTATGAAAAAAGGGATTTTATTAAAACTTACCGTAAAATCATTTTCTCTTAGTTCACTGACAGACGCAGCCCTTCATTTGACAAGTGGGAGTTTATGCACTTCCTACCAGGAGTAGACTAGGCAAATAGAAAGAAAGCAAGCTGACCCCTCCCAGGGGGCCATCCTCACTCCCGCATATAACCCCCCTGCTCTGTATAGCATATCAGTTCATAACAAGCCGTACAAACGCAACACAGAGGGGTGGGTGCTGCGTCTGTCAGTGTACTCAGAGAAAAGGATTTTACGGTACGTTTTAATAAAATCCATTTTTCTCTTACGTTCACTGACAGACGCAGCCCTTCCTTTGACAAGTGGGGATGTCCCAAAGCTGTGTCAGTCAAGAGGGGTGGGTAAACAACAACAACTGTACCCAACAGAGTCCTCTCAGGAGGCGCCAGCTGCGCCTACACCTCCGCCTGCAAAACTTTGCGGCCAAAGGCAGCATCCGCGGATGCTGAAATATCCACTTTGTAAAACTTAGTAAACGTGTGCACTGAGGCCCAAGTAGGCGCCTTGCACACCTGTGACAAGGAAGCTTGGTGTCTGAAAGCCCAGGAAGTGCTAACTGCCCTGGTGGAATGAGCCATTACTGGAAAAGGGGGCACCTTGCCCCGAACAGTATACGCTTGGGTCAGGGTCTGTCTGATCCAACGGGAAACAGTAGCCGACGAGGCTGCCAATCCTTTGCGCGGACCATCCGTCAGCACAAACAACGCATCAGACTTCCGAAAAGAAGCTGTAGCCGACAAATACACCCGCAAAGCCCTCACGACATCCAAGAATGCAACTCAAATTCCTTGGGATGCGACGGGTGCGGACATAATGAAGGGAGAACAATATCCTCATTAATGTGAAAAGAGGAGACCACCTTCGGTAGAAACGAAGGGTAAGGTCTCAAGACCGCCTTGTCCTTATGAAGGACCAAGTAAGGAGACTTACATGACAACACTGCCAACTCAGACACCCGCCTAGCGGATGTAATGGCCACCAAGACAGCAATTGTAGGGGAATATACCTGATTTTCTCATATGGCAGTTTCTGCAGTACAGAAAGTACCAAATTCAAATCCCACAGCGCCAAAGGCGACCGTACCTGAGGAGCCACATGGCGTACACCCTGTACAAATGTACGTATCAACGAATGTGACGCCAAAGGCCATTGAAAGAGAATCGCCAGAGCCGATATCTGACCCTTGAGAGTACTCAAAGCCAACTTGTTATCCAGGCCCTGCTGCAAAAAAGCCAGCACCCGGGACACAACGTAAGAGCGGGGGTTCCAACCCCCCGCCTCGCACCAGGCAATATAGGCCTTCCAGGTACGATGATAAGTCTTGCGCGAAGTACACTTGCGCGCCTTAAGCCTGGTGGGGATCACGGAGTCAGAGACACCCCTATCCCTCAGCACCTGGGACTCAATAGCCAAGCCGTCAAAGCCAGCGAGGGTAAAGCAGGGTGCAGGATGGCCTGGGTAGGACGTGGGACGAAATGGGAGCGACCGAAACTGCCGAACCGATAACTCAGGGTCCACGACTCCCTATCCCCACAGAGACTGAGGCACTAGGGGTGGTCCGAATTCCGCGCGTTCACATGAAGCGCGTTCTGAATAGTAGCATGGACCTTCCGGATATAACGGACCACGCTCCGCCCCCCAACCTTGGGGGCGAGAATGCAACACAGGGCCCACGACCGAAAAAACGTCGTCCCGGACCTATTGTTCAACCGAAACTCATGAGAGTTCCCAGTCTATAGCCGAGACCGCTAAGAGAAAGTTACCGGAAACCGCAGTGTAAGCAACTATGCAT
>BLSH010031123.1:37570-48545 GCA_018402905.1 Glandirana rugosa | reverse complement strand
ATCCAGTGTTTTCTGCTAGAAAATGACTTGGAACCCCCAAACATTATATATTATTTTTTAGCAGAGACCCTAGAGAATAAAATGGCGGTTGCTGCAATATTTTATGTCACATGGTATTTGCGCAGCGGTCTTTCAAGCGCAATTTTTTGGAAAAAAATACACTTTTAATGAATAAAAAAAAACTAAACAGTAAAGTTAGCCCATTACCGCTAGAAACGTGACCTTTATTCTAAGCAACAAAATTGTGATAAAGCCCTGTGTACCATCAACAATTACCACTCTATGTGCAGCTGGGCTCCAGTATTTCATGGTGACCGGAAACCCACCAGAGCAATGAAAAGTCACTGTGGGGGACACACATGTAGGCAGGAAGTGGCTGCAAAGAGGCAGCAGAAGATCAGCAGCGCTGGAATACTTTTCACCTTTTTTTGTATTTTATTTACAATGTCACTAAGGCTTTGTTTAGATGTGCAAGTTGGGTGGTAATAATGTGCAGTAGAGACATGTTTTTGCCACCTTTAAGCTCCATTAGGCAGCAGATGAGGGTGTTTTACATGCCGCAGTCACGATGCATTCGGCATAATAAGGAGTTTCCCCATAACAGATTTTTTAGTGTCACTCTTTCTGGCCAGCCTATAACCCTGATATAACGGTGGAGTTATTGACTGGCTGCTCTGCTGTGAGTAAGTTAGGGTTAGGGGGGCGCAAATTACTTGTCTTACCCCTGGCGCTGACAACCCCACACTACGCTATAAAAAACTGGCTCCTAACTTTTTCAGCCGGCTCCTAGATTCAAGGCAAATTTGTCAAGCCCTGGCATAAGATCAGCAGCGCTGGAATACTTTTCACCTTTTTTTTGTATTTTATTTACAATGTCACTAAGGCTTTGTTTAGATGTGCAAGTTGGGTGGTAAAAATGTGCAGTAGAGACATGTTTTTGCCACCCACCATTGGCCTCCCTTAAGCTCCGTTAGGCAGCAGATGAGGGAGTTTTACATGCCGTAATCACAATGCATTCGGCATAATAAGGAGTTTCCCCCATAACAGATTTTTTAGTGTCACTCTTTCTGGCCAGCCTATAACCCTGATGTAACGGTGGAGTTATTGACTGGCTGCTCTGTTGTGAGTAAGTTAGGGTTAGGGGCGCAAATTACTTGTCTTACCCCGGGCGCTGACAACCCAACACTACGCTATAAAAAACTGGCTCCTAACTTTTTTAGCTGGCTCCTAGATTCAGGGCAAATTTGTCAAGCCCTGATTTAGGGACAGTTCAGATAGTGTCAGTGTAGTGACCATTTAACACCATATATTTCATTGCATTACTGCAAGTTTAATGCCATATAGTTTGTTGTGTTGCTGGAAGTTTAACTCCGTATATTTCATTGTGTTACTGCAAGTTTAGTGTCATATTTAATTGCCTTACTGCAAGTTTAAGGCAATATATTTCATTGTGTTCTTGCAATTTTAACGACGTAAATTTAATTGCGTTACTGCAAGTTTAACGCCATATACAGTTGTATGCAAAAGTTTAGGAACCCCTGACAATTTACATGATTGTCATTTATAAATATTTAGGTGTTTGGATCAGCAATTTCAGGACACAGTAATATTTCAGTAGTGAAATGAGGTTTATTGGATTAACAGAAAATGCGCAATATGTATCAAAACAAAATTAGACAGGTGCATACATTTGGGCACCCCAACTAAAAAATCACATCAATATTTAGTAGAGCCTCCTTTAGCAGAAATAGCAGCCTCTAGATGCTTCCTATAGCCTGTAATGAGTGTCTGGATTCTGGATGAATGTATTTTGGACCATTCCTCCTTACAAAACATCTCCAGTTCAGTTAGGTTTGATGGTTGCCGAGCATGGACAGCCCGCTTCAAATCACCCCAAGATGTTCAATGATATTCAGGTCTGGGGACTGGGATGACCATTCCAGAACATTGTGCTTGTTCCTCTGCATAAATGCCCGAGTAGATTTTGAGCAGTGTCTTGGGTCGTTGTCTTGTTGAAATATCCAGCCCCGGCGTAACTCCAACTTTGTGACTGATTCCTCAACATTATTCTCAAGAATCTGCTGATATTGAGTGAAATCCATGCGACCCTCAACTTTAACCAGATTCCCAGTACCGGCACTGGCCACACAGCATGATGGAACCTCCACCAAATATTACTGTGGGTAACAAGTGTTTTTCTTGGAACACAGCTGTGTTCTTTTGCCGCCATGCATAACGCCCCTTGTTATGACCAAATAACTCAATCTTTGTTTCATCAGTCCACAGCACTTTATTCCAAAATTAAGCTGGCTTGTCTAAATGTGCGTTTGCATACCTCAAGCGACTACATTTGTGGTGTGTGTGCAGAAAAGGCTTCTTTCGCATCACTCTCCCATACAGCTTCTCCCTGTGCAAAGTGCGCTGAATTGTTGAACGATGCAGTGACACCATCTGCAGCAAGTTGATGTTGTAGGTCTTTGGAGGTGGTCTGTGGGCGGTTTTTGACCGTTCTCACCATCCTTCACCTTTGCCTCTCCAATATTTTATGTGGCCTTATTATGGCCTTAACAAGAACTGTGCCTGTGCTCTTCCATTACCTCACTATGTTCCTCACCGTGGACACTGACAGATTATATCTCTGCGATAACTTTTTGTAGCCTTCCCCTAAACCATGTAAAGCAATCTTTGCTTTCAGGTTATTTGAGAGTTGTTTTGAGGCCCCCATGTTGCCACTCCACAGGAGAGTCAAAGAGAACAACAACTTGCAATTGGCCACCATAAATACCTTTTCTCATGATTGGATGTACCTGTCTATGAAGTTCAAGGCTTAATGAGCTCACCAAACCAATTGTGTGTTCCAATTAATCAGTGCTAAGTAGTTACAGGTATTCAAATCAACAAAATGACAAGGGTGCCCACATTTATGCACCTGTCTGATTTAGTTTTGATGCATATTGCACATTTTCTGCTAATCCAATAAACCTCATTTCACTACTGAAATATTACTGTGCCCTTCAGTTATTTGATAAATCAAAATTAAATTGCTGATCCAAACACCCAAATATTTATAAATGACAATCATGGAAATTGTCAGGGGTTCCTAAACTTTTGCATACAACTGTAGTTCTGTGCGTTACTGCAAGTTTAACGCCATATATTTAATTGCGCTAATGCAAGTTTAACGCTGTATAGTTCTGTGCATTTTTGCAAATTTAATGCCATATATTTCATTGCGTTACTGCAAGTTTAACGCTATATATTTCATTGCGTTACTGCAAGTTTAACACCATAAAGTTCTGTGCGTTACTGTAAGTTTAACGCCATATATTTAATTGCACTACTGCAAGTTTAACCACTTGCCAACCATCAACCGCAGGTTTACGGTGACAAAGTGGCTCTATATCACAAACCGCCGTCATACGACGGCGGCTGCGAGACCGTGCACTGTGAGCGTGCACGCGCCGCCGTAGGAGCGCCCGCGCGCTCACTGTGTTCGGCGGGGGGGGCCAGGGAGCGGGTGCGGCGGACTTGATCGCCGCCGGCTACCCGCGATGCCCCCCCGCACTGAAAGAATGGAGGTCCGTGTAAGTAAACATGGACCTCCGTTCTGTGAGAGGGGGAAGGGCTGTGATCACAGCCTTCCTCTACATGGAAGCTGTGATCGCTCCCCTTCCCCTGCTAGGGCAGCCCACACACAGTTAGAACACGCCCAGGGAACACAGTTAACCCTTAGAGCGCCCCCTGCAGGTTAACCCCTTCACTGCCAATGGCATTTACACAGTAATCAGTGCATTTTTATAGCACTGATCGCTGTGTAAATGCCAATGGTTCCAAAAAAGTGTCAAAATGGTCCGACATGTCTGCCCCAATATCGCAGTACCGCTATAAATCGCAGATCGCCGCCATTACTAGTAAAAAATAAAAAGAAAATAAAAACCCCAGAAATTAATTCTCATCATCCGTAAACGCGGCCACTTTTGCGCAAACCAATCAATAAACGCCAATTGTGATTTTTTTTTTATCACAAATATGAGGAAGAATATAAATCGGCCAAAACCGATGAAAAAATGTTTTTTTTTATTTTTTTTTTGTATTTGTATTTTAGCAAAAAGTAAGAAATTTGGGATTTTTTTGCAAAATTGTCGCTCTTCTTTTGTTTATAGCGGCGATCAGAAATGACGCAGCGATGATCAAATACCACCAAAAGAAAGCTCTGTTTGTGGTAAAAAAAGGACGCAAATTTCGTTTGGGTACAACGTCGCACGACCGCGCAATTGTCAGTTAAAGCGACGCAGTGCCGAATTGCAAAAAGTGCTCTGGTCCTAAAGTGTGAAATCCTTCCGGGGCTGAAGTGGTTAACACCAAATATTTAATTATGTTACTGCAAGTTTAACACCTTATGGTTTTGTGCATTACAGCAAGTTTAATGCCATATACAGTATCTCACAAAAGTGAGTATACCCTTTACATTTTTGTAAATATTTTATTATATCTTTTCATGTGACAACACTGAAGAAATGACACTTTGCTACAATGTAAAGTAGTGAGTGTACAGCTTATATAACAGTGTAAATTTGCTGTCCCCTCAAAATAACTGAACACACAGTCATTAATGTCTAAACCACTGGCAACAAAAGCAAGTACACCCCTAAGTGAAAATGTCCAATTTGGGCCCAATTAGCCATTTCCCTTCCCCGGTGTCATGTGACTCGTTAGTGTCACAAAGTCTCAGGTGTAAATGGGGAGCAGGTGTGTTAAATTTGGTGTTATCACTCTCACTGGTCACTGAAGTTCAACATGGCACCTCATGGCAAAGAACTCTCTGAGGATCTGAAAAAAAAATAATTTTTGCTCTACATAAAGATGGCCTTGGCTATAAGAAGATTGCCAAGACCTTGAAACTGAGCTGCAGCACGGTGGCCAAGATCATACCGTGGTTTAACAGGACAGGTTCCACTCATAACAGCCCTCACCATGGTCTACCAAAGAAGTTGAGTGCATGTGTTCAGCGTCATATCCAGAGTCTTGTCTTTGGGAAATAGACATATGAGTGCTGCCTGCATTGCTGCAGAGGTTGAAGGGGTGGGGGGGGGTCAGCCTGTCAGTGCTCAGACCATACGCCGCACACTGCATCAAATTGGTCTGCATGGCTGTCGTCCCAGAAGGAAGCCCATTATAAAGATGAAAAATAAAAAATCTATAAGTTACAGCGCACGCATGATACATACTTCTGTCAGGCTATTTTAAAAGCATCTAAACGTATATAGCAAAAAATGCAAAGATACGGGGGTTTGGTCACACTGAATGGCCATGAAGTGCTTAAGCCCACTGACTGCTGCAAAGTACCCCGTTACCAGTGGGAACCCACACTGACCTTAGAGTGAATGCTCATATCTCTTAAACCATGGAAGCGAACGCCTCTCTTTATGGGAGACCAGAGGACACATCCCATGGATCAGGTAGACACTGATTGGGGCTAATTAAGGAGGATGGGGTTCACCAACCCAAAAAGGTCTGGTCAGGACCCAAGCATAAAGCATACAAAAAACTAGATATTTGGGGGGAACACCCTACCAATTGCATGGTGCTGCTCGTTTTGTATGTCTTATAAAGATGATGCACAAGAAAGCCCGCAAACAGTTTGCTGAAGACTAAGGACATGGATTATTGGAAACATGTCCTGTGGTCTGATGAGACCAAGATAAACTTAATTGCAGGGCCGTCTTTAACCACTTCAGCCCCGGAAGGATTTCACACTTTAGGACCAGAGCACTTTTTGCGATTCGCACTGCGTCGCTTTAACTGACAATTGCGCGGTCGTGCGACGTTGTACCCAAACGAAATTTGCGTCCTTTTTTTCCCACAAATAGAACTTTCTTTTGGTGGTATTTGATCATCGTTGCGTCATTTCTGATCGCCGCTATAAACAAAAGAAGAGCGACAATTTTGCAAAAAAAAAACCCAAATTTCTTACTTTTTGCTAAAATACAAATACAAAAAAAAATTACAATAAAACATTTTTTTTCATCAGTTTTGGCCGATTTATATTCTTCAAATTTGCAATAAAAAAAAAAAAATGGCAATTGGCGTTTATTGATTGGTTTGCGCAAAAGTGGCCGCGTTTACGGATGATGAGAATTAATTTCTGGGGTTTTTATTTTTTACTAGTAATGGCGGCGATCTGCGATTTTTAGCGGTACTGCGATATTGGGGCAGACATGTCGGACAATTTTGACACTTTTTTGGGACCATTGGTATTTATACAGCGATCAGTGCTATAAAAATGCACTGATTACTGTGTAAATGCCATTGGCAGTGAAGGGGTTAAGCTGCAGGGGGCGCTCTAAGGGTTAACTGTGTTCCCTGGGCGTGTCCTAACTGTGTGTTTGGGCTGCCCTAGCAGGGGAAGGGAAGTGATCACAGCTTCCATGTAGAGGAAGGCTGTGATCACAGCCCTACCCCCTCTCACAGAACGGAGGTCCGTGTTTACTTACACGGACCTCCGTTCTTTCAGTGCGGGGGGGGGCATTGCGGGTAGCCGGCGGCGATCGAGTCCGCCGCACCTGCTCCCTGGCCCCCCAACACAGTGAGCGTGTGGACGCACCTCCGGCGGCGCACGCGCTCACAGTGCACGATCTCGCAGCCGCCGTCGCATGACGGTGGTTTGCGATATCGAGCCACTTTGTCGCCATCAACCTGCGGTTGACGGTCGGCAAGTGGTTAAGGCAGGGCAAAAGGGGCAGCTGCCCTGGGCCCTGTCATTTTTGTGGGGCCCAAAGCAGCTGCCTCATACTTGCCAACTATCATGCTTTAAATTCCCTTGTCCCTTTACATTTTAGTCATGTGCTGTGTCCCAATATCTCAGTGTGAAATGCTGCTACTAATGCTGCCCAGCTCTGCCCTATTGTTTACAGATGACTCACCTGCAGAACCACTGTTTTCGTGTAAATAACCAGCATTGATATGTAAATAGTGGCGCCATTCATATGTAAATAGTGGCAGCCAGCGTCATTCATATGTATATCATGCCCCCCCCCCGAGGTCATAGCCACCATCACCTATACTGAATGCTGCCCACTGGAGAGGTAAAGGGGCATGCTTGAAAGTCCTGCCTACAACTGTGGTCATTAAGTCTAACATCAGCCTGTTCTGCAAAGGTAAGCAAATTGGTGGTGGGGGGGTAGTGGGGGGTGTGCAGAGGACGATTTACAGTTTGGGGTGCACAGGTGAGCAAGGAGGCTATGTATAGGGGTAAGGAATGTGGGTGCTAAGATGAGCAGAGGAGGCAGGTAGAGTTAAAGGAGGGGAGGTTTGGGGTGCAGAGGTTTTAGGAGGCAAAGGTGTACTGACAGGGTGGATAAAGATTTAGGTCGCTTGTAGCGCAGCCCATTCATTTCAATGGGCTGCTCTATGTACTAAAAATGCAGTCCCTAACCCTTTTTTAAAATCGCACGGTGTCACAGCACATGTCAGTAGATGTGTGAGGGTGTCATTAACAACTGATGCCACTGCTGTGTAAATTGCTAAAGGGCAGCATGCTTCTGTGGTTTCAGGAAAGCGACTTTGCGTTCCCAAGTCCATGGTTTGTAGGCAGTGAGGAGATGATGTGCTGTAACCTCTAGCAACCAATCAGTGAGCAGTAATGATGTGCAGTAACCTCTAGCAAGCAATCAGTGAGCAGTATTGATTTATAGTAATCTCTAGCAAGCAATCAACAAGCAGAAATCATGTGCTGTACCCTCTAGCAACTAATCAGTGAGCTACAATGTGTGCTGTAACCTCTAGCAACTAGTCAATAAGTGGTAATGATATGCTGTAACCTCTGGCAACCAATCGCAATCAATGCCTGATCTGATTCAGTAATTTTCAGTGATTTTGAGTCTAGCTGCTATTTATTTTATGTCTCAGAGCAAGTGGAGAGGGAACTTGCATTGGGGGGGGGGGGGCCCCCAAGAAAATGTTTGCCCAGGGTCCAATCGGTATTAAAGACTGCCCTGTTTATTTGGTTCAGATAGTATCAAGCGTGTGGCAGCAACCAGGTGAGGTGTACAAAGACAAGTGTGTCTTACCTACAGTCAAGTATGGTAGTGGGAGTGTCATGGTCCAGGGCTGTAGGAGTGCTGTCAGCACTGGGGAGCTACAGTTCATTGAGGGACCCATGAAAGCCAACATGTGCGATGACATACTGAAGCAGAGCATGATCCCCTCCCTTTGGAGACTGGGCCGCAGAACAGTATTTCAACATGATAAGGACCCCAAACACACCTCCAAGACGACCACCGCCTTGCTAAAGAAGCTGAGAGTAAAGGTGATGGACTGGCCAAGCATGTCTCCAGACCTAAACCCTATTGAGCATCTGTGGGGCATCCTCAAAAGGAGGGTGGAGGAGCGCAAGGTCTCTAACATCCAAAAGCTCCATGATGTCGTCATCGAGGAGTGGAAGAGGACTCCAGTGGCAACCTGTGAAGCTCTGGACATTTTCACATAGGGATGTACTCACTTTTTTTGCCAAGGGTTTAAACATTAATAGGTGTGTGTTTAGTTATTTTGAGGGGACAGCAAATGTACACTCACTACTTTGTAGCAAAGTGTAATGTCTTCAGTGTTGTCACATGAAAAGATATAGTAAAATATTTACAAAAATGTGAGGGATTTACTCACTTATGTGAGATGCTGTATATTTCTGTGCGTTACTGCAAGTTTAACGCCATAAACTTAATTGCGTTACTGCAATTTTAAGTTTAACACCATGTATTTAAATGCGTTACTGCACGTTTAACGCCATATATTTACCGCTATTTCTGTGCGTTACTGCAAGTTTAAGTCCATAACTTTAATTGCGTTGCTGAAAGTTTAACGCCATATATTTTATTGCGTTGCTGCAATTTTAACACCATATAGTTCCGTGCATTCCTGAAAGTTTAACGCCATATATTTAATTGCGTTACTGCACGTTTGACGCCATATATTTAATTGTGTCACTGCAAGTTTTAAACGCCATATAGTTCTGTGCATTACATAGTTAGTCAGGTTGAAAAAAGACACAAGTCCATCCAGTTCAACCAAAAAAAAACCCAAAAAACACATATATATATATATATATATATATATACATACATACATAACCAAATAATCCCATATACAATCCTTCACCCACAGTTGATCCAGAGGAAGGCAAAAAACCCCAGCAAAGCATGGATCCAATTTGCTATAACGGGAGAAAAAATTCCTTCCTGATTCCCCGAGAGGCAATCGGATTCACCCTGGATCAACTTTACCTAAAAATGTTAGTACCCAGTTATATTATTTACATTAAGGAAAGAATCCAGGCCTTTTTTAAAGCAATCAACCGTGCTGGCCAAAACCACCTCTGGAGAAGAAACCTTTCCGTATTTGTAGATGAAATCTTTTTTCCTCTAGACGTAAAGAGTGCCCCCTTGTCCTTTGTGATGACCTTAAAGTAAATAACTCCACACCAAGTTCACTATATGGACCACTTATATACTTGTACATGTTGATCATATCCCCCCTTAATCTCCTCTTCTCAAGAGAGAATAAATTCAGATCCTCTAATCTTTCCTCATAGCTGAGCACCTCCATGCCTCTTATTAGTTTGATTGCCCTTCTCTGCACTTTCTCCAGTTCCCCGATATCCTTTTTGAGAACTGGTGCCCAAAACTGAACTGCATATTCCAGATGAGGTCTTACTAATGATTTGTACAGGGGCAAAATAATGTCTCTATCTCTGGAGTCCATACCTCTCTTAATACAAGAAAGGATTTTACTTGCTTTGGAAACCGCAGCTTGGCATTGCATGCCATTATTAAGCTTATGATCTACCAACACCCCCAGATCCTTCTCCACTATGGATTCCCCCAGTTACTGCAAGTTTAATGCCATATATTTCCTTGCGTTACCACAAGTTTAACGCCATATAGTTTTGTGCATTACTGCAAGTTTAACACCATATATTTAACCACTTGACCACTGGGCACTTAAACCCCCTTAACAACCAGACCAATTTTCAGCTTTCAGCGCTCTCACACTTTGAATGACAATTACTCAGTCATGCAACACTGCACCCATATGAAATTTGCGTCCTTTTTTTCACACAAATAGAGCTTTCTTTTGGTGGTATTTAATCATTGCTGGGTTTTTTATTTTTTGCGTTATAATTAAAAAAAGACCGAAAATTTTGTAAAAAAATGAATTTTTCTTCGTTTCTGTTATAAAATTTTGCAAATTAGTAATGGTAAACAAACAAATTAGTGTATATTATTTGGTATTTGTGAAAGTTATAGAGTCTACAAGCTATGGTGCAAATCACTGAAAATTGATCACACTTGATTTACTGACGGCCTATCTCATTTCTTGAGACCCTAACAAGCCAGGAAAGTACAAATACCCCCCAAATGACCCCTTCTTGGAAAGTAGACATTCCAAGGTATTTAGTAAGAGGCGTAGTGAATTTTTTGAAGTTGTAATTTTTTCCCACAATTCTTTGCAAAATTAATTATTTATTTATTTATTTTTTTCCCCCAAAATTGTCATATGTTAACAGGTTATTTCTCACACCCAGCATATGCATACCACAAATTACACCCCAAAATACATTCTACTACTCCTCATTAAATACGAGGATCTTGCGGACTGCAACGAGGGACGTACAACCCGGAGACATACACCGGTCCGACACATTTTCACAGTGTGTACACCATAGCGGTATGAGCCCTCCTCATCATCTTACATAAAACCCCACATTAAACACCATACGTATACGACCCACACTCTTTATTGGACAATTGTATACTGTTAAAACCCCCTTTTTTTATTTATTTATTTATTAATTAAAACGTTTCTTAACACCCTTTTTTAATGTTGAAGTTTTTTAAGTGATGCGGAGAATGATTTATGGAACCTTACAGATGAAAGGTTCTTCCCCAGTAAACCCCCCATAAACATGAAAGGACCGAAC
>BLSH010031123.1:20177-30369 GCA_018402905.1 Glandirana rugosa | reverse complement strand
GGCCCTCTTCACTCCCCATATGGGGAGGAAGGCAGGGCGCTCACTTACCAGTCCGACGCCACGGTAGCCACCCGGATGCAGACTTTCCACCCTCGGCGGGGGGGTCGCTGCAGGCCCAGAGTCACCCTGCCGAACGAATCGGGAAGGGGACCAATATGGGGGATCTCGCCCCGGGCCACCCGCACGGAACGGGTAATATGCGGCGGGTCCCTGTGTTGGGGCCGGCTTCGCATCATGTTGGCCAGGTCGGGGAAAGTACAGAGCACTAAGACTCTCGATGCCCCGACTGGCTTCTTGATAGCAGATCATCTTGATTGCAGAAAAAAGAAAAAAGAAAATAAAAAAGAAAATGGTCACAATAGGACCGCAGTTCCCTATAGGGAAGCCAGGTCAACTCCTTGCAAACTAGGCATTGAAACTGGAGAGCTCTTCTGGGAGTGGGGTTTTAATGTAGGAAAAGAGGACGGCCCCCAGGGGAGGGGCCAGCTGAATTCTTTTCCCTGCCTAGTTAACTCCTGGTAAGACGGACATAAAACCCCACAAAGTCATGAAGAGCTGCGTCTGTCAGTGAACGTAGGAGAAAACACTTTCTGCTTATTTATCATCTCTTTCTGCTGCCGGGCCCTAAAAAAATAATAATTAAAGACTACCGACACAGTTCTCTGCTACTGGCATGGGATGGAGAAGGAGGAGGACACGGGTTGGAGGAGGAGGAGACATGGGATGGATGAGGGGGACATGGGATGGAGGAGGAGACATGGGATAGATGAAGGGGACATGGGATGGAGGATGACATCGGAAGGAGCAGGAGGAGGAGGAGGACATGGGATGGAGAAGGAGGGGGATGGGGAGATGAGATTGTAAGAGGAGGACATGATAAGGGGAGATGGAACTGTAGGAGGAGAAGAAAGAGGACATGGGAAAGAGGGGGAGAGGGGGGCATGATATGGGATGGTCAGTGAGCGTATTTGGGGGTACAGCCAGTGAGCAGGCCCTAGGGAATGTTGGTGTTCAGGCTTAGGGGGGCCCAGGCCTAAAGCTGTGTAAAGGGGCCCTAAAATTTCTGATGGCTGCCCTGCAGAGTGGCTAAACCTGCCTCCTTGATCACAGCTATTCCTGCCATAGCCCCAGCATCAGGCATGGAGGAGTCAGCGGAGTTATTTGAACACAGAGTCAGCCACTTGCTCCTTGACGATGCACAGTCATTACTTGATTCAGATGTTGGTTCTGAGGTTGAAGAAGGCAGGAACATGAGCCTACAGAGAGGGGAGAACACAGGTACACAAATTGGCATTCATGTTCCCCAAGCCGCAGCATATTACCAAGTTGTCTCCAGTGGTAATGAGGATGGAGGAGATGATGAGGTCACTGACGCGACTTGGGTGCCAGATAGAGCAGAGGAGGAAAGTGAGGGAAAGGCACAACCCAGAGGCAGCCATCATGGAAGACCAGAGAGCAGCCACCCTATTCCATCACATTGTGGAGCTGTCATCTCCCGGCCCACTTCCCATAGCTCAGCTGTTTGGGCCATTTTTAGTACATGTGCAGCCGATCGCACTGTTGCTATTTGCAAACTTTGTCTCAAGCACATCAAACATGGCAAAAACACCAGCCATTTGGATACCACATGCTTGACAAGGCATTTAACCTCCCATCACTCAGCCCGTTGGCAAGAGCACCTAAAAGCCACACAAAAGGGGCACAGATCTGTCCCTCCTTCTCCTTACTCACCTCACTCTGCCCCTGCTATACCCTATGACCTCTCAGCAGCTTCCACTGACAGGGATGATGGTATAGCGCAGGGTGTCCCAGGTCCTTGCAGCACACCCGCCAGCAGCACACCACCAGCTGTAGATTATGGCAGGCAAATTTCTTTGCCCTATCTGCTGCAGTGGGAAAAAAAATACAGTCCTTGCCACCCACTTGCCCAGCATCTAAATGCAAGCTTCTCAAAGCTGCTGGCTCTCCAACTTTCACCTGGTGGATTCTGCCCCCTTCCATTAATTTGCAGAATGTTCTGTTCCAAAATGTCAGGTTCCCAGTCGCTATTTCTTTTCACGTAAGGCCATTCCATCTCTCTACCATCACGTGGAAAGCTATGTTGTGGCATTGTTGGGCAAGGTAGTCAGCCGCAAAGTCCATGTTACTGCTCACATGTGGTCCAGCAAGCATGGGCAGGGACGATATGTTTCGTTCACAGCACACTGGATAACTCTGCTTGCAACTAGGAAGGATCCAGGACAGGGCTCAGTGCTGTAGCTTGTTGTGCCCCCCATGTCTCCATACAGCTGGTGATGATTCGAGATTTGTCAGCTCTAACCCCCTCCTCCTCCATGCCCTCCTCTGCTTAATTGTCCTATGAACCTCAAGTACCCCCTAAGCGTTCAAAGGGCTATTCAATGAGTCAGGCTAAAAGGTGCCATGCAGTGCTTCAGCTGGTGTGTCTAGGGGACAGGAACCACACCGGAGCAGAGATTCTTGCAGCTCTGCAGGGACGGGCCCAGAGGTGTTTCACGCCACGCCAGCTGGAGCCAGGAATGGTGGTGTGCGATAATGGCATAAACCTCCTGTCCGCCCTTAGACAGGGAAAGTTGACACATGTTCCATGCCTGGCAGATGTCCTCAATTTGGCGGTGCAGCATTTCCTAAATAGGTACCCAGGTTTGGAATATCTGTAAAGCAGGCCAGAAGAGTCTGTAGCCATTTCAGAAAGTCATACACAGCCAGTGCTCGGTTGGCAGAAATTCAGTGGGAATTCCACCTGCCTGTAAACCACCTGATTTGTGACATGCCTACCAGGTGGACCTCAACTTTGGCAATTCTGCAGTGGCTGTACATACAGTAGAGGGCCATCAACGAGTACCTGAGTGTGAGTATGGCACAACAACAGGCTCAGGTCGGCTCTGCTTTTCTCAACCACACCAATGGCTGCTTATAAAGGATGCATGCACTGTACTGTTACCATTTGAGGAGGCCACAAGGACGGTGAGCCGTGACAATGCATGCATCAGTGACACAATCCCTGTTAAGTTCCTGCTGGAGCAGACTCTGCGTGGCATTATGGACAGGGCAGTGGAGGCAGAGCAGCGGGAGGAAGAGGAGGACTTCCTCTCAAAGCTCACTTTATGCAGACACCATCGTTCCTATGCCACAGAACACACGAGAGGAGAGAGGAGGAGGAGGTGGATTCTGGCAATTTTGGAGGCATTGAAGCAGAGGAAGACATGTGTCAAACACTAAGCAATGGTTTTCCATCCCCTGAACCTTTGGGAGTAGTACATGGCTAGGAGGAGGCAGTTCCAGATACTGTATCCTTCAGTGACCCCGAGGAGTCTGCTTCTCATGCCTCCGCAAATTTGTGGTGCATGGGCTCCCTCATGCTTCAAATCCTGTGAAAGGACCCAAGAATACGTGGCATAAAGGAGAAGGATCACTATTAGTTGGCAACCCTCCTTGACCACCATTATAAGGGTAAAGTCTCAGAACTCATCCCGTCCCCACAGAGAGTGCAGAAGATGAAATCTCTTGAGGACACCTTAAAGAGGAGTTTATCGAATGCTTTTCCTGACTAGGTTACAGTGTCGTGGAAAACGT
The DNA here is from genome assembly GCA_018402905.1 of Glandirana rugosa. NCBI lineage: Eukaryota > Metazoa > Chordata > Amphibia > Anura > Ranidae > Glandirana > Glandirana rugosa. Next base: position 26,775 of record BLSH010031123.1, on the reverse strand, counting down.
CGTTTTGAGGCTTCTGTTGGTCAAGAGAGAAGCGGTGGAGAAGGCAGCATTCTCCATTTTTTTAATCCTTGCCGCCCAGGGCTATCAGCTTCTACATCCCATCAACAACATCTGCATCATATGGTGGACGATTTTCTAGGGGCGAAAACAGAGATGGAGAGCTTTCCAGTCGGCGATCCACTGGTTTACTGGGTCATGAGAATAGACCATTGGCCAGAACGTGCTCAGTATCTTATTAAGCTGCTGGGCTGCCCTGTATCCAGCGTGCTTTCCGAACGGGCATTCAGTGCTGCTGGAAGTTTTGTTACTGATCATAGAACGTGTCTGTCCACAGAGTCCATGGACCGTCTGACTTTTAATCAAAATTAATCAGTCCTGGATAACCAGCAGCTATGAAGCCCCTGATGCCGATGTTGCAGATTAAGTGTTTTTGGGAAGTGGAATCTCTGCAGGACTTCTAGGGTGTTGATTTCTTCTGGAAGAATGTTTTTGGTGTAGGTTTCATGGGCACAATTAACACCCAAAGGCCAGTTTTACTGCACCTGTTTGACAGATGCATATCATTGCAATTTTTGACAGCAAGGCCAATTCTTGCTTTCATCAAGAGCACCTCTTATAGGGTTATGGTGTGAAGGCGCCACAGACACCCAAAGACCCATTTTTCCGCATCTGTTTGACAGGTACATATCATTGCAATTTTTGATAGCAAGGCCAATTCTTGCTTTCATCAAAAGTACCTCTATAGGGTTACGGTCTGAAGGTGCCACCGACACCCAAAGACCAATTTTTCTGCACCTGTTTGACAGGTGCATATCATTGCAATTTTTGACAGCAAGGCCAATTCTTGCTTTCATCAAGAGTACCTCTATGGGGTTAGGTGTGAAGGTGCCACCGACACTCAAAAAACTAATTTTGCGCACCTGTTTGACAGGTGCATATCATTGCAATTTTTGACAGCAAGGCCAATTCTGGCTTTCATCAAGAGTGCCTCTTATAGGGTTATCAAATTTATCAAAAAAAAATCTCTAATCTTGTTCCCAGTGCACTACATTGTGGCCTCATCATACAGACTTGCTCCCCAAGCCGTTGTTTACAAAATAAAGGAAGCTTGCAGGGAAAATGTCATTATTTTGGCTTTATAAATGCAATTATTGCTGCAACAGATTCTATACACGGTACAGATGTGCCACTTTATAGGTAGACGAAGGGGAACCCTCAGGCACTATATTGAAAGGAATTTTTCATTTTTATGCTTTCACTTTAACCACTTCCGGACCGCCGTACGTCGTTTGACGACGGTACTTTGAAGTGGAATACCGTTGTTATGGTAGTAGATAGCTACCATAACCCCGGTATTTTTTTTTTCAGCAGGCGATTCCCTGCAAGATAAAAGTGGTCTTAGCGGCGGATTTGCTGCGGGATCACTTTTATCAGCGGCGGGAGAGGTGCCCCCCCCCCGCCGCTTTCCAGTCATCTCCGCCGCTTACCGGACCCGCCGGCAGCGGCGGAGATGCTCGGGTCCGTCCCCCCCAGTGCCCGTGAGCCGAGTGAGCAGCTGAAGCCGTTCACCCGGCTCGATAACATGGCTGGGCGGAAGCGACGTCACAAGTCGCTTCCGCCCAATGCTCTTAAAAGGGGACAATTTTTTTTTTTTATGCATTTTAGTGTCCTGGCATGCTTTTTTCTATTACAAGGAATGTTTACATTTCTTGTAATAGGAAAAAAAGTGATCAAAACTTTTTTTTTAAAAAAGAAAGTTGTAAAAATAAAATTAAAAAGTAAAATAAATAATTTAAAAAAAATAAAAAATTGAAAGCGCACCGTCCTTGCGAGCTCGCGCGCAGAAGCGAACGCATACGTAAGTCCCGCCCACATATGAAACCGGTGTGCAAACCACACATGTGAGGTATCGCCGCGATCATTAGAGCGAGAGCAATAATTCTAGCCCTAGACCTCCTCTGTAACGCAAAAATGCTAACCTGTAGAATTTTTTAAACATCGCCAATGGAGATTTTTATGTTGCAAAGTTTGTCGCAATTCCGAGAGCGAACGCAATTTTGAAGCATAACATGTTGGGTATCATTTTACTCGGCGTAACATTATCTTTCACATTATGGAAAAAAATTGACCTAACTTTACTGTTGTCTTATTTTTTAACTAAAAAAACTGAATTAAAAAAAAAAAAAAAAATCGCGCTTGTAAGACCGCTGCGCAAATACGGTGTGACAAAGTTTTGCAATGGCCGCCATTTTATTCTCTAGGGTCTTAGAAAAAAATATATATAATGTTTGGGGGTTCTAAGTTATTTTATAGCAAAAAAAACTGTTTTTAACTGATAACCACCGAACTCCAAAAAGAGGCTCGGTATTAAAGTGGTTAAGCATCAATAAATCACTGTTCATTTAAAAATGACATTTAATACAAACTTTTTTTCATTGATACATGTCCCCCAGGCCAGTACCCAGACCCCCATAACCATTGCATGCCCAATTACTTGCATATAAGCCATCAAAATGAGCGCTTTTGATTTTTCACATTCGGGGCCCATAGACTTAAATGGGGTTTGTTATTTTGGTTCTGAACTTTCCCGATGTTCAAAAGTTCTGGTGCGAATCGAACAAGGGGTCGTTCGGCCCATCCCTAGCTACTATGCACAGCTTCTCCAGGATTGTGCGCTCCAGTTTTAGTAAATTTCCCCCAGAGGTGAAAGCATTTTACCCAGTAAGCACACCCAGCCTGATTTCCTTCAATGGAAATAAGAAAAGTTCACAAATCTGCCCTAATTACAAAAGCTCCTACAACTGCATCATACATACTGTGGCAGGGCATTGTACCACAACACCAATAACTTTGCTAAAAAAAAAAAACCAAATGCAACTGAATGAAAAAAACTGGATTTTTGTACTCACTGTAAAATTATTTTTTCTGAGTTCATTGCGGTACACAGCTCTTCCTCATAACGGATGGGTTTGATGTTGCAACTTTCAGGATCATCGCTAGGTGTAACTAGATTCAAAGCATGCTTTAGTTGCGGCCCCCTGGAGATGGCCAAACTGCCATCTGCAACACAGGATTCAGTTAGTAGCTAGCAGTACCAGGACAATAAACACAGAGACAGACAAAAAGAGACTGTGTGGGTGCTGTGTCCTTCAATGAAATCATAAAAAGATTTTATGGCGAGTATAAAAATCCTGTTTTTGCTTTCGTTCATTGAAAGGACATAGTTCTTCCTCATAATGGATGGGACATCCCAAAGCAGTGCCAGAAAAAAGAAGGATTGGCCAAAAAAACCAAGACAAGCAGACAAAGAACAACACCCCCCCCCCCCCCAACAGAACTGCTGCCTCCAAAACTCTCCAACAAGCTAGCATTGGCTGAGGCGTCTACAACAACATTTGAGAGCTTCCTAAAACATGAACAACTAGGTAGCTGCCTGCAACCCTGAATAACAGAACCAGAGCGAAACACCCAGGATGCACTAAACGCCCAGGTAGTATCCAGGAATGGAGCTTAGGGCATAGGCCTGGATAACCACATGGTGAATCCATCTAGGAATAGCTGAAGATGAAAAAAGCTTGGCCCTGTCAGGTCCATCAGGGATGAGAAAAAAGGAAGACACAATTCCAAGTAAAGGCTGTAGTCGAAAGGCAAGGCCAAACAGCCCTAGCAATATCCAAGCCACGGAGAGCCTTAGCTCTGAAGGACGCAAGGCAGGTAGGGCATAACTTCACTTAGATAAAAGAAAAACTGCAAAAAAGATAAATCCTAGGGCGAAGCCCCACCTCTCCATGTGCACAACCAAAAAGGATGCACACTGGAGAGCCATTAACCCACACACCAAAGAACATAGGGAAAGTCACCAAGAAAAAAAAACACTTAATGAAAAAGATGAGAGGGGAATATCTCAGATATAGTTCAAATGGAGGTGTTTGCCAGGCCAACCAGACAAGATGTAGGCCGCCACAGATACAAGGTAGGCCTACAGGAGAAACTACCCGTGTGACCTCCAGAAAAAGGAACGGACCAGGGAAAAGGGTTTCAATGAACACCGAAAAAGAAACTGCCAAGGGCAAAAAGAAAAAACCCAGCCCTTCACAGCACTAAGGTCCAGCACGATGATCCATGCCCCCAAAAGGCAGACCAGGATACAGGCAACCAAGAACTTGCAAAGAGAACCCCCAAGGACTCACAGTAAGCAAAATAAGTGAATCAGGTGTGGTGAGAGATGAAAACGGGAAGAGGACAGCTATGCTCAAGTCAACCTGGAAGGACTGCTGGAGAAGGCCCTAATCCTGCAGCACTGGGTCTTAACAGCCAAGTTGGTAAAGCCATCAACTGCAGAGCAGGGTAGAAGACCAGATCTAAGAAGAAAGGATCTTGGCAGAGCAGAAGGTGCTACGCAGCGACAACAACCAACTGATAGAGGTTCACGAATCAAGCCCTCTGAGGCCAGTCTATAGCCAACAGGAGAAGCAAAATCCCCTCCCACTCTAAACTTGGCAGCAATGGAGGAAAACGCCTCAGGGGATAAAGGGCATAAATCAGGGAGTATTCCTGACCCTGAGCAACTGGAGCATCCACTGCATCTGCCCTTGATCTAGCCATGTCATTGGGAACCTACTGGTTGAGCCTGTACAGGAGACTGACATTCAGGGTGCTCAAACACCGACAATGCCTGATGATTAAGACAGTCCACTAGCCAGTAGTCCATTCCCCCGGAATTTGAACCGCTGATAGGGCCAGCACAAAAAGTACCGGTTAATGGAGAATATGAGACACTGCCAGGGCCACAGTTGAGTTGCACCCAGTTCCAATCATATCCTGATCAGGTAACCCTGGAGAAGAGACGGTCAATGGGAGAGAAATAAGTTGGCCGAAGTTCTAGGATGCTGACAGAAAGATCAGTCTTCCCAGTGGCCAATGGCCTGGAATGGTTTAAAGATCCAGAACAACCCCCCAACTATATGGACAAATGTCCATGTTGATGACCACCCAAATGAGGTGGATAAGGGAGTTTCTGGCCAACAGAAGCAGAGACCAAAGCCACTAAGCTAGGAAGCCTTGTGAGGGGAGAGCAGATCCTAGGAGCCTGGGACTCTGTTCTCTTAGGAGAGAAACTCCCTTTCTCTGGAGAGACCTGGATATTGAAGTGTGTAAGAAACCGATTCGAAGGAAGCCACCATAAAGCCAAAAATCCTCAGTAAAAAAAAAAAATCGGACAGAAGGAATGTAGGGAAAAACTCCACAGAGCTGTCCAAAAGGAAACCCAGATCCACCAAGGTCTCAAATGAGAGGGACAGAGCACACACCAAGACAGATACAGACAGTGCTCGTAGGAGCAGGTCGTCTAGATATCCCATGGGGACCAGAAGTTTGGAGAAGACTTGTGGTACTGTAGTACATCCCAGAGAAGGGCTATGAACTGGTATTGTAGCTCTTCCACCATAAAAAAAAAATGGTGGTGGATGTGGCAAATGGGGATGTGGAGGAAAAGATCCTCACAAACTATAGGGGCTAGAAGACTCATGGATGCAAAGAAGCTGCCACTGAGCATTCCTACTATATGTGAGATCAGCACACTTCAAGGCGTTCAAGTTCCAGCCACCTTAGGAAGAGGTGAGGGTGCACCTTCATTTGAAAGAGACCGCTGTGAAGGTGTGGAGGCCTTGGGCTGCCAAGCATGTTTTGCTCCAGAGAAGGGCTTGGAACGGTTGACCTTGGCCTCAAAAAGGATTTTTGTGCGCGGAGAAGGAGGGTCATGCTTGTGGCATGTGTCCTTATTCTTCTGAGCTTGGGGTAGGAGCACTGCAGGTATTCTTGATGAATTTGTCAAAGGATGCACCCAAATAAGCGTCTCCCCGCAACTGCATCTTTATAAGCCCATGTTAGGGAGTATGGCTTGCGGACTGCATGGAAGCTAGAGACACCATAAAACCACAGCAGAAAAACAGATGGATAGAAGATCATTTGTCTAGAGTGCAAGGTTGGGTTGCACAAATGTTGAAGACATTGAACCAGTTGATTCACAAAGCCATACGGTCAAAGTTTGGCGCCAGGGCTTGAGCAAGGACCAGGCGGATCAGGGCACCAAGGGCCACGTACATAAAATGCATTATACTCCCTGCTTCCTGTCAGTGGAGTCCCAAAGAATGGAGCATCTTCAGAAGACAAGGTGTTAGCCACAAATGTCCTAGAGATGGAAGGGAGGTAAAGAAGACCCCCTTTTGATAAACGCTCCCTCAAGAATACTTCTGCGATGCCCCTGAAGGAAGCAGCCTTAGGGGATTGTGGCTCCCATAAAACAAATGTATTGCCAGGACTGCAGGCATCTTGTAATGCAGCAAAGTAGCAATGGAACTATAGCATCAGCTGCAAGAAAATCATGCTGATAGAGGAGGCTGCAGGAACAGTGTACAGTTGCTGCTACGGAGATGGACCCCCCTAGTGGGAAAGGTTGCTGAAAATGAGGGTTACTGCCGTGCTACCATGTTCAGAGATCTGTGGCAGGCAGCAGATTCAGTAGAAGATCTCCCACATCTTCCGGTCAGCCATGCCGCGTCTTCATAAGAACTCCCTCGCAAATAGTTTTCCCCCAGAA
>BLSH010031116.1:581-12329 GCA_018402905.1 Glandirana rugosa | reverse complement strand
TCTAGGCACGGGTGGGGGAGGGATTTTAGTTTACAGAAAAACACACGGCCACAGGACATTTGATTTTAGGGAGGGGGTGGGCACGGATCTCACCCCCCTCTGCAGACTAGGAGCCAAGGGGGCTGATTGAAGAGCGATACACATCTATGTGCAGTGCGGAGAGATTGGTGCTGATCTGTAGAGGAGCCCCAGACCCCTGCTGTGGAGAGGCGCCGCTGAGAACGAGTGCCTGCCATTCAAAAATGGCGCCAGGCGGCACCATCACATCACTGCGCATGCGCCTGCCCGACCGAGCGTGTACGAGTTCTCCCGAGCTCGGCAGGCTTCGGAATGGCGCCTGCGCAGTTGCACTGTCGGCCCGCAGCCATCCTTTTTACTGGCACCGCTGTCCATAATGGACATTCGTGGACAGCCAGAAAATAGACTGGGATTTACTGGCTGTCCGTGAATTAACGGACGGTTGGCAACACTGATATATATATATATATATATATATATACACACACACACCACATACATAGACACATACACACCAAGAAAAACAACAAATAACTCAATAGCAAAATAAACAGACAGTAAACACACAGTAATAATTCAAACCCTTTAATTCTTGTACCTTGTATAAATCATCTTGTTAAACCTCTTTTTAAACTGGTTCATGCTTGGGCTTTTCTTGAGCTCCACATTGAAACTGTTCCACCTACATTGAAACTGTTCCAGTGTTTATATTTATTGATTTAACTACTTCAGCTCCGGGAGGTTTACCCCCACTTTATGACCAGACCATTTTTTGCGATACGGCACTGTGTTACTTTAACTGACGCTGTACCCAAATAAAATGCATGTCCTTCATTCCCACAAATAGAGCTTTCTTTTGGCAGTACTTGATCACTTCTGTGATTTTTATTTTTTGCACTATAAACAAAAACAAAAAAAAAGACCAACAGTTTTGAAAAAAAAATATTTTTACTTTCTGCAAATGTCTTCATCAATTTAGCCCAATATGTATTCTGCTACATATTTTTGTTTTAAAAAAAATGAATAAGCGTATATTGATTGGTTTGCGCCTACAAACAATGGGATATATTTATGGAATTTTCATATTTTTACTAGTAATGGTGGCGATCAGCGACTTATAGCGGGACTGTGACATTACGGTGGATAAATCGGATACGAAGTGACAATTTTGACACTTTTTTGGGCACAATGATGCTAATACAGTGATCAGTGTTAAAAATATGCACTGTCACTGTACTAATGACATTGGCAGGGAAGGGGTTAACATCAGGGGCGATCAAAGGGTTAACTGTGTTCCTAGGGAGTGCTTGCTAACTCTGGGGGAGGTGCTTGTACAGTAGGAAGGCAGAGATCAGTGTTCCTGCTTAACAGAAACAGAATAACTGCCTTCCCTTCTCACAGAACGGTGATCTGCTTCTCTCGGGAACATCGACTCCACTGGACCCACTGATTGGCTCCTGCTGTGTCCAATCACAGCGGGAGTGGTTTGCCGAATGCGTGCACACACGCCCTAGACCCGGAAGTGCAGAATCACATACCAGGGGATTCGTCTAGCCACCGTATATGTACTGTATACGGTTGGCACGTGGTTAAAGAAGTAGATACAAAGGAAGTGATTTTTTCACATTAGAATGTACAAGTCCCCTGCAATGTGCAGGGACACACATGGGATAGGGAAAAGGGCAGGTGTAATCTCTTCTCTCCCTCTGTCTTTTACAGGTTGCTATTCGTTTCTCCTGCTGTGTTTTACCCCAGCAACCGAAGCTAATTGGACTAAATTTGTGGGTTCCGCATTCCCGCCGCTCTCCTGCCTATATAAATCCTGGATCTGTGGTGGGCTCTCAGCCGCCTGAACAGTGTCTCCTGCACCTCACCTCAGGATGGAAACTTTTCTCCGCAAGCTGATTGAAAAGCCGAAAGCTCGGGGGGGGGGGGGGAGGGGCTTAGGCGGTGCCTTAAGGCTGCATTCACACCTGAGCGACACGTTTTCAGGCATATTTGAAGCATTTTGTAGCGCGACATCGGGAGGTTGCAAATGCCAGATATCGCGCTAATACACACGTTTGGCGCTTTTCCATTGAATCTATATCAATAGAAAAGTGTCAGAAATGCCAACAAAAATACCTCCAGGAGTAGTTTGAGCTTCAGACGTTTTCTGGCTTTTGGCTTCAGGCGTTGTTGAGTGGAGATGTGAACCATCTCCATAGAGAAACATTTTTTTCCCCTCCAGCATTTTGTAGCTTCATGCTTCAGGCATATTTGAGCTATGAAACGCTCAGATGGGAATGGAGCCTAAGAGAACACGCCTGTATAGCTATACTGCTCCACTATTCAGTCAGGAGCACGGCGCTTTTAACCCCCCACAAGGGGTTAAACGGAGTTAAAAGTGGCGGTGCTCTGCGCTACTGAGGCGGTGTGCAGCCGCTTTGGAAGCGCTTGCCATTCATTTTAATGGCAGCGGCAGTAGAGGAGCGGTATATACACTGCTCACCTCACCGCCCCAAAGATGCTGCTTGCAGGACTTTTTGTAACGTCCTGCAAGCACACCACTCCAGAGTGAAAGCACTCAGGCTTTCAAATTGGGGTGGATTGGGGCGGAATTTTGAGGTGCTTTACAGGCAATAATTTTAGCTAAATATTGCCTGTAAAGCGCCTCAGTGTGAAAGTAGCCTTAAGGGGTGGGCACATCTGGTGGAGGTTGCATGGTGTGTGGGAAAGCACAGTGAAGTTAGATTTTACACACCAATTATTGAGTTTTTTATTTATGAACTTAGTGAACTATTTTTGCACAAGAGCACTTTCATCTGAGGGATTGTGGTTTTATTTTTTTATTTTTATTTTTTGCACTTTAAAAAGAAGAGGATTTCAGCACTTTTTATGGACATATGTATTATTTATTTAGTTACTTTATGAACTCATGTTTACATGTATGAGTATTTATTATTTAAATCTGTTATTTATTAATTTTACACCGGAAAACTGAAGGAAGAGTCACAGTTTATGATTATCAGTGGAGCGCTGCACATGGTATAGAATAATCTTGGATAAGTATTCACAGGAAGGGTGTGAGGAATACTGGCAACCCCACAATCACTGAGATAATATACTATAATAGCAGCTCACAAGGCTTTTCCAATTAGTATTACAAGGAGCTTTGCCCCTTGGTGCAGTTAATGGTGCACAACCTGTTGGTGCTTCACAGGGGGCACAATCTCTGGGTGCTCCTACTAGGGCTCAGTCATTTGGTGCAGTACAGAATGCACAGAATTTTGGTGCCCCCACGAACTCACAAATTTTTGGTACAATACAGGGCGCATAGTCTTCTGGTGCAGGTCAGGATGCACTTCTAGGCGCCCAGCCAGTCAACATTCCTCAGAATATACAGGCTGGGGTGGATACTATGTATATGCTGCCCTTTAGTGCTGCACAGGGTGCACAGTCTTTGAATGGTGCATTTCAAGGGGCACAATCTAATGGTGCACTGTATGGTAATAATGTCAGTTCTTTATTTAATACAGCTGCACAAAATGTTGGTTCAATTTGGAATAATGTTCGTCATACTAATGGTAATACCTGTCAGCCTCCTGAAATGTCATTGAATACTGCTAGAACATTGAATGCAGATAACCTTCGCTCGTTTCAACCTACTCTACCTAATCCTAGACCAAACAAGCCTAGATCCATTATTTCTGAGACATGCATGAAGGAGCCCTTACCTTGTGAAGTTTCTCCATTGGATTTTGATTTAGCACCTTCAGTGAAAGAAAAAATCTGGAGCGGTGACTATGTCGATATTTTGTCTCTGTTACCATCTTCGAAGGAATTTCTTTTGAAACTGGGAAAGATGTCAGAGGATAGATCAGAGGAGGATAGGAGAAGAGCTATCACTCCAAAGACATGCTAGTAGGTAAATTAGATCCTGTCTAAATTGTCCCTAGTATATGTATGAATGTGAGTTAGGGACTTTAGATTGTAAGCTCCTTGAGGGTAGGGACTGATGTGAATGTAAAATATATATATGTAAAGCGCTGCGTAAATTGACGGCGCTATATAAGTACCTAAAATAAATAAATAAATTCCAAGGACATTTCAGAACTGGCTGCAAGCATATTGTATATATGCTTCAGTAATAGGCGAGAAGTTTCCCGAAAAGTGTTCTGGATTATTTCAGCATCTGGACATAGTGTCAGAAGCTTTTAGGCTTTTTGGAGGTATTTTGTGGCTCAATTACAATGAAAATTTCAGACAGAAATTACCGATTTACCCTTCTTTACATTGGGGTATTAAGGGCGTCACCTTGTAGTTTGCCAATTATGTAATTGGCGCATGCACTGTGAAGAAATTGCCCTCTGTGCCATTTCTTCCCGAGCGAGTGCTGTGACTGGCGGCTCCTGCACACATGCATCACAGAGCTGGAGTTCGTGGCCAGACAGACGTGGGCAGACATGGATGCGGCCTCAGGCGGGGACAGCGCAGGCTTCATTTACAGGTAAGTGCCACATAATGGGCTAGTATGCAATGCATACTAACCCATTATGCTTTTACTTTGCAGGGAACAAAAGAGGAAGTAAAACCCTTCAGGGTTTACTTCCTCTTTAAGGCTCTTAATATATACAATATATACAGTTAATTTTTATCACTTTAATTATTTTTCCCATTATGGGCGTGAGTGGGGCCTCATGTCCAAGTTTTGCCTCACAAAGCCTAGAGCTGCCTCTGGTGTCTTCTCTTCTCTCCCTCTCCCCTTACCCTTGCTATTTTTTTCCTGCGGTGTTTTACACCAGCAATTGGACGAAATTGGAGGGTCCCGCATTCCCGCCGCTCTCCTGCCTGTAACTATCTCTCTTTGAAATCCCTGTCTAATCCAACTCCAACAAACACTATCAAAAAGGGCGGGGACTGGCAAATTTGCAACGCCACCATTGTTGGCCATACTATGCCACTTAACACAGTTCATGCAATGCATTATGGGGGATTCAGTTCTGGTGCAGCAATAAACAAACCCATAAGTTAGCTATTCAGGAAAAATGCAAATAGCCAAAGTTCAGTTCAAACTCTGCATCAACCCGAATGTGAATCTCACCATGTACAACTACAAACCTTTTTTTCCAGTTAGAGTAGGAAAGAGTAAATACCCATGTTTGGTTATTTTTTTATTACCTGTCTCTCACTTGGGAAATTTACCTTCACCTTCTGTCCTTGATATGGTGTGAAAAACCTTCCTCTTGTCTCAAGAACAACTACCCCATTTTCCTTCACCTCCTGCTCTGATGACAACTGACATTTTTTGGATTTCTCATCACTCTCTGTCTTGGTGACATTAGTCAACACAATGAGGGTAAATCTGCCCTGCGCAGAAATGGATATGGCAATTAAATGAATCGTTGATTCAAGATACTACCTATATATCACAAGTTCTCCAAGACATTCATTTGATTTTCTCTACCAATTTTCCACTGCCTCTTCCTTCTCACATGCTGGGAAATGCTTCATAAGGGGTAACCTAATAAAACTAGAATAAAAAAAATATCCAGGCTAAATTCTTTGATTACACTCGTCAGGATGCTTGGAAGTATTCACAAGCAGACCCTCACACAGAACATTAAAGAAAATTAAATTTTCCCTAAGAGACCAACTTAATGAGCTGCTCTCTGATAGGGCGAAAAATTAATCAGATGCTGATGCACCTTTTATGAGTATGGTTACAAACCAAGTAAACTATTAGCTGGAGCCTTACAGAATATAAGAACTAGGAATTGCATACCACGAATAAAAAATGCTACAGGAACAATTTTTAATGATTCCTCTTCAATAGCTTCCACATTCCGATCCTATTATTCAAATTTATATAACTTACTCCTACATAATGAAAACTTTCCTCCTCAAATACAATCCACCATAGCGCGTTATATTAAAGGCTCAGGTATGCCACGCTTATCTATGGAAACTATTCAAGACCTTGAACATTCACTTTCGATTGAAGAGTTTAACCTAGCCCTCAAAAGCATGAACTTGGGGAAAGCCCCAGGTCCAGATGGGTTTTCTCTTACCTATTATAGAAACTTCCAGGATACTCTAGGTCCTCAATTTGTAATGGCTTTCAATTCCATCTTGAAAGATGAACATGTCCCATGTGACATTCTCCAGGCCACGATCACAGTAATTCTTAAAGAAAATAAAGATCCTCTTCTCTGCAAAAGCTAAAGAACCATCTCGTTATTAGATTACGTTTTTTTTACAAAAAACATAGCCAGTCACCTACTATCACATATCCCTCTCCTCATACACCCAGACTAATCAGGTTTTATACCAGAAAGAGAAGCAAGGGACAATACCCAGCGAGTCTTAAATGCTTTGCTAAAAAGAAGAACATCTCCTTTGTACTGCTCTCCGCGGATGCAGAAAAAGCTTTCGACAGAGTTAACTGGAACTTCATCATCGCTACTATGACTCACATAGGTCTAGGGACCAATATGATGCCTTGGATCGGGCCTTATACTCGCACCCTATGGCCACTGTTCGCATTAATGATTCCTTTTCTACACCTTTCTCAATCAGCAATGTAGTGTACCAGGGATGTCCTTTATCCCCTTTCATTTTATATTATCATTAGAACCTTTTTTAAGCTCCATGAGGGTAAATCTGGCAATCACCAGCCTTGACGTGGGCAATATCATCCATAAGGTCGCTGCATATACAGATGACCTTATTTTCTTTGTTTCGTCTCCTCAAACCACCTTCCCCATACTTTTACAGGAGTTAGAAACATATGGATCCCTTTCTAATTATAAGAAAATAAAATTTTTCCAAATAACCTCTTTGCCCACACCCTAGCCCACATTTGCGTACTATTGGCTCATCCCAATTTCCACTTTATTCTTCAAACTCTAAACTTAACATCTTATCTACCAAAGGTATATTTCGACATTGCCACTTTTCCTATCAAAATAAAGCAATGACTGACGCAGGAATTAAAGCATCTTTTAGCCCTGTTTTGGATTATATCTATGGTTCATGGCTTGGATCTTTCCTAAGATCACTACCTCCTACATATCAAACTATTCTAGTGCTCACACCATTTGAGAAACTTTGTGAAGAAGTTGTCCCTATAGACACACATTATCACAATTATATTCCATGTTATTTTCTGGAGAACATCAAAAAGAATCTAATTTCTTAATTACATTGGAGAAAGACCTATGCAGAACATTCTCCCAAACCCAAAAAGACAAAAAAGTGTCATTAGCTAATATTTATATCAAGAAAATGGGTATAAAATACTTACGATATGGTATAAGACTCCCCAGAGTTTACACAGAATCAATCCCCAAGTGTCCCCTTTATGCTGGCAATGCTTCAAAATGGAGGGATCTCTCCTACATATTTTCTGGGATGGCCCAGTGTTAGCCGACTTTTGGTCTGGTGTCAAGACTTCCATTAAAGATTTGACAGGCTGGTCTCTTCCAAAAACGCCAACCACCTACCTTATGCATGGCACGCAAATATCACTCAAACGTTATAAAAACTCACTTTTCAAACATCTCCTGAACACAGCGAAGGCTTGCATACCTGCTCTCTGGAAAAAATAACAGACCCACCTACCTTAGCACATTGGCATGCAGAAGTTTCTGAAATGTAACTAATGGAACAACATACAGCATTTATTAAGAACAAGTCTGACAAATATTTTAAAACTTGGATACCATGGTTACTATACGGGAACTCATTCTAAACCTGACAACTTTGATAAGGAATTGCCGCAGAGGGAAGATTACTTTTTCCCCTGAAATCCCTCCCCCCACTTTTTTTCCTCATTCCTATTCAGTCATACTCCTAGTTACTGCTTATTATGTGGGACTAGCCTTAAATACAGATCTAGAAACGTATTAAATTATTTGATTTTCAACTTACTTGACCTTTGCCTACTACTTTTGAAATAGTGATTCAGCTCTAAATACATAATATTTCCTATATGTATAAAATGTATTGTTTAATCTTATGAATAAGTATGTAATGTACATGAAACTTGTATTTACTTGATTTGTCTTTGACTTGTTATTTGACTTGTTTTTGTTCCTATATATCTTTGAAAAAGAAAGAATTAACAAAAAAAAAAAAAAATCTGCCCTGTACAAACACAGCAGGAAAAAAATGACAAAGGTTCTAACCCTTCCCTGCTCAATCAAAACTAAAGTTTGCCCTTACACAGACTTTAATTTAAAAACAAAATGCTTTTTTATTTTATTCCAACAAATGTAGCCCTTTTAAATACAAAGTTCTCTAAATGTAAACCATTATTACATACAATTGCCATATATTCTGTTCTACTGGAAGTGAATTAACATAGGTACACCATACAAAATATTATTTCCTTTCTTTGGTTTAAGAGGATTAACCATAAACAAAGACATTGAATAGCATCTGTGTTTCTGGCATGCACATAATATACGTTCTATCTAGAGGTCTTCAATAAGAAACAAAATATCACCAATTTTTGAGTTCATAGATATGCTACTGTTTAATTCCATCATACCTGTAGTAATAAATGTATCATTATTGGACTTAAATAAATATTTGTAGTAACTTTTTTTTGTGTTAAGATAGAGCATGTCATGCTAGGTCTACACTCTTTGGATTACCACAAGAATTAGGCCTCTTGCACATGGTGCCAAAGTTTGAGCATCAGCATTTTTAATGTATTTTCTGGCGTTTATGTTAGGCGGTTTTGTGCCTATTTGCACATATTTACACGCATTTGTGCGTATTTGCACAAAATATGAACTGCAATTTTTTTATCAAAATTCAGTGCTTGTTTTACTCACCTGTGTATACAGACCATTGTAAACAATGGGCTGCATTTTAGAACAGTACAAAAAAACGTTGTATATCTGAGCTTAGCGGGTTCAGGTAGAAGTGTGCAAGAAGCCTTAGGCAGCCAATGTTCTATTTCATTCAGTGCCCGGTTTCAAATTCTGTTTCATGCATTTACATACCTCTATAGACCCTGTCTCTCCAGGTAGTATGGTCACCTGCTGATTTGGCATCATTTTATGATTTTATTTTATTAAAATAATAAACATCTTATACTTGCCTGCCCTGCGCAATGGCATTGAACACAGTGCCCCTGAAGCCCCTCTTTTAGAGTCCCCTGCTGGCTCTCTAGGCTCCCCCTCTTTTGTGTCTGCCCCATAGCAAGCACTTGCTAAGGGGGGCAGATGTACGGGCTCCCTCCCAAGCCAGGCTGTGTGCATCCATAGACGCACACAACACAGCTCAGTTCAGCCCCTGCTCCCTCCTCTCAGAATTTGATTGACAGCAGCAGGAGACAATGGCTCCCACTGCTGCCTCTGAGTCCTGTGAGGAGGAAGAGAGCAGCGCTGCTGCAGATGGGCACAGTTCAGACCTGAAAGAGGAGCCAGGTAAGTATAGAGGGAGGAGGCTGGGGGGAGGTGATACTGGAAGGTTTTTTTTTACCTTAATGCAGAACATGCATTAGGGTAAAAAAAAAAAAAAAAAAAAAAAACCTTATTCCTATAGAACCACTTTAATGCTTCAATAAAACACAGAAGTGAATCCAACGCAATTTTACTTCAGACAAGTGCAGGACAAAGGATGTTTTTCCAGTCTGTTGAAGTATATGAAGACAATAACTTTACTAAGCCCTTTCTCTGTGAAGAACTAAGACTGGCTGAGGGAACATGGAAGAAACAGAGAGGTTCTATCAAAACATACTCCATTCTCTGCTTTTACTAAAGCAAACCATACATGGATTTAAATTCGGCCTGTTCAGCAGTGACCAGAGAAATATTGATTCATGTATGGGCAGGTTGGTTGGTAGATTGACTTCTGTACATCCAGCCTATCAGGTTTTTCCCAATTGATCAGTGTTGCAGGCTATAGCTGGCAGCACTGATGAGTGTGTTCTGACGGTGTGGAAGTCTCCCTGATGCAAAGGCTCAGTGAGAGAATTCCCTCATTAACCTAAAATGTGTCGGAAATCGGGACATTTTTTTTTATGTATGGGATGCCTAAAGGACTTACATTAATACTAAAACTCTAAAAGCATTGAGAACTGCCTGCCTCCCGCCAGCCCATCACTTACATCTACAAACATCTAGTGAGAATCATGTAAATTCACTTCAGCATTGTTTCTTACTCAACATCAACTTACATTAACTTGGCTTTGTCAGAAACAAACATATTTTTGTGTTATGAACAGTTACAGCTGCCTACACTTTACCCAATAAAAAAACATACCTCGGAGCCTTGGTGCTGAAAAGGCTTTTTGATATGACCTTATCTTCGTGAAATCTCGTTAGTGAGAGACTTTGGAGACTCTCTTCGACCATACATTTGACCACTTGAAGTCCAGGCCTTTTCTGGAACTTTTTGTTTAAAAGTTTAAATCAGTAATTTTTGCTAAAAAATTAGAGAATAAATCAGCAATTGTTGCAAAATTTTATGTCACACAGTATTTGCGGAGCAGTCTTTCAAACACAATTTTTTTGGAAAAAATACACTTTAATGAATAAAAAAACACAATATTTACCCTCATTTTTTTGTATAATGTGAAAGATGATGTTACGCTGAGTAAATCGATACCTAACATGTCATGCTTTACAATTGCACATGCTTGTGAAATGGCAATAAACTACGGTACTTAAAAATCTTTATAGACAACGCCTTTTTACAGGTTACCTGTTTAGAGTTACAGAGGAGGTCTTGTGCTAGAATTATTGCTCTCACTCTAATAATCACGGCAATTGATACCTCACATGTGTGGTTTGAACATTGTTTACATATGCTTGCGCGACTTACGACTGCGTTTGCTATGGCCCGGAAACCGGAAGTGATGTCAGGCATTCCTCCAGGCCTCCAAGGGCACAGAGATGAGTGGCGGTCATCTGGGCCTCACTTGTCTCCATGTCCAGCTAATGGCTGCATCAGATTGTTCTGATAAATGACCCATCGGTAGAGCCCGGGAACGACTGGGAATCGGTGGGGGGGGGGGAATTCACAACCCCCGCCACTTCTAAAAATGATCATGCAGTGAATCTGCTCACAGGACTACTTTTATCTTACAGAGAATCCGCTATGGTAAAAAAAAAAAAAAAAGCACCGGTATTCAATGTCAAAGTAATGACGTATTTTTACTATGGGCCAGTCGGCAAGCGGTTTATATATCCATTTTTAGATGTACAGGGGTGCCAGACATGGCTGCCCCCTTTTACTCAGACTCTTAGAAGCTGCTCCACAACACCATGGTATCCAGTAAGGGTCTCATACTGTCATGTTCCGGTATGGTTACATAGTTACATAGTTACATAGTTTGTCAGGTTGAAAAAAGACACAAGTCCATCCAGTTCAACCAAAAAAAAAAAAAAAATGTATATACATATATACACATATACACATACAACCAAATAATCCCATATACAATCCTTCACCCACAGTTGATCCAGAGGAAGGCAAAAAACCCCAGCAAAGCATGGATCCAATTTGCTATAAAAAAAAAAAAACCAACTTGACCTACCTGAACACAGAAAAAAGTTGGACTGTTTGATACATTGATACATTGATACATTGGTATGGCCTTGTACTGTCATACTCTGGGAATGACCTATGGTACCACAACACCTCGTCGAAGATTCTCAGACTCATTTTCCCCCGTCGGTACAGACCGTGGGGACATGTAGATTTTTACCTATATATTTGGCGAACGGCTGACCG
>BLSH010031104.1:0-17767 GCA_018402905.1 Glandirana rugosa | reverse complement strand
GGTTATATATAATTTTTCTGTTTTATTTTTTTGGTTGAACTAGATGGACTTGTGTCTTTTTTCAACCTGACTAACTATGTAACTATGTAAGGGATGCTTGAAACTGTACAGTTGCTTTGTTCACTATTTTGTATGGAAAATTGATATCCAGTAAACTTTTTGCATTGGAGATCGTGTCCCTTTTCTTCTTTTATTTTTGGCTTTGGTGGAAAATTGGGTGGCCACCGTGACACCTCTCCTAGAATCTTCATAGTAACAAGAGGAGTGAGTCACTCAACAATTGTATGCATATACAATATCTCACAAAAGTGAATACACCCTCACATTTTTGTTGCCAGTGGTTTAGACATTAATGGCTGTGTGTTGAGTTATTTTGAGGAGACAGCAAATTTACACTGTTATACTGTAAAAGCTGTACACTCACTACTTCACGTTGTAGCAAAGTGGAATTTCTCCAGTGTTGTCACACGAAAAGATATAATAAAATATTTACAAAAATGTGAGGGGTGTACGCACTTTTGTGACATACCGTATATATATATATATATATATATATATATATATATATACAGTTAGGTCTATATACAGTATATCTCCACACAGGCACAATTTTCATTCTTTTGGCTCTGTATGCCACCAGAAAAAAATGAAAACAAAACAATCCAGATGAATTTAAAGTGCAGACTTAACATAGTTACATAGTTGGTGAGGTTGAAAAAAGACGCAAGTCCATCAAGTTGAACCTATGTGTGTGTTTTTATGTCAATATTACATTGTATATCCCTCAGTGTTGTGGTCCCTTAGGTGCCCAACTAATAGTTTTTTTAAATCATCTATGCTCCCAGCTAAAAACACTGCTTGTGGAAGAGAATTCCACATCCTCACTGTTCTTACCGTAAAGAACCCTCTACGCATTTTGAGGTTAAACCGCTTTTCGTCCAATTGTAGTGAATGGCCGCGTGTCTTTTTGTGCTCCCTTGTGCGGAAAAGTTTTTTCCCTATTGTGGGGTCACCAGTACAGTAGCTGTACATTGAAATCATATCCCCTTTCAATCGTCTCCTCTCAAGAGAGAATAAGTTCAGTGCTCGTAATCTTTTTTCATAACTAAGGTCCTCCAGTCCCTTAATTAGCTTTGTTGCCCTTCTTTGAAACCTTTCTGGTTCTCTCACATCCTTCCTGAGGACTGGAGCCCAGAACTGGACGGCATACTCCAGGTGCAGCCTCACCAGAGTCTTGTAGAGTGGGAGACTTATTGATTTATCTCTGGAGTTAATCCCCTTCTTGATGCATGCCAATATTTTGTTGGCTTTGCTTGCAGCAGCTTGGCATTGCATGCCATTGCTGAGCCTATCCTCTACTAAGATCTCTGGGTCCTTTTCCATCCTAGCCTCCGCCAGAGGTTCTCCACCCAGTGAGTAGATTGCATTCATATTTTTGGCACCCAAATGCATTATTTTACATCATTCTACATTGAACCTCATTTGCCATGTAGTTGCCGACCCCATTAACTTGTTCAGGTCTTCTTGCAAAGTTTACACATCCTACGGAGAAATTATTGCCATGCCTAGCTTGGTATCATCTGCAAATATTGAAATTGAGCTGATTATCCCATCCTCCAGATCGTTTATGAATAAATTAAATAGGATTGGTCCTAGGACAGAACATTGGGGAACCCCACTTTCCACACCAGACCATTCCGAGTACTCCCCATTTATCACCACTCTCTGGACTCACCCCTGTACTCACCCTTTGATCCATGCTGACAGACCTTAGTTTGTACGGCAACCATTCATGGGGAATTGTATCGAATACCTTTGCAAAACTAGATACACCACGTCTACAGACCTTCCTTTATCTAGATGGCAGCTCATCTCATAGAAGGTTAAGAGATTGGTTTGGCAAAAATGATTCTTCATGAAACCGTGCTGATTACTGCTATTGATACCATTTTCATTACAAAAATTTTGTATATAATCCCTTATCATTCCCTCCAAGAGCTTGCATACTATTAATGTTAGGCTAACTGGCCTGTAGTTTCCAGGGATATATAATTGGTCCTTTTTATATATTGGTGCTATATTGGCTTTTCTCCAATCAGCTGGTACCATACCAGTCAGTAGACTGTTCATAAAAATTAGGAACAATGGTCTGGAGTTCTTTAAGGACCCTTGGGTGCAAGCCATCTGGTCCCAGTGACTTATTAACATTACATTTTTCAAGTCTATTCCTTTTTTTTATTTCAATAGTTTTTTATTAAGTTTTTCAGTGCACATAACAGAGATCAGAGATATGAGGTTCACATTGTCACACAAGTCATAACATGTCATTGGACAGCATAAAGGTTCCCATGCTTTGGATGAGAGGCACCAGAAGAACAAGCAAATCGGTGAACATACTTTACAATAGGCGTGCATGCCTAGGTGCTACCTCATGTTCCCCGCCACCCCTTACGGGATCAAGCTGTGGCAGGGTCACGAGGCAACACAGCCAAGGACGCCTTAGTTGTTAAGTGAGACCGCAGTACAAACATAACAGGGTAGTATATAGTGCACTCAGGAACAATAAGCAAAGTAAAGAATACAGAATACAAAGTCCAGAAGCATCTTGTTGTTAGTGTTGGGGGGGGGGGGGTCTAAGGCTTCCAGTGTCCTGCGTTTTCAGTCTCATTCAAAATTTAGATAGGGTTACGGGTCAGAGTTCATGTTGGTGTTGAGGATGTTATTGTTGGTAGGGCCAGAGCCTTGTCTCCCAATGTAGGTTGTCCATATGCTCCAATTCTTGTCGAATAACGATCCTGTCATTGAGAATTGATAAAAGGCGCTCGAATGTGTGGTGTCTGAGGACTAGCTGCTTTACGTCCGACACATTGATGGCCTTGTCTCCTTTCCAGCTTTGGAGTATTAGTGAACGAGCCGCCAGAAGAATGTGAGTGGTCACTGCTCTGTATTCTGGGGGAAATTTCTCTATGCCAATTTGCAATATTGCAAGTTTTGGTTCCAGTTTTGTTAAACATCCTGTTAGTGTGGATATCAATTGGAATACCTGGTTCCAGAAGCTTATTATGTTGGGACATTCCCAGAATACATGCAGCAGATGCCTGTGGTGGCCGCAGTTGAACAAGCAATCAGGAGATGACCCGGGGTAGATGATGGCCGGTCTATGCAGCGTATACTGCCACCTGTTGCCGATTTTCATCATTTCCCAATGACCGGTACTGTGTGTTGCCTTAAATATACTTTTGAAAGCCATCCGCCACTGTGCCTCAGAAAAGGCCTTTTGCAAGTCTCTTTCCCACTTCAAGTGGGTGTTGGTTTTGCGAAACGTTGCTTTCCTTTGCAGCATATTGTAGAAGAGTGTGATGCCTTTGATTTTGGGTGAGGGGGTCCTGTAATAGTCCCATGCTTGTTGGGGGATTGCAATGGTTGGAATAGGGTGACTGTTTAGGAACGCCCGTATCCTTGCCATTGTAAAATGTGAGCTTTTTGGTGTCTTATACTCTACAACCAATTGATTGAGCGTCTTGAGAGAAAGTTCTGTAGTGTGGATATACCACACTTTTGGATTTGATTGAGAGATATCATGGGCATTCTGTTTGCTAAAGTCTGAATCGTGGGTTGCAATTCAGGAATATGGGTAGTATTGCCTCCCTGGCTTATCAATATTCTCCATGCTTGGATTAAGGGGGGGAGTGGTGATAAATATAGACAAAAAAAGGGCTGCCATGTCCAATATGCACAAAAGTTTAGGAAATGGGAGGGAGATCCCAATCAAAGACTATCCCCCTGGACTTTTGAGGCAGACGTAGTATAAACAGTACAAAAAAAAAGGGGAAAGGGGAGTATGGTAAAAAATTGTACATTTTATTTATACATTGTAGATAAAAATAAAGTGAACAAGAGCATTAAGACACAAATTTGTCACTTTACCAATACAGAAACAAAAACAAAATACATGATATGATGTATAAAAATACAAAAACAGACATATATTCAAGGTACCACAGTTAACAGCATAAGAAAAAAAAAAATTGGACTTGATGCATTTGAGATTTGCACACTCAGATGACCACTGTGGTAGCAGGGTCCTGGGGCAATGTCACAAAGGTCCCAACATGTTTCGGTTAATCCTTCTTCAGGGGATAATAAACATCAAGTGGAGTAAAGAAGTGCTGTCTGTAAGAAGTTAAATCATACATGACATAAATATATAAAGTTTGTAAAGACAAGTCAAACGTGTAGTTATTGGTAAAAATGCGCCCACCAAGGAGGGTGCGTATACCACTTACATAGAGACTGGAGGTACCCACAAACCAATTATGCAATCAGCCCGAGAGGATCTGGAATACAGGTCCAAGGCGACCGATGGAGGTGTGAGCCCCAGGGGAGGAAGCGTAGGCTGTTGTGCAACCACAAGGGGCCCAAGGTGGCTGTGTCAGCTAGACCACACTGGGAGGTGTGGATTGCACTAGATGAAAAAAGCGTAAGAGAAGTGTGTATATAAATCTAGAATGTATTAACATAGACAGGGACCAAAAAACGTATAAAGTGATACATAGCGTACCTTAGACTGTGCCAAACATTGCCAAATGAATCAACAAATAAATATATAAAAATATATGAAAAAATGGTGCTTAAGGCATTAAGTGTACTTGTTACATACCAAAGACAGCCTATTGCCTGAAGGCAAGTTCAAATAGCAAATAAGCCATATCATAGTTATAGAGAACTTTTGAGCATGTGAGGCACAGAGAAGGAGGCTAAACCGAATGGTGGTCAAAGTTTCATGTTACCTGGTCCATACGATCGATGCGCATAAGGGCTGCATAACGACGATCGGGAGGTGGCCTGGCTATATAGGGCGTGCGTGTCCACGGCAGCCAATCCGGGGGGACACTGGCAGGTGCTGACCGTTTGTGTAATGCGAGTGGAAGGCTCGCATACCAAACGCAGTGGGTCCCTCCGGAGCGAACGGCGCGCGGCGCCACCCCGCCCGATGGACGGGATGACGTCACGCATCGGACCTACGCCGGCGGGTTTGTCCAGGCGGATGGAGGTCAGCTAGGACAAAAAGCTTACTCCAACAAGGAGGAGCCGGAGAGGTCCGAGGACCAGGGTGACGTGACTCCAGTGGAGCCTACCCGCTGGATGGTGCACAATGCCTCCAATCCAAGGAGCATGGGTGACCTCCAGCGGTGGAGGATGTGAACAGGCAGGTGCAAAAGGAATGGAACTGGATGGAGAGTGGGTGGTGGCACAGTACAATGGCAAGTGGTAATGGAAAGATGGGTGAAAGGGGGAATGGATGGGAAAAAAAAAGAAAGGACAAGAAGGGAAGAGGAGAAAGGATAAAGGAGAAAAAGAAAAAAGAAGAAAGAAAAAAAAAGAGGGAGGGGAATTATGTAAATGACTTAAAATACTCGGGGGCAATGGATATGTAGAATAAAGAATTGCAGCAACACATTGATGAAAAGGTATATGTATGGTGATGTTAAGTCAAAAAATGCTCAAGGAGTTGGCAAAGGGACATGTCAAAAATTTGGATGGTTGGGAATAAAATGAGGATGAAAAATATTAATGACTAGGGGAATGTGAAAATTTTTGACAACACAAAAAAAGAAAATGGTGTATTGCAATGAATGATGGGATATAAAAATGTAAATGGAAAAAAGAAGAGAAAGGTGAGGGTACATTGTAAGGTGAGTTCACATCCCCCCGATGTGAAGCCCGGAAGAAAGGGTTTAAAGCTACAAATCTTGTAAGTCCAGGTCGAGATGTAGCCTGGAGGGTATGTATCCACCACAGCTCACGCTGGAGGAGTAATTTGTTGTGGTCACCTCCACGTGAGCTGAAGTGAACTCTGTCCAGAGCTAGAAAAAAAAACCCTTGTAAGGGAAATGGGATGGATGGCTGCTGTGTGTCGGCCGATAGGGGTATCAGGATCATGTTTAGTTATGGAGAGGGTATGCTGATATATCCTCTTTCAGAATTCATTTTTAGTTATTTTTAGGTTTTGTAGGTACTGAGATGAAGTAGGAGTGGGGAGTACTCGGAAAATGTACAGAATCTGGGGCAGAATGGTTATCTTGAAGGCCGCGAGCCTCCCCATCCATGATAACTCCTTCTTAGACAGAGCTGCTAGTTGTTTGTCAATTTTGGCTTAGAGAGTTTTATAAATTTTGGTGACCAGATATTTGGTTTTAGGTGTTAGCAGTATTCTTAGATATTGGATACTCTGGTTTTTCCATTTGTATGGAAGGGTTTGCTCAATTTTTTTTGCAGTGGTTAGGAACTCCCAAATTTAGGATAAGGGGTTTTGTGAAGTTGACTTTATAATATGAGATTTTGCTAAAGGCCTCTAGGACTTTGTGGGCACTAGCAAGAGATGTTGTTAGTCAACAGTAGGATGATGTCATTCGCAAAGAGATTGATTTTATGGGGGCGTAACGCAATTGTGATTCAGGAGATCAAGGGGTGAGTGCGTAGTTTCTCCGCAAGAGGTTCTATCATTAAGTTGAAAATGGAAAGGGAGAGTGGACAACTCTGTCGAGTCCTATTGGTTATATTAAACGGTTTAGACAGAAGTCACAATGTGTACAACTGTGCTGTGGGGCGAGAGTACAACGCCAGTATTGCTTTCAAGCAGGGCCCCTTGAAGCCAAATTTGGTGAGCATGTGGGTCATATACCCCAGAAGGACTCTATCAAATTCCTTCTCTGCGTCTATCAAAAGAAGCCCATCTGGTCGCTGCCGATAAGTGCCGGTAAGAATTTGGTAATGTGTTTTGCTAAAATTTTTGCGTATATTTTTATATCGGAGTTTAGTAGTGAGATTGGCCTAAATTTTGGTCATGGTGTCTTTCCCTGGTTTAGGGAGTGTCACAATGTATGCCTTAACCCTTCCAGATCTGCGCTATTGCCGAAGTACGGCTCTAGCACGGATCTGAATTGCCAGGATGAAGTCCATGGACGTCGTCCCCTGTGCACGCTCCCGGTGCGCCCCTGGCGGCGGCGCGTGTGGGCAGCCGCCACACGCTGCTCGGGCGTGCCCCCGGGTCGGGCAGACTCGATGTCCGCTTGAGACCCGTGATCGCCTGACAGAGCAGCAGAACGGGGAACCGCTGATGTAAACACGGCGGTTCTCCGTTCTGTTACAGGGGACATACCAGATGTTGCGAAACTACAAGTCCCATCATGCCTCTGCCTATGGGAGTCGTGCTTGTAATTGTCAACCTTGCAATGC
Source organism: Glandirana rugosa (assembly GCA_018402905.1). Classification (NCBI taxonomy): domain Eukaryota; kingdom Metazoa; phylum Chordata; class Amphibia; order Anura; family Ranidae; genus Glandirana; species Glandirana rugosa. The sequence goes on along the minus strand of BLSH010031104.1, from coordinate 10,528 downwards.
CTCATGGGATTTGTAGTTCCACAACAGCTGGAGGGCCGCCAGTTTGACACCTGTGCTCTAGAGGAATTCACAATATCCTGGTTGATTGTTGCCAGCACTAGAGAAAAAAATATTAATGTGTATTTCATACAGTATAAGTTAAAGGATGAGTTCACCTTTTATAACATGTTACATGTTACACCCATATTTAGGGTGTAACATGTAACATGTTATGAACAGACCGGCCATCGCACCTCCCTGATTCCTTGATCTGGCAGCTATCTTCCCCTCACTATCTTCATTGACAGCTAGTGGGCATCTTCTCCTCCACCCCACTATCTGTCACAATTGTTTTTAAAAATTTGAGGCTCCGCCTGCCCAGATGCATCGCTCATTCATAGTGTTCTGTGAATGGAAAACTACAAGGTTCGGCAGCCTTTGTGGCTGTCAGCTTGTAGTTTTCAATGAACTACAGTGCTGTGGTAATTCATTCTCTCTTTCTGTCAGATTATATCTGCTTGCCTGTACAGGATGTATGGGCACACAAATATACTGACAGATGAGCATTTATTATTTTTTTTCTTGAAAGTGAACTTACCCTTTAAAGTTACATTTTGAACAGTGGTATAGTCGTTGTATAGATTTGTTCAATTAAATTTTTTCCAGTTTCTAAGAAGAGTCCATTTCCAGGATCCCACTGGAGAAGAAGTATATTTTAATGAGAGAGGAGATATGAGCACATTGTATCATATTTACAATTATGGAGTAATCAAGCTTCTACATGTACTAGTACCCCTTGGAAGTTACAATACATCTTCTCCTGATGGAAAGGAGCTTGTTTTAAATGGTGCTCCACCAATCTGGAAATATGATGAGGTTATGAGGTTCATGTTTTTCATAAGTACTGATACCTACGTACAGTAGATGTGTAGCTGAAGTAGGGTAGATAAGTTTTAGTACTTTGGGAAAGTGTTGGAGTTTGCATGTGAACTTTAATTATGGGATATTTAGGACTAGTGATGGCCCGAACATCCCTCAGTTCGGTACACACCAGAACTCCTGAACAAAAAAGTTCCATACCGGGTCTCAAAGCCTATTAAAGTCTTGAAAAATCAGTCCCCATTTTGAAGGTTTATATGCAAGTTCTTGGCCTTTATAAGGGTATGGGGGCCTGAGAACTGCCCTGGGGGACATATATCAATGCAAACATTTAAAAAAAAAACTTGTTTTTAAAGGAGCAGTGCTTTAACCATTTTCAGACTGCCCCATAACAGATTTACTGCAACAGGGTGGCCGCGCTGCACAGGATCACGTATATATACATGATCCTGCACTTCTGGGTATCAGGCTTGAGTGCGTGGTGCTGGTGGCTCGCTCCCTTTGTGATTTTACACAGCAGGAGCTGATCAGCAGGTCCCTCGGACCTGTTGTCTGCTGGCACTCACTGATTATTTGGTACACTAACAGAATGCAGTCTGCCTATGTAAACAAGACAGATTGCCGTTTTTTTCAGTACAGAAGGCATGGATCCTGTGTTTCTGTAAAGCAGGAACACTGATCCATGCCTTTCACTAGTAAAAGCACCTCCCCCACTACGGTGAAACCTTAGCTAGGCACACAGTTAACCCTTTGATTGCCCACAATGTTAACCCCTTCCCTGCCAGTATCATTAGTACAGTGATATTGCATATTTTTATCATTTAATACTGTAATAATGTCCCTGGTCCCCAAAAAAGTGTCAGTTAGGTGTCCGATTTGTCTGCTGCAATATTGCAGTCCCTCTATAAGTCGCTGATTGTTGGCATTACTATTAAAAAACAAAATTAAAAAAGTAGAAAAATTCCATCGTTTGTAAACACTATAACTTTTGTGAAAACTAATCAATATATGCTTTTCGGGGGGGTTACCAAATTTATTTTTTTTAAGATTTTTTTTTTTTTTCAAAATTGTCAGTCGTTCTTTGTTTATAGTGAGAAAAATAAAAAACGACAGAAGTGATCAAATACCACCAGAAAAAAAAGACCTACATTTTATTTGGGTACAGTGCTGCATGACAGAGCAATTGTCAGTTAACCACTTGCCGACCGCCAACCGCAGGTTGACGGTGACAAAGTGGTGCGATATCGCAAATCGCCGTCATCTGACGGAGGCTGCGAGATCGCGCACTGTGAGCGTGTGCGCCGCCGGAGGCGAGCATACACGCTCACTGTGTTCGGGGAGGGCCAGGGAGTGGGTGCGGCGGCCTCGATTGCCGCCGGCTACCCGCGATGCCCCCCGGAGTGAAGGAACGGAGGTCCGTGTAAGTAAACATGGACCTCCGTTCTGTGAAGGGGGAAGGGCTGTGATCACAGCCTTCCTCTACATGGAAGTTGTGATCACTTCCCTTCCCCTGCTAGGGCAGCCCACACACAGTTAGAACACGCCCAGGAAACACAGTTAACCCTTAGAGCTAGCCCTGCAGGTTAACCCCTTCACTGCCAATGGCATTTACACAGTAATCAGTGCATTTTTATAGCACTGATCGCTGTATAAATGCCAATGGTCCCAAAAAAGTGTCAAAATGGTCCGACATGTCCGCCCCAATATCGCAGTACCGCTAAAAATCGCAGAGCGCCACCATTACTAATAAAAAAATAAAATCCCCAAAAATAATTTCTCATTGTCCGTAAACGCGGCCACTTTTGCGCAAACCAATCGATAAACGCCGATTGCGTTTTTTTATCGCAAATATGATGAAGAATATAAATCGGCCAAAAACGGTGAAAAAAAATGTTTTTTTATATTTTTTTTTTGGATTTGTATTTTAGCAAAAAGTAAGAAATTAGTTTTTTTTTTGCAAAATTGTCGCTCTTCTTTTGTTTATAGCGGCGATCAGAAATGACGCATCGATGATAAAATAACACCAAAAGAAAGCTCTGTTTGTGGGAAAAAAAGGACGCAAATTTCGTTTGGGTACAACGTTGCACGGCCGCGCAATTGTCAGTTAAAGTGACGCAGTGCCGAATCGCAAAAAGGGCTCTGGTCCTAAAGTGTGAAATCCTTCCGGGGCTGAAGTGGTTAAAGTAACGCAGTGCCGTATAGCGAAAAAAACAAACAAAAAAAAACATTGTCGGCAATAGAAATATTTGAAAATTAAAATGTCATGCCCATTCAAAAAAAATTTGGAGGAGAACCCCTACTCCAATTTTTTTTAAAAAATGGCATGGTGTCCCACCCCCAAGATCCATACCAGACCCTTATCCGAGGATACAGCAACCACCCGCCATACCGACAGACCTGAAAAAAAGCTCCTCCCGTGACCAGGCTAACCGCCGACTGCCTGCTCCACCATCTGACAGTTATAAAATAAATAAGAGGTGGGGTCACCTGTTGACATCACTTGGTGGCACCTCCCCCTTGTGATGTCACCAACCTAGCATGCACCGGGTCCGGCGGTGCAACAGGCGTCATGATTGATGATGGATCTACATCAGTGGACATTGTTTTTTTATTGATATTGTTATGTTTTTTTTTATTTTTTAATAAAGATATTGTCAAAAACTGTCTGTGCATTTTTACTTCTTTTTGACACTTTTTTTGGAGAATGAGTAGGGGTACAATGCACCTCATATGCATTTACACGGGGGGTGGGATCTGGAGGTCCCCTTGGTAAAGGGGGCTTCCAAACTCCAATAAGCCCCCTGCCCACAAATCCCCACAACCACCACCCAGGTTTGTGGGGAAGAGGCCCATGTCCCCATCAACATGGGGACAGGGTGCTTTGGGGTGAAGGGGAGAGCCTCCCCTGCCCCAAAACACACCCTCATTTTGGGGGCATGTGGTCTGGTATGGTTCAAGAGGGGGAGCGCCTGCCGACAGCTGATAAATCATCCATTGTTAATGACACGGCAGCTGGCTCCTTAACAACCTATTCACTGTGCGCTCGATGGGCAAACATCCCACAGAACACACCGAAAATTTGGGTTTTCAGTGAACACCAGAATAGGTGATGTTAGGGCCGAACTCATGCTTGGCCTGAACTGCTAGCCCATCCCTATTTAGGACTACGGCTAGTATATCTAGGCATCTCTAGGTGCCTGCACATCACATTTGCAGACATTTATTTTGCTTTTGTTTTACAGACAGAGGGATTGATATACTAAATTAATAGGGACTGTTTACTTGGAAAGTTAATGTTTGTTTAGCTTAGTTAGGTATGGTGTAACTATATTTACTTTGAATACTCATTCATGTGTGGGAGTTTTTGCTTGCACATGATTAAATAGTAATAGTCAGCTGTTCAACTAGTTTTTTTCTGTAATGTTGAAAACATTTCATAGCTTATCTAAGCCACTCAGTTTTAATGTGTATCAGGAAATCAATCCAATATTTATATCCACACAGAGAAACCTTAGTCCAATCATCATGAAATATGCCCAGGCAGTTGATTGTACAAACCAGGATAGAAAATTAGATGTTAATGTTGTCTTGAAATGTTCCATAGGGATCGGATTAAAGTTCCTCTGCTACCTGTAGATATAAATGCTGGGGTACTGTATATTCCAGACAGCTGTTGCTTGGATAAGCTACAAAATGTCTTCAACATTACTGAACAATTCCAGTCATATTTGACTAACCACTACTTGATACTGTATACCATGACTAGAGTTGAGCGGACACCTGGATGTTCGGGTTCGGCGGGTTTGGCCAAACTTCGCGAAAAAGTTTGCGTTCGGTTCCGAACTTCACCCCGAACCCCGAGCCCCGTTGAAGTCAATGGTGACCCGAACTTTTGGGCACTAAAATGGCTCTAAAAAAGCCCTGGAAAGGGCTAGAGGGTTGCAAAAGGAAGAAAAAGGGGGGGGGGGGGGTAAGAGTAGGACAAGTGCCCTGCAAACACATGTGTATAGGGAGATAACTTAAAATCACATAAAAAAAAAATGGAGGAGGAGGTGGATGTGGAGTAAGAGCCTAGAGGTTGAGGAGGCGGTGACCGTGGCAGTGTAGGTGGAAGTGGTGGTGGATGAGGAGGAGGTAGCCAACACTGTTTTTGTTTGCTTTTTTTTCTAATTGGGGTAGCCCCCAAAATATTGAGACATATTAAAAAAAAAAGTATACCAATGGCTGTGTGAGGCCGGTCTAAATGTCTATTCTGCACAAGTTAAAGACAAGGCTTGTGGGATCCATGCCTGGTTCATTTTAATAAACGTTAGCTTGTCCACGTTGGCTGTGCACAGGCGGCTGCGCTTGTCTGTGATAACGCCCCCTGCGCACTAAACACACGTTCAGAGAATACACTGGCTGCAGGGCAGGCCAGCACCTCCAAGGCATACAGGGCAAGCTCAGGCCATGTGCTCAGGCCATTTGGAGACCCAGAAGTTGAATAGGGCAGACCCAGTCAGTACATGTAGCAGTGTGCACACATACTGTTCCACCATGTTGCAGAAATGCTGCCTCCTGCTAAGACCTTGCCTATCAGCTGGTGGTGCTGTTTGTTGTGGCGTGCTGCTGACAAAGCTTTTCCACATTTTGGGCATGCTAACCCTGCCTTCTGAGGTGCTGGCGGTGCCACAGCTGCGTTGGTGACCTCTTCCTCCTCCTCTGCCTTCGCCTTGTGCTTCCAATGAGCCCCCGGTGTCATTTGGGAATGCCCTCAGCAGCACGTCTACCAACGTGCACTTGTAGTCATGCATCTTCCGATCACGCTCCAGTGAGGGAATTAAGGACGGCACATTGTCCTTGTAACAGGGATCCAGTAGGGGGGCCCCCCAGTAAACAGCACAAGTTACAATGTGGGCAACTTGGCTGTCGTTGCATAGGCACTGCAGCATGTATTCGCTCATGTGTGCCAGGCTGCCCAGAGGCAAAGACAAGCTGTCCTCTGTGGGAGGTGTATCATCTGTGTCCTCTGTATCCCCCAGCCATGCTCCAGTGATGTCCACGAGCTGCTTTGGGTGCCACCCTGCTGTAAACACGGTTCCTCCTCCTCCTCATCATCATCCTCGTCCTCCTCATCCTCCAGAACTGTGCCCTGGCTTAAATTTTTTTTACCTGGCCTATGCTGGTGCAGAAACCTGCCCTCCGAGCCACTTGTGAATGACTGGCCTGATAACCGTGAAAATGACCCCTCTTCCTCCTCCTCTTCCTCCTGTGCCACATCCTCTTTCATCATCGCCCGAAGTAGTAGTAACGCTGAGAACAGCGTCATCGGCACTGGCCATGTTGGTGGAGTACTCGAAACATAGCAATATGGTACACAGGTCTCGCATTGAGGCCCACTCGTTGGTGGTGTAGTGGTGCTGTTACTCAGAGCGACTGACCCATGCGTGCTGCAGCTGAAACTCCACTATTGCCTGCTGCTGCTCGCACAGTCTCTCCAGCATGTGCAAGGTGGAGTTCCACCTTGTGGGCATGTCACATAGGAGCGGGAATTCCGAAGTTCCGCTGCAGCACAGGCAGGCGAGCAGCAGCAGGGTGAGAATGCCGAAAGTGCGCAAGATGTCCTGCACTTTCTGCAGCAGCTCTGACATATCCGGGTAGTTTTTTAGAAATTTCTGCACCACCAAATTCAGCACATGCGCCAGGCAAGGGATGTGCATCAAACAGGCTAGGCCCAGAGCTGAATATGAGATTTCGCCCATTGTCGCACACCACCAGACTGGGCTTGAGGCTCAGTGGCAACAACCACTCATCGGTCTGTTGTTCAATGCCCATCCACAGCTCCTGCGCAGTGTGGGGTTTATCCCCCAAACATATCAGTTTTAAAACAGCCTGCTGTGGTTTCCCCCTGGATGTGCTGAAATTGGTGGTGAAGGTGTTACGCTGAGCGGATGAGGAGGTGGTAGAGTCGGAGGAAGCGCAGTAGGAGGAGGAGGGAACAAGAGACAAAGAGAAATGCCCTGCAATCCTCGGTGGCTGAAGGACGTGCGCCAAACTGCTATCCATCTCATGCCCACCCGCCACTACATTTGCCCAGTGTGCAGTTAGCGAGATATAGCGTCCCTGCTCATGCTTACTGGTCCACGTATCAGTGGTCATGTGGACCTTGCCACAGATGGCGTTGCGCAGTGCACACTTGATCTCGTCCCCGACTTGTGCAGGGAAGGGATGGCTCACCTGGAAAAGTAGTGGTGCCTGTGAACCATGTACTGTGGGCCAGCCACCACCATCAGATTTTTAAAGCTGTCCGTGTCCACCAGACGGTATGACAGCATTTCAAAGGCCAGGAATTTTGAAATGCTGGCATTCAAGGCCAGGGATCGCGAGTGGGTAGGGGGGTGCTTCCTCTTTCTCTCCAGTGTTTGGGAGATGGAGAGCTGTAAGCTTCTATGGGACCGTGTGGAAATGCTTGGAGATGGTGGCGGACATGGTGGCATTGCTGTCACATCGTCTGTTTCCTGGGTGGAAGGTGACACTGGCACTGTAGAGGTGGAGGAAGAGGCCGAGGCAGCAGCAAAAGAGGAAGCAGGAGGAGCCCGAGACCTTTCTTGGATTTTGAGGTGCTTATTCCACTGCAGCTCGTGCTTTGCATGTAGATGCCTGGTCATGTAGGTTGTGCTCAGGTTTAGAACATTTATGCCTCACTTCAGGCTCTGATTGCATAGCGTGCAAAACACTTGAGTCTTGTCATCAGCACATTGTCTGAAGAACTGCCACGCCAGGGAACTCCTTTGAGCTGCCTTTGATGTGCTAGGTCCCTGGGTGCGGTGAGTAGTAGGAGGCGTACTGTCTAGGGGATGGTCGCTCCACTTTTGCAACCTGCTTCCTCTTTTGCTGTGCTGGTGCCTCTGTGTGACCACCACCTCTTCCTCCAAACTGCACACGTCACTCGCATGACCTTCATTCCATGTGGGGTCTAGGACCTCACCATCCTCCACATCATCTTCCACCCACTCTTCACCACTGCCCTCCTTGTCAGTCTGCACACTGTAGAAAGCCGCAGAAGTTGGCACCTGTGTTTCGTCATTATTAGAGACGTGTTGCGGTGGTGTTTCCATGTCCTCATCCTGAAACAGAAGTGGTTGGGCATCGGTGCACTCTATGTCTTCCACTTCTGGGGCAGGGCTATGTGGATGGCCCATGGAAAGCACACCAGCAGAGTCATCAAAAAGCATAAGAGACTGCTGCATGACTTGGGGCTCAGACTGCTTGGCTGATTTACAAGGGGTTGAGGTGAAAGACAGATGGCCATGGGGTTCAGGTGCCATCTCTGAGCTTTCAGCAAGGGACCAGGTAAGAGACAATGTGAAGGAACTGGAGGCATTGTCAGCCACCCAATCTACTATCGCCTGTACTTGTTCTGGCCTCACCATTCGTTGAGCGGAATTCTGGCCTACCATATACCGGTGAAGGTTCTGTCGGCTACTCGCACCTGAGGAAGGTGTTTCCCTTGTGCTTTAGCTGGCACAGATCGACCACGTCCTCGCCTTGCAACAGGAGCTTCATCAACACCACCAACACCAGCAGCACCAGCAGCACCACATCCCTTATTTGACGCTCTCCTCATTCTGGACACAAATGTACTATTTAGCACAAATTTATATTATTTTATTTATTATATTTTTTTTAAACATGCAATGTGCAATTTTGTGCAAGAAATGCACAGCAAGGTGCAAATATACTATGTAGCACTATTTATTAATAATAATAAAAAAAAGAATAATGAATTATTATTCTTTTTTTTTTAAACCAGCAATGTAGACGCACTTTTTATTTTTGTGCAAGAAACGCACCGCTGGCCACAAATGTAGTATTTAGAATTTTTTTTTTTTTTAAACCAGCAATGTAGACGCACTTTTTATTTTTGTGCAAGAAATGCACAGCAAGTGCACATGTATTATGTAGCACTATTTATTAATAATAAAAAAAAGAATAATAAATTATTGTAAATAGAAAATGGTTTTACCGCACTAGACTGAAAAAACAAAATGAAAGGGTTGAGTGAGCTGCCACCTGCAACGACCAAACTAATTGTAAATACAGGTAAAGATGTGGGGAGTGGCGCTAAACTCAAAGAGACCAGTTTATCTAAGTGTAAGTTAGATGAAAATAGATGCCAAATATGTGAATATTTTCAAAACAAATATGATACAAACAAACCAAAGATATATATGACGTGAATAACTGTGAAGAGAGGATGAGTGAATGTAAAAAATTAGTTCAACTATATGTTGTCCATTCACATAAGAGAATCCTGGCTTGTTAAACCAAAAAATTCTTCTTGGAGATGAATCAGAAAATACATTAAATTGTGCCGGTGAGTAGAGGTGTTCCAGGTGAAATTAGTGTGTGAAAAACAATGTAACCAGGCTGGGATCAGCAGAGATCTTATTTGATACTCCAACCCCTTACAGAGTGGAGGCTTACCGGAGGGAAGATATAATATCGCTTCTGTTTGGAGTATGGAGTTCCCAATGCCAGGAACCTAGGAGAGCGCGTCACACAATCCGCGGTTTGTCAAGGATCACTTTGTGCAGGGGGCCGTCACTCGTTCCAATCAGTCTGCGTCAACCATCCGGTGCAGGGAGATCCAGATCCAGGCTTCCAGGGAGGGGTATGAAAAAAGGGGGCCAGGGGTGCCCCACACGAGGTCCGGAGACAGGTTCAAACCCGTATAAAAAACAAAAGACTCGCCATAGTGTAAAACCTCTATGATGAGGGGGTAGTTTTTATTTAAACGAATCTAAAATCCATAAGCTTATAGATACAAGGATAAAATATAAGGATAAATTGTATAGATAACGCAGCAATCCAGGGTCAGCAGTACTGTACTGCTGACCCTGGATTGCTTTGGGTACTGCTGACCCTGGATTGCTGTGTTACCTATACAATGTATCCTTATCCTTATCCTTGTATCTATAAGCTTATGGATTTTAGATTCGTTGAAATAAAAACTACCCCCTCATCATATATTATACGGGTTTGAACCTGTCTCCGGACCTCGTGTGGGGCACCCCTGGCCCCCTTTTTTCATACCCCTCCCTGGAAGCCTGGATCTGGATCTCCCTGCACTGGATGGTTGACGCAGACTGATTGGAACGATTATATCTTCCCTCCGGCAAGCCTCCACTCTGTAAGGGGTTGGAGTATCAAATAAGATCTCTGCTGATCCCAGCCTGGTTACATTGTTTTTCACACACTAATTTCACCTGGACCACCTCTACTCACCGGCACAATTTAATTTATTTTCTGATTCATCTCCAAGAAGAACTTTGGGTTTAACAAGCCAGGATTCTCTTACGTGAATGGACAACATATAGTTGAACTAATTTTTTACATTCACTCATCCTCTCTTCACAGTTATTCACGTCATAAATATCTTTGGTTTGTTTGTATCATATTTGTTTTGAAAATATTCACGTATTTGGCATCTATTTTCATCTAACTTACACTTAGATAAATTGGTCTCTTTGAGTTTAGCACCACTCCCCACATCTTTACCAATAATAAATTATTATTCTTTTTTTTAACCACTTAAGGACCGGAAGGATTTGCAGCTTTAGGACCGGAGCCCTTTTTTCAATTTGGCACTTCGCCGCTTCAAATGGTAATTGCGCGGTCATGCAATGCA
>BLSH010031055.1:697428-728769 GCA_018402905.1 Glandirana rugosa | reverse complement strand
GGGGGGGGGGGGGGGGGGTTTACACATAGAGTGCAGAGTTTGGGGGTGCATTATGTACATAGTGCAGAGCTCAGGGGTGTGCTGCATACATAGTACAGAGTTCAAGGGTGTCCTGCATACATAGTACAGAGTTCAGGGGTGTCCTGCATACATAGTGCAGAGTTCAGGGGTGTCCTGCATACATAGTGCAGAGTTCAGGGGTGTCCTGCATACATAGTGCAGAGTTCAGGGGTGTCCTGCATACATAGTACAGAGTTCAGGGGTGTCCTGCATACATAGTACAGAGTTCAGGGGTGTCCTGCATACATAGTACAGAGTTCAGGGGTGTCCTGCATACATAGTGCAGAGTTCAGGGGTGTCCTGCATACATAGTACAGAGTTCAGGGGTGTCCTGCATACATAGTGCAGAGTTCAGCTTTCCACATCTCACTTTCACCCCTATTCAGCGCTCACCTCTGCATGCAACCCCCCCTCCAATGCCCCCATCTTCTCCCCACCTCCTTTAAAGCTCCACCATCATCCACATGTCTTATATTTGCTGCTGTATTAAGCAGAATTTCAAAAGTCAATAAATACCATCTTAAAAAAAAAACCAGACAGGTTGATTGTATACAAGTTAATTTGGTGGATCTACTTGGGTACAACCTGCTTGCCCACAGATGGGTCGAATCTCGGCTGGTCCCCTTGCCCACACACACAGTTAGGGAATACATTTAACTCTTTGATTGCCTCTGGTGTTAACCCCTTTCCCTGCCAGTGTCATTTATACAGTGACAGTGCATTTTTTTAGCACTGATCACTGTAATAATGTCACTTGTTCCCAAAAAGTGTCACTTAGTGTCAGATTTGTCCGCCACAATGTCGCAGTCCCGCTAAAAATCGCTGATCTCCGCCATTACTAGTAGAAAACATTTTAGAAAAGTAAATGTTCATAAATCTATCCCATATTTTGTAGAAGTTATAACTTTGATGAGTGTAGGAGAATCCTCTTGCAATATTTGGGCTACTCAGTATCCGTTTGAATCTTGCTGGAATGATAGTGATGTCACACTCGCTATCATGTGTGCGTGTTATACACCAATATTTTACCTGAGCTGCCTCAGAGGGGAAAGGAGGGCCAGCATTGGACCAGTGTTCTGTCTATCATAGGCGCCGGTCCAGGAGGCGGGACTGTGAGTGACGCCGGGTACACAGAAGATCCCTTTGTGTAATCTGGCACTGATCAAGCTGCATTGATCGGCAATGGTGAGGCTGCAGATGGGCAGTGATCAGGCTGCATTAATGGGCAATGGCAAGGATGCAGATGGGCACTGATCAGGCTGCAATGATAAGGCTGCAGATGGGCAGTGATCAGGCTGCATTAATGGGCAATGGTGAGGCTGCAGATGGGCAGTGATCAGGCTGCATTAATGGGTGATAGTGAGGCTGCAGATGGGCAGTGATGAGGCTGCATTAATGGGCAATAGTGAGGCTGCAGATGGGCAGTGATTAGGCTGCATTAATGGGCAATAGTGAGGCTGCAGATGGGCATTGATCAGGCTGCAGATGGGCAATGGTGATGCTGCAGATGGGCAGTGATCAGGCTGCATTAATGTGCAATGGTGAGGCTGCAGATGGGCATTGATCAGGCTGCAGATGGGCAATGGAGAGGCTGCAGATGGGCAGTGATCAGGCTGCATTAATGGGCAATTGTGAGGCTGCAGATGGGCAGTGATCAGGCTGCATTAATGGACAATTGTGAGGCTGCAGATGGGCATTGATCAGTCTGCAAATGGGCTGTGATCATGCTGCATTAATGGGCAATAGTGAGGCTGCAGATAAGCATTAATCAGGCCTCATTAATGGGCAATGGTGAGGCTGCAGATGGGCAGTGATCAGGCTGCAGATGGGCAATGGTGAGGATGCAGATGGGCAGTGATCAGGCTGCATTAATGGGCAATGGCGAGGCTGCAGTTGGGCATTGATCAGGCTGCAGATGGGCATGGTGAGGCTGCAGATGGGCTGTGATCAGGCTGCATTAATGGGCAGTGGGGAGGATGCAGATGGGCACTGATCAGGCTGCAATGGTGAAGATGTAGATGGACACTGATCAGGCTGCATTAATGGGCAATGGAGAGGCTGCAGATGGGCACTAATAATGCTGCATTAATGGGCAATGGTGAGGCTGCAGATGGGCTGTGATCAGACTGCATTAATGGGCAATGGCAAGGATGCAGATGGGCACTGATCAGGCTGCAATAGTGAGGCTGCAAATGGGCACTGATCAGGTTGCATTAATGGGCAATGGCAAGGATGCAGGTGGGCACTGATCAGGCTGCAATGGTGAAGCTGCAGATGGGCACTGATCAGGCTGCATTAATGGGCAATGGAGAGGCTGCAGATGGGCACTTATCAGTTGCATTGATGGGCTATGGTAAGGCTACAGATGGGTGCTGATCAGGCTGCAATGATGGGCAATGGTGAGGATGCAGATGGGCACTGATCAGGCTGCATTGATGGGCAATGGGGAGGATGCAGGTGGGTACTGATCAGGCTGCAATGGTGAAGCTGCATATGGGCACTGATCAGGCTACATTGATGGGCAATGGTGAGGCTGCAAATGGGCACTGATCAGGCTGCATTGATGGGCAATGGGGAGGATGCAGGTGGGCACTGATCAGGATGCATTGATGCGCATTGACCCTTATTTTGCTACAAAGTTATTTATTTAAAACTTAAGCTTTTTTCCTGAAACTTCCCTCTTAAAGTTAAGGTGCGTTTTATGTGCCTCTGCTTGTTATACGCTAATAAATACGGTGACATCACTTTCCGTTTACTTGATAAAAAATAAAATGTCAGCCACTGATTAGAAAATAAGATTTTTAAACACCCCCTACCTTCCATTCTCTATGACCAGGATGAACAGTCTTACTTGCCAACCTTAAAGAAGAAGTAGGAGGGTCTAGCCATCCACATGTGGACAGATGTGTAGGAAAGCAGTGTCATAGTGCTTATTCTTATAATATTGTTTTTGCTGTATTTGGGATGTGTTGATCCTACTTCTCTTTGGGGATTCTGATTAAATGCATACTAGTAAAGCCCTTGTTTCCTAAGACGAGTTTATTGCTTTATTTAAGGTCCATTTACTTATTTTATTATTTTACTTAGCGTTTGTTGTAAGATCCCACAATGTGAAGTGACAACATACAAGACATTGCTGGACAACGCCCGGAAACTGACAGGTACAGTATGCATATCACGCAGAGCCTTTTAATTCTTATATAGACTGAAACAAAAACTCTGATTTATCATGTAAAATTATAAATTATGATACCTAGTCAACCTCTGAGGGGCATATACCAACATAATAAAAGTTTATAGATATCTTCTACTAGGGAAGAGTTAACTAAGTCAAGGTCACGAAACATGTAGAGTGGAAATATTATACTCTAAGAAGGACAAGTGGAACCCCATAAGAGGAATACTCATGTGGATATTACCTACCTAGTGGATACGCAGCCTATGCATGGTATTATATTCTCGAGGGGAACCACTTGAGAACCTATTTAGTTTAGCTCTTATGCTTTATGTAGGGGTTAAAACTGTCTTTTGTATGATGTAATCATTTTTTTAATGTAGTAATCTTATATTTTTTAATATGTGCCTATAACATCCATTGTCCTATCTCCTATCCAAATTTGAAGAGTTAACCAATCCATGTGCTGTAGTGTTCCAGATATGGAGCCAATGTTCTTTATCCAAGTGGGGGTTCAGGTCCCTTTTCCATCTTATAACATATGCAGCTATAATCAGATTCCAGATTGGAAGCGTATATTAGAGATACCATACTTTTCCCAATATCTGAACACTGGTGCTCGAAGGACACCATAGAAGATGACGTATGTTTTAGAGTGCTTTGGACACATTTTTTAAGCCGTCGGCAGCAAAATAGTTCTGAAAGTGGAACTTTACCAGAAGTTCTATGCACAGGAATGTTGTAAACAAGACAACACTGAAGCACAGCACAGGTTCAATTTAAATAGCCTGCTTGGCACCAATGCAAGCAACAGATGCGTGACCGTGCGTATGAATATCCGCGTGTGCATGGGCAAGTGCACATTTCCTATGTGCATGTACAAGAACACGAATTAGCCTGTGCCCAAACACAGGATACCATTCAGAAGAGCCATCCTGTCTGCTGGTCTGTCTTTCTTGACGCCATCTAACAGGCATATCAAGTTGGGAAGAGAGATTAGTGAGTTGTGGATTGCCAGGATACCATCATCAATGAACGGGTAAAACATATTATGGTATCTGCCGATCTCTGGGCCTCACATTTCATTATATTAAATTTGATAAGAATAGCCAGAGGTTCTATTGCGTCAGCGAATAACAGTAAAGAAAGAGGGCAGCCCTGCTTTGTGTCTCTTGGTGGTAGTGGACTTGATGACACTGAAACCAAGGTAAATGTTACTTGGTACATGCAATCGGTTTTATTAAAACTATACTGATATTATCCCATTGGGATATATGATATGTGATAGGCAGGCCTGGTGCAAGGATTTTTGACACCCTAGGCGAAACCTCATTTTGTCGACCCCCCCCCCCTTTGGCTCTGCCCCTGACTACACCACCTTTGCCCTGTCCATGTATACAATGGAGGTGGCGGGGATGGAGATTTTTGCAGTGCCTCTCTACCTATTTCTTTAGCCGTGGTCCACAGGCCCGCACCTGCGCCTCTGGACCCTGCCTAAAGTCAAATAATGGTGGCACCAGCTCGCTTTCTTATGCCAGCCGTGGTCTGCGGGTATATGGACAGGCTGGGGTCCATATTTATTTTTCAGGCTGGTGGTTTGCTTGATTTACAATGGAATTACATTGAGGGACACTATTTTTTTAATTTTTTTTATTTTTTAATAAAGGATTTGTCAAAAACTTGTGTGTTTATTACTTTTTGACACTTTTTTAGTGAATGGGTAGGGGTACTATGTACCCAATACTCATTCACATGGGGGGTGGGATCTGGGTGCCCCCTTGTTATAGGGAGCTTCCAGATTCTGATAAGCCCTCCACCCGCAGACCCCCACGACCACCGGCCACAGTTGTGGGGATGAGGCCCTTGTCCCCATCAACATTGGGACAAGGTGGTTTGGGGTGGTGGGGCAGAGCACTCACTCGGACCCCTTTCCTGACCGGCCAGGCTGCATGCCTGGATAAGGGTCTGGTATGGATTTTGGGGGGACCCCACGCCATTAAAAAAAAAAATGGCGTGGGGTTCCCCACCAAATCCATACCAAATCTGAAGGGCTTAGTATGGACTGGGGGAGGAGGGACCCAATGCAATTTTTTTACTTTATTTTTTAACTGGTACTTTTTTTTTTGGAAACTCATTGACAGCTGATGTCTCATCAGTTGTCAAGGACGCCGCGGCCGGCTTCCCTGCCCCGCTCCTTTTTATTTATTTTTTATATTCTTCCTCATATTTTTGGTAAAAAAAAATTGCAATCAGCGTTTATTGATTGGTTTGTACAAAAGTTGCTGCGTTTACGGATGATGAGAATTCATTTCTGGGGTTTTTATTTTTTTAATTTTTTTTACTAGTAATGGCGGTGATCTGTGATTTTTAGTAGTACTGCAATATTGCGGTGGACATGTCGGACCATTTTGACACTTTTTTGAGACCATTGGCATTTATACAGCGATCAATGCTATGAAAATGCACTGATTACTGTGTAAATGCCATGTGTTCCCCCAGTGTGTTCTAACTGTATGGGGGCTGGGCTGGCAGGGGGAGGGGAGCCATCACGGCTTCCATATACAGGAAGCCTGTGATCACAGCCCTTCCCCCTCTAACAGAACAGAGATCAGGTTTACATACACGGACCTCCGTTCTGTCGCTCTTGGGGGGGGGAATCGCAGGTAGCCGGTGGCGATCGAGTCCGCCATACCCGCTCACTGGCCCATGCCCCCCCCCCCCCCCGGGAACACAGTGTGTGCACATGTATGCTCACAAAACTAGTTATTGCGGCTGCCGTCAGGTGACGGCGGTTTGCGATAACGAGCCACTGTGCTGCGCCGGGCGGTCGGCAAGTGGTTAAACAAAATAACAAAAAAAAGTAATGAACCAACTTTAGACAACTTAAAAAAAGAAACAGTGCCTCCACCATCCTTTCCTTCCTGATCATGAGCAAATCTATTGCTGTTTTTTAAAAAAAAAAAAACAAACATTTGTAACAGAGTAAAAATCATTCCTGTGGTCTTCCCCTCCGAAAGATCCAGTTGTATTGAGTGTTCCACTGAAGTCCCTTTGCTTGCTGGTCTCCAATGTTCTTGTCCCTTCCCCTATCATTGGTATCTTCATTCCATTTGGCCACATCATCAAGATGGGCCCTGGGTATTGCTAGAAATACTCACCCACAATTTGTTCAGAGACTGGCATACAGAGTGGCTTTGGTGGATTGGCCATCACCGCTGAAGCCTCTGTAGAAAGTCTGTAGATTAAGGAATAATGCATTTCTCGCTATTACGCTTTGTGCAGTGGTCCAAATAATTTGGTGGAGGGAGGATTATGGTGTGGGGTTGTTTTTCAGGGGTTGGGCTTGGCCCCTTAGTTTTCAGTGAAGGGAACTCTTAAGGTGTCGGCATACCAAGACATTTTAGACAATTTCATGCTCCCAACTTTGTGGGAAGAGTTTGGGGATGGCCCCTTCCTGTTCCAACATGACTGCGAACCAGTGCACAAAGCAAGGTTCATAAAGACATGGATGAGAGAGTTTGGGGTGGAGGAGTCCTGACCTCAACCCAATAGAACACCTTTGGGAAGAATTAGAGCGGAGACTGCGAGCCAAGCCTTCTCATCCAACATCAGTGCCTGACCTCACAAATGTGCTTCTGGAAGAATGGTCAATCATTCCCATAGACACTCCTAAACCTTGTGGACAGCCTTCCCAGAAGAGTTGAAGCTGTTATAGCTGCAAAGGGTGGGCCAACTCAATATTGAACCCTGCAGACTAAGACTGGGACGCCATTAAAGGTCATGTGCGTGTAATGGCAGGTGTCCCAATACTTTTGGTAATATAGTGTATGTATATATATATATATATATATATATATATATATATATATATATATATATATTAGATTTTTTTTTTTATTTTGCAATTGTGTCATATTTTTATGCACTGATAATGATTGGGCATCATGCACCCTGGATGTTTTTACAACTGCTCCTACTGGCATCTGACTTTTTTTTTCTGTCTCTAAACATCCCTCCATTTTATCCTATGTGTCCATGCACACATAGGCTTTTAGCAGCGTTTAGTGACAGAAGCTTTTAGCACACCTGAGCGTTCTGTAGCTTGAAACCAAAGCCACAAAACGCTTGAGGTGAAAAAAATCAATGATTCTCTATGGAGATGGTTCACATCTCCACTCAAAAACGCCTGAAGCCAAAAGCCTGAAGCTCAAAAAAGTTCTGGAGGTATTTTTGTAGCTTGATTTGGGTGTTTTTCTACTTTTTACATTGTTGGCCTTTTGACCTGTACAAAATTGCGGTAAAAATCGAGGCAAAAATGCGGCAAAAATCACTGTAAAAATCGTGGCAAAATCACGGTAAAAAACGCGTGTATTTCTGCCTGAAAACGCTATGCCCAGGTGTGAATGCAGCCTAAGAGGCAGGAAAAAAACCCCTCTGCCAGTGTGTTCAGGAGCATCAGAGTTTGGGCAGACAGAACGCTTGAGGCTACTAAAAGCTGGCAGAAGCTGCTAAACATTAGTGCTTAAGAATTAATTCATTTCAATAACCAGAATAAATTATTTATTCTGGCCAATGAAATTAATTAACCTCCAAGAGCTTAATGGCTGTAAAAGCTTGTAAGAGCTTTAGACACTTTTACAAGCGTCAGGCATCTTTTTTTCTGCAAAAACGCTGCTGGCTTCTAGCAGAGTTAAATAAATGTCCTATGTGCATGAGGTAATGTGTTTTCTTTTCACTCATTTTTATTGGTATAGAAAGACCATAATAACATTGCAATATTGCTCTGTACAGGGTACAGGGTTACAGGTATCATCCAAGAATCCATGAGTAAAGCTCTATTTCAATAGGTTCAAAACAGATTTCCAATAGGGGATACCCACACTATATACTGAGAGTTACCTCCAATAGCATCCCTCCCCAAAATGGCCGTTGAACCCTAGAACTATCTCTTACGAGAAGTACCCATAGGACCAAATCCCACAAATACTTTTCCCAAGCCAGAGTGGCTGAATGTACCCCTGTTGTCCCAGAAAGAGATGAAGAAAGAAAAAGGGAGGATAATTGAGAAAGGGGACACACAATGGCCTTCTCTAGTGAGCAAAAGAGATATTCACAAATTGCGCTCATGGCTCCCAAGTTATCTTGAACCTCCAAGCAGAGTCCTGTCATATACTGACCATCAGGGGCGGACTGACAACCCATGGGGCCCCCGGGAATTAGAAGATTATGGGGCCCCCCTGTGTCCCTGTCCACACTCAAGCCAAACAAAACACCACCTACTTAATGCACTGCACTCATATTACATACATTCGTCCCTACAGATGTGGGAAAGGTGTCCTGAGTGCCCACGCTAGCGTGCCCCTGTCAGGCCAGGTACCTGAGCTCAGTGCTGGCACTTGGTCTGGCACTGGGCTTCAGGATCAGCACAGATTCCTTGGGACTGAAGTACCAGGAGCCTCTCATGGGGCCCCCTACTGGCCAAGGGCCCTCAGGCAGTGCCCGAGTGCGCTTATGGTCAGTCTGCCCCTGCTGACCATGTTTTCATGTACCATTATCCACAGGACTGTTTGCTTTGTCTGCGCAAGGGACACTGAGGACTGCTTCCATGATCTTGCAATAGACGTTTTGGTCCTACAGTAAGACAACAAAGATCACTCATTGATATTTTTAGGTGTTGTATCCCAGGTCAATTAAGGAGAACTATTTGAGGTGATTTTGGCACTGGGACTTTGGTGACTCTGTGCAAGATTGTTTTTTGATGATAATATCAGTTTGGTAGGGCTTCTATCTTCTATTAAAAAGGATGTATAATATCATCAACGCCATCTTTTGCACTTTTTAGAAAAAATATGGCTCAGAGGAAGTCAGAGGGGCTTTTCAAGACTGTCTGGTCTTCTGACTTGCAAAATGGGAGGCTGGGACTGACAGCAAAAGGAGTTAAAGCCATTTACACCCTTAACCACTTCAGCCCCGGAAGGATTTCCCACTTTAGGATTAGAGCACTTTTTTGCAGTTCGGCACTGCGTCGCTTTAACTGACAATTGCACGGTCATGCAGCGTTGTACCCAAACTAAGTTTGCATCCTTTTTTCCCCACAAATAGAGTTTTTTTTGTGGTATTTGATCGCCTCTGCGTCATTTCTGATCGCCGCTATAAATAAAAGAAGAGCGTCAATTTTTGAAAAAAAAAAACAAATTTCTTACTTTCTGCTAAAATACAAATCCAAAAAAAAAAATATAAAAAAAACATTTTTTTCCATCAGTTTTGGCCGATTTATATTCTTCCTCATATTTTTGGTACAAAAAATCACAATTGGCGTTTATTGATTGGTTTGCGCAAAAGTATGGATAATGAGAATTCATTTCTGGGGTTTTTATTTATTTCTTTTGTATTACTAGTAATTGTGGCGAACTGCGATTTTTGGCGGTACTGCGATATTGCGGCGGCCATGTCGGACCATTTTGACACTTTTTTTGGGACCATTGGCGTTTATACAGCGATCAGTGCTATAAAAATGCACTGATTACTGTGTAAATGCCATTGGCAGTGAAGGGGTTAACCTGGAGGGGGCGCTCTAAGGGTTAGCTGTGTTCCCTGGGCGTTCTAACTGTGGGGGGACTGCCCTGACTGGGGGAAGGGAGTGATCACGGCTCCCATATACAGAAAGCCTGTGATCACAGCCCTTCTTCCTCTAACAGAACGGAGATCCATGTTTACTTACACAGACCTCCATTCTTTCACTGTGGGGGGCCATCGTGGGTAGCTGGCGACAATCGAGTCCACCCTACCCGCTCCCTGGCCCCCCTGGAACACAGTGAGGGCGCAAGCACGCGCCTGGCGGTGCAAGCGCTCACCGTGCGGGATATCGCAGCTGCCGTCATATGACGCCAGTTTGCGATATCGAGCCACGTTGTTGCCGTCAGACGCCAGTCAGTGGTCGACAAGTGCTTAATCACCATACAAAACCTCCTTAACTTTATATTTCTTATTGATTGCAATACATTTTTCTGAAATGACAACATTGATTGTGAACAAAAACTCCCTATTTTGCTCATTCCTATTATAGACTGCTTTTATAAGTACTTGATAACTTCAAAGAAGGGTGCCTGGACCAGTGCTGGATTAAAGTCTGTGGTGGCCCCAAAGCAGTGGACTTTGGGGCCCCCTCACAGGTTTCTGGAGGTTTCTTGTGTGTGCACTCTAGTCCAGTGTTTTTCAACTCCAGTCCTCAAGGCACACCAACAGGTCATGTTTTCAGGATTTCCCTCAGAAGAAACAGCTGTGGTAATTACTAAGGCAGTGAAACTGATCAAATCACCTGTGCAAACTCATGGAAATCCTGAAAACATGACCTGTTGGTGTGCCTTGAGGACTGGAGTTGAAAAACACTGCTCTAGTGGGATAACATTGAACTAAGGAGCATGTACATTGACCACTAGATGGAGATGACCATCACTACTGTACATTACACGAACGTAGGTGGCACCAACATTTTTTTAAAAACCGACAGCTGAAAGATGAGCTTTAAAGAGACAAACTGTAACGGCAACCACATGTCTCTGGTTTATGTACTTTAACTGCTTGCTGACCACCCCGCATATATTTACCGCGGGGCGGCAGCTCTTACAGGCAAAATCATGTATGTATACATCGCCTTCCAAAAAAGGTGACTATTGCAGTACAAGCTGCATTTTGAATTTTAAATCTGCTGTGCAATGGGTATTACAATATTTTCCAAAGCTGGAGTGTCCAACTGTCACTTGCAAAAGTCGTAATCCTAAGTATCTTGGTCTGTAATGTAGTGAGCCAACTACATTGATAGAGAGAAGCATTGAATGTAGTTTCGTTCTGTGCTGGGATGCACAAAAAAGATGTTTTCTGTTTTTTATGAGGTGAATGGCCATTATGCTCAAAAAGCGCTTTGACTTTATAGTATAGAAACTAATCCTAACTCAGCGAGGGTAAATCTAAAATAAACTAGGGCATGGGGGGTTCTAATTAAAGGCAGAGATGTAAATCATGTTGTTTTCTTTTTTTTATTTATCAAATTTGTATTGCTTTTGTAGGCGTCACTCCCATAATTCTACTGACTCACATGTCCAAAGGAGGACTATGTGAAATGCGCTCATGCTTTGAAGACATGGGGATAAAGGAAGAAAAAATATGCGCACTTGAGAATTTTACTGAGGACGATCATGACATTCTTCTGGAGAAGCATGAAGAGATCTTAAATTTTCTCTGTCAAGTTCTTAAGGATGTAGAGTTTGCCATGAGAATCAAGAGGAATCCGAAATCTGAACGCAATGACCGTCTAAAACTTGTTCTGAAACACCTAGGCAAAAAGGAGAAGACACCACCAAGGTCTCCACCACCATCATCTTTAGCATCCTCAAGAAGGGAACCAGTTTGTTCATCATCATCAACATTCTCATCATCACCATCTTCATCATCGTCATCCTCATCATCGCCATCCTCATCATCGCCATCCTCATCATCGCCACCATCATCATCACCACCATCATCATCACCGTCATCATCATCCCCATCAGAACCATTGAAACCTCAACAGCCTTCAAAATCCTGGGGTGAAACATGCACAATTCAGTAATATCAAATAGAATAGCAACCACTGATCGCTGTTACTATCTTCAAACTGATACAAAACATAATGATGAGTGAATGACATAGCGCTCTTATCACTCAAATTGTAATCATATAAAATCAACATCATTGTGAAAATTATATATCCTAAGCGCCACTTAATTTAACACTATGGGGGAGTTTTATGAATACGGATGCACACAAGATCTGGTGCAGCTGTGCATGGTAACCAATCAGCTTCCAGGTTTTATTGTTTAGGCCTCATACACACGGGCGTTTTGCACGCCGGCGTTTGTAGGCGTTTTTTGCAGCTCTCCATGTTATTCAATGGCCTTCTAAAAATGCCGGCATTAGTGAGCAGTAGAGGGCGTCGGCGTTAGTGAGCTGTTTTTAGAACGCGGGACCATCGCGTTCTGTAGCGTTTTGGCATTTTTTGACGCCAATCGGCAAAACGCTCACTAACGCTTGCTAACGCCCGCTAACGCCGTTCCGGCGTTAACAAGCGTTTTTTGACGCCGGCGTTTTTAGGTTGAAAAATAGCAGAGGACTGTTTTTTTTTTTAAAAACGCCTATTGACGCCGACGCTCACTAACGCTCACTAACGCCGATGCAAAACGCCGCAAAAAACGCCGATTTTTTAAAAAACGTCGGACCTGCCATTTTGCTTATTTATTATAAAACGTCCGTGTGTATGAGGCCTGAAGCCTAATTGAACAAGCTGAAGTTAGAAGCTGATTGGTTACTATGCACAGCTGCACCAGAGTCCGTGCATACCAGATTTAATAAATCTCCCCCATGCATATAAAAGGTTCAATCAAATTTTGCCAACAAAGTAACAAATTAACTGTATATACCAACTAGCATATTGGAGCCTCTCAGACATCCCTGTCAGCGTCCCACAGCTAGTGCCACTCTCAGCTGAAAACAATTGCCTTGCATCAGGGACCTTTACTCACTTCTCTGCATGGGCTATGGAAGCCACCTCCTATATACCATACCATACTTTGCTCCAACGTGTTTTGTCAGAATTATTTTATAAAGGGTGCAACATTACAAAATGGACTTACCTTTGCTGTGGAATGACATATATCTTACTAGCTAAAAAAGCACATATGCTGTTCTTGCTTTAGAGCTATATGATAAACTTTAACCACTTCCATACCGGGCCTATTCCGGCACTCCTCTTCTACATGTAAAAATCATTATTTTGTTTGCTAGAAAATTACTAAGAACCCCCAAACATTATGTATTTTTTTTTAGCAGAGACCCTAGAGAATAAAATGGCGGTCATTGCATTTTTTTATGTCACACGGTATTTGCAGAGCAATTTTTCAAATGCAATTTTTTGGGAAAAAAAAAACATATTCATGAATTTAACAAACAAAACAGTAAAGTTAGACCAATGTTTTATAATGTGAAAAGAAGATGTTACGGCGAATAAATAGATACCTAAGCTAAGTACCTAAAATTGCACAAACTTGTGGAACGGCGCCAAACTTTGGGACTTAAAAATCTCCATAGGCGACACTTTTTTTTACAGGTTACCAGATTAGCGATACACAAGAGGTCTTGCGCTAGAATTTTTGCTCTTGTTCGTGGCAATACCTCACCTGTGGTTTGAATATTGTTTCATATGTGGACGCGACTTACATATGCGTTCGCTTCTACATGTGAGCATGAGGGGATGGGAGTGCTTTAATTTTTATTTTATTTTTTTATTTTTACACTTTCCCTTTAATTTTTTTTGATCACTTTTATTCGTATTGCAAGTTATGTAAACATCCCTGCTGATAGGAATAGGGAATGATAGGTTCTCTTTATGGAGCGATGTGGGATCTATAAGACACCACATCTCCCCTGTAGGCTGGAAAGCCTGAGATAAAAAAAAAAAATCTGATTCTCGGTCAACTCTATGCTAAACTCATGCCGCTGGTGGATTCCTTCTCTGGCTCGCTGATCGCACAGGCAAGCCGGTAGAAGGATGTCCCCTCCCACCTCCTGTAAAAACAATTCAAACATCTGAACTGTTGCTGTGATTGGTTTTATGGTGCAGGTAATCACTGGCAGAAAACAAAAAGATAACTGAATGATGCCTGCAGCTGCACCAATTATCCAGATATCTCCACTGAAATCCCAGGACGTCATATGATGTTCAGCGGTATGGAAGAGGTTAAAACCCAAACCTGAGCTAAAATGTTATTTTTGAAAAGTGGCTCCGAACATTTCTAAGGTGTTGGGAAAAGGCAATGGTTAACCTAGAACTGCTGTCCATAGTACTAAACCTGTGTTTTACCCCATGCCCAGCACAGATATATAATGGAAGTATATAAAAAAGCACATTCCTGGTTCTATCAGCCCAACATAAGAGATGAATAAGTTGGTTTACTCAAGAGCAAGCAACCATAAGTGTGCTCAGACATGCATAGAATTACAAAATACATGTTAATTTGGTGAATAAAGCAACATTGTTGTTTAAAAAAAAAAAATGAATGTAAAATCCAGATGGAGGGTAAATATTTAGTGCACATTACTTAAAGAAGGATGGGGTGGGTTAAGAGGTTAACTAATCAAAATGGACCAACATGTTTAGCAACTTGTTAAACCCATACCATTAAGAAATAAAATTAACATAAGCATGGAAGACCCCCAACCCTCTGTATCCTTGCGCTTAAAAACAAGGTTACGCAAGACATGATAGGTTCAAAAATAGAAGCAGTTGTTACAGAGAGAGTAGCTAAATATGAAGCCCTCTGGACACAATGGGTGACACATTACCTCCCACCCAACTTCGACAAGTCCCTCTTGCTCCCATGATCAGCAACTTCCTGCATTCTTATCACTATGATAATTTAGGTCTTCTCTAGAGGCACCCAGGGTTTTCCTTCCCTCTCTCCTCCCATCTTTCTGCTCTTGACATTTCTTTCCTTTTACTCTCCTACTTTCCTCTCCATACTGTCCTCTCTTTTGGTAGCCAACTGCCAATTGGGGTTACCACCATTCATTTGAGAGATAGCTTGTAGGCTCCTCTGTATTATAACCCACCAAAGCTTTGACTTATTTCATGAATATGTTTAAGCGTAGCTGATGCATTTAAAATTTGTGTGAGCTTACTAGATTGTCAGTATTGCATGCCAATGTATGTCCCATACAGGCGGTCCCCTAGTTACAAACATCTGACTTACAAACGACTCCTTCTTACAAACGGAGGTAGATAACAGGAAGTGAGAGGAAATATCCCCCTAGGAAGGGAAATTCACCCCTGTAAGCATTATTATGGGAAAAATATGTCTCCACTGAAGCTTTATCACCAAGGTTTGTTTCCACAACAAGCCAAAATTTTCAAAATCCAATTATCATTGAGAGAGGAAGTGAGGTGAAATCTTCTGAACAGAAATATAGACAGCAAAACAAACATTACAGGGGTGAAGCTACACTTAGAATATATACACCGGTTCCGACTTACATACAAATTCAACTTAAGAACAAACCTACAGACCCCATCTTGTTTGTAACCCCGGGACCGCCTGTACTTTATCTAAATATTTTTGGTCACTCTTATTGTGATTATCTATAGCTACCATTGTGCTACTTATTTGTTCCTAGTCCTTTTATGGACCATTATCTGTATCAACTATATTTTGCTTAATGAAATATTTGAACAGGAAAAAAAAAATAAAATGAACATGTGCACAATATAATTAGCTTTGTAATGCTTGGAAGGCAGAACTTAGGCCATTGCTTAGCCAAGCCCAGAGAAAAGTGAAAACTGAAGACTTGATGTGATAATTTCTAGAGTTGAGCGAACCCGAACTATAAAGTTTGGGTTTGTACCGAACTTTGGGGTGTCCGTGACCGGAACCCGAACCCGGACATTTGAAAAAAGTTTGGGTTCGGTTTCTGGGTTTGGGTATTTGATCCCGCCTGTTGAACAGCTGCAGGGCAGCCAATCAACAAGCGTTTCACTGGTTTGTCCTTAGAAGCCATCACTGCCATGCCTACTAATGGCATGGCTGTGATTGGCCAGTGCATCATGTGACCCAGCCTCTTTATAAGCTGGAGTCACTTAGTGCTGCATGTCACATGCTCTCTGGGTAGTGTAGGGAGAAGAAGCTGCCGGTGCTGTGAGGGACAGATTGCAGATATAATAACATCTCATCCTGCATTACAGAACGATCTCTCATCCTGCATTACAGAACGATCTGATACTGGACTAGGTAGAGATTACTACTACTACTGCTTTTAGGGACAGATTATTGTTCTAAAATCGTCTCCTAGTTCTATAGGGAGAGGTTCCTGCTGTTGCTGTAAGGGACAGATTATTGTTCTAAAATCATTTTACTTCATTTTGCAGCCCTCTAGCACTTTCCAGGACTTTTTTGCAGTCATTTTTGTGACGAAAAGTTCGGGTCCCCATTGACTTCAATGGTGTTCGGGGTCAAGTTCGGTACCGAACCCGAACTTTTTCGTGAAGCTCGGCCAAACCCACCGAACCCAAACATGCACGGGTTCGCTCAACTCTAATCATTTCACAAAGCTTGTTTCCTGTAAAGATTTGGCAAGTATCTGGATATTTGAAATTATGTGCTAACCTTTCATATCTGTTATAATGGATATGTGAAAGTTCTCCAAAAGAAAATATATAAAAAGGACAAGTGTATGTATGTAGATTTATATGTTATTGACCTTACATGGCCTATGTATGATTTATACACCGATAATTTGAATCTTGTAACATCATTTAAATGTTTTTGGTTTTATTTAATAGTACTTATTGCTTCATTTTTTTTTTCTATAATTAAAAAAAAAGCTTTGGTCAACCCTCACCTGCAGCTTCTTTGCACCACATAAAAGGTCACCCTGCCTTCAAAGGGTAATTCCACCTTCAGAAAAATATCACTATATATAAGTGCTACACAAACAATTGTACTTACTGTTATTATAAATGATTTTTCCATTTCAAACTGCAGCCACTCAATTTTTCCAAACAAACTTGAACAGATTTCCAGGGTCGCTTTGTACACAATCCCCCTGAAATCGAATTGGCTACATGTGTGGATAACTTCCTTTCCTACAAATCTATACAAAGAGTACTAAAAATAAATCCAGGCATCCCCAGCTGTTCTCTTAAGTTACATATCTTTTTATCATTGACAACATGTTGGACATTTGCTTTGCTGTCACAAAAATGTAAATCTAAGCATCACAGTGCAACTTTGTTCTAATAAAAGTTGGGGGGGGGTCCAAGAAGTATCTTGGAGCATCCGATGCATTTTGAGATCCAAAAGTGCCCCCTTCATCAGGGCTAGAAAAAACATAAGGAGATCTTCATATCAATCTGATATCAATACAATATCTCCTCCTCAGGGTCGTTTTTAAAACCAAATACTCAAGTATTAAAAGCATTAAAATTAATGTTGGGTAGCATTGAATAAATAATTAAACGCCTTAAACCATACTATCTTGGTACATCAAAAAACAAAAACAAAACAGAAATAATAATAATCGTATCAGGTAACACAGAACTATTCAGGTAGTCAGATAAACCAATCGAATCACAGTGCCTCCAATACAAAAATAATTTTTAGAAATAGTTTAACTGACTTAGGCTCCATGCAGCTTTGAAGCTGATGAACGACCGTTTATGGGCGTTTTTTTTAATAGCCCATAAACACCCCTTTATGTTATCCTATGTACCCATGCACACATGGCCTTTAATTGTCATTTAACAGCAGTGGCGTTTATGGGATGTTATCTGAATGCCCTGAATTGGCGTTCAAGAGCAGTACTTCTGACCACAAAAACCGCTGGATGACAATAAATGCTCATAAACGCCGTTTATCGGTGCCCATCGCTTTTTGTAGTCAATGGAAGCTAATGAAGTGAAAAAAAAAGCTCAAGAATGCAGATGCCAATAAAAGTGCAAAAACGTGCATAAGCACTGCTAAAAGCACGTTTTCTAAGCAGAGTCTTCTGCCACATAATCCAGAGGGTGTCCAGTGTGCATGGAGCCTTAAAGTGGATGTAAATCCTCATATATACCAAGTGAAGTGAACAGCGTCAGATGATACACAGAGATGAAACAAATGCCCCTACATAAGTTTTACATCCGTATTTGCTGTTTTCAGCTTTATATATTCTTTAGAAAGTGCTCTTCATGTTAAAGATTTTCTCTCCCTGTTCAGCACTGGGAGTGGATTCTGGGCACACAGCCAAGACAGCTGATTGGAGGAAAGGCACACTCCTCCACTCCACATAGGCAGAGGAAGGAAGGAACGTGCTGTGACAAGACCAGCTCTGCGCTAATCTATTTATAGCAACCTCCCCCGACACAAATTTCAGCCTGGTTTTATCTCCAGCGTCTGAGAACTTGTTAGAAGTTATCATGTTGATAACAGAAGGATGGAGCAGCAGAAAGACACAGGACTTAGTGCTTTGGAGAGCGATAAGTAAACACTACAGATAAATGTGCCCAGCTCAAATTTCATGCATCAGGTTTTCATCTACTTTTACTCATTAATCAACTCTTTAATTAACGGCGACAAGAGGGGTCTGCTAGGCAAATCGTCGTCATATGACGGGGGCTGCCAGATCGAGCACTGTGAGCGTGCGCGCGCTGCCGGGGGCGCGCTCACTGTGTTCAGGGGGGGGCCAGGTAGCGGGTGCGGCGGACTCGATCTCCGCCGGCTACCCGCGATGCACCCCCCCCGGAGTGAAAGAACGGAGGTCCGTGTATGTAAACACGGATCTCTGTTCGGAGAGAGGGGGAAGGGCTGTGATCACAGCCTTCCTCTATATGGAAGCTGTGATCACTCCCCTTCCCTTGCCAGGGCAGCCCCCATACAGTTAGAACATGCCCAGGGAACACAGTTAACCCTTAGAGCGCCCCCCCAGGTTAACCCCTTCACTGTCAATGGCATTTACACAGTAATCAGTGCATTTTATAGCACTGATCACTGTATAAATGCCAATGGTCCCAAAAAAGTGTCAAAATGGTCCGACATGTCCGCCCCAATATCACAGTACCGCTAAAAATCGCAGATCATTGCCATTACTAGTAAAAAATAACAAAAAAAATAAAAACCCCAGAAATGAATTCTCATCATCCGTAAACGCGGCATCTTTTGTGCAAACCAATCCATAAACGCCAATTGCAATTTTTTTTATCACAGATATGAGGAAGAATATAAATCGGCCAAAACCTTTGAAAAAAAATGTTTTTATATATTTTTTTTGGATTTGTATTTTAGCAAAAAGTAAGAAATGTGGGGTTTTTTGCAAAATTGTCGCCGTTCTTTTGTTTATAGCGGCGATCAGAAATGACACAGCGGTGATCAAATACCACTGAAAGAAAGCTCTATTTGTGGCAAATTTTGTTTGGGTACAACGTCACACGACCGCGCAATTGTCAGTTAAAGCGATGCAGCGCCGAATCGCAAAAAGTGCTCTGGTCCTAAAGTGTGAAATCCTTCCGGGGCTGTAGTGGTTAAAGTAAACACAAACAATGTAATAATAGACTGAGCTATTAAAAATAAATTAATATGTATTACAATAACTCATATAAAAAACACCACTAATAGGTTACCACAGACACTATACTTTTAAATGAATTGCAAAAGCCTTGATAAATCTATTGAATTAAACTACTGTAAATGTTTAATTTCCCCACTAACTTGTATTTATAAAAGCTGGCAGATAATGGCCTGCATTTGATTAACTTGACCTGTTAACCCACTGCAGTAGAATTACCGGGTGACGTTCATCTAGAGTTATATAAGGCGACTTAAAATGACCAAATTATGCAATGTTAGGAGACCTAATAGGGGTAGCAAATCAACATAAAATTACTATTATTATTATATAGGATTAATATACCGTCAGCAGTTTACGCAGCACTTTTACAATATAAAAAGGGAGACAGTACAGTTACAATACCATAAAATACAAGAGCGTTATGAGGGCTTTGCTTTAAAAGAGCTTACAATTAGACATGTGCAAATCATTTCATTTCAAATTGGTTTTTCAATGAAATTCAACAAATTTGTTCATTCTGAAATATTTTAATTAACGAAAACCCTTTTAACAAATTTTTCAAAAAATTCGAAAATCTGAAATAATAACTAACTAACTGATAATAACTATTACTATTAAATTATAGATATTGGTATTTCCTTTCAAATTTGGCTGTCAGTGAACGTAACGAATACGAATTTATCCGAGGTTACAAATTATGCGAAATAACGAATGCTGCATCTAAACGAATAGAATGTAACAAATTAATAATAATAAATAATAATAATAAAACATTTTTATTATTATTAATTCATTTATTTGTTACGTCCCATTCGTTTAGGTGTGGCATTCGTTATTTTGGATAGTTCGTAACTTCGGATAAATTCATATTTGTTATGTTCACTGACAGCCAAATTTGAAAGGAAATCCCAATATCTATAATTGAATAGTTAGTTATTATTATATATTATCAATTTCCAAATTTTCTGATTTTCACATTTTTGAATTTTCAAAATTCAGAATTTTTGAATTTTCGGATTTTGAAATTAAAATTTTTCAGAAGTTATGAATTTATTCGAAATAACGAATTTTGATCATAACAAATGACTCAAAAAAAAATTAAAATGAATGAAACAAAAACAAAAATTAACACATTTTTAGGCTGTGCACATGACTACTTACAATCTAATAGGGTGGGGAAAGTGCTACAAGAGGTTATAACTGTGGGGGATGAGGTGATTGAGGTGATAAAAGATTAGTTAGAGGCGTGATAGGCTTCCCTGAAGTTTTCAGGGATCGCCTGAAGGCAGCCAGAGTAGGAGATAGCCGGACAGATTGAGGTAGAGAGTTCCAGAGGATGGGAGAGGCTCTGGAGAAGTCCTGGAGATGAGCATGGGAGGAGGAGATAAGGGAGCTTGAGACTTGGGTGGAGCGGAGAGGACAGTTTGGGTGACATTTGGAGACAAGATTGGTGATGTAACTCGGGGGAAAGTTGTGGATGGCTTTGTATATTGTGGTTAGTATTTTAAATTGAATTTGCTGGGCAATCAGGAGCCAATGTAGGGATTGGAGGAGAGGGGTGGAGGACACTGAGCGGTTGGTAAGATGGATGAGTCTGGCAGCAGCATTCATGATGGACTGAAAAGGGGATAGCCTATGGAGAGGGAGGCCAATGAGAAGGGAGTTGCAATAATCAAGGCGAGAGATCACATCTATTAAATCTTCTGCCCTTGTTGATTTAACTTTGGATAGTAAAACATTTTGTTTCTGCCAGTAAATACCTTATACAGCCCACTTCCTGTTTTTTGTTTGGTCATTAGCCTATGTTTATGACATCATGCACAGCTCTCTCTCTCGCTCTCCTGAGAGTTTCCCAGGAAGGGAGAGAGGATGAATCATAAGAGGGCTAATGAGAGCTGCATGGCTGCAGAACTGGAGGTGTGCCTCTGTGTGTCTGTGTAAATCCAGGAAGTGAACAGGCAGCAGCTTCAGCTGCCCACAGTTAAAATGGCTGCAGCCAGACTCAGTGTAGGGAGATTTCTGCAGCATATTGGGCAAGTACAGAATCACAGTATATATAAAAAAATATGCAAAGTGGTTGGAGGGAAACCTCAGAATGGCAAGGATGATTTTATTACAAATTATGTGAGTAGACTACAGTTCCTTTTAAAGGAAGTGATGCCACATTCATGCTGATAGGTCAATTAGTATTATTTGCACATAGAAAAATCAATAATCAATTATAAATGCAGAAATATAATTGGCCTTTAAAATGGCTATTTGGCCAGACTCTCCTATAATGGGTGGAGTCTCCCTTCCCAAAATGGCATCTAGCTGGGTTGAAGCTGTTTGCCAGATGTTGTGAAGATGTGTCAGATATAGATGAGGTCATCCTTCATATGTTGCCCCTTCCTTTTTGATGGGCGTGCATCAGATGATGTGTGTCCTGTGTGAGTGTGCTCCTTCTTGTATTGTCTGGTTGTGAATAATACACTCATAAAATATGCCCATAGGGTGGCCCAGAAGGTGTAACATTTTTCCTATTGGTGAGTCTGTTTTATTATCAAACGTATTTACTCAAGCATTACCTCCCTTGGCCACCGGGTGGTACTCTAGGACAAGAAGTGTCTATTCTATATTTGTCTGGGAGAGGAATCTTATAAATTAATGTTACAGGACCAATTAATATTTTACTATAACAAGTGGGACTATGTTATTATAACATCAGGTGAAAATAAACAACTAAAGTGCATCACTCATAATCATTTCAAACAAACATCAGTATAAACTTCCATCAGTATAAAATAAATGTGAAAATAAGTCCTTTTGTTTAGCAGTGCAAAAAATGCTAAATAAAGGATAGTTACTTATAAATAAAGTTATAAATAAATTCCAATTTCCATGCTTTGATGAATAAGTGTATAGAAACTGCTGAATGCAGTACAATAGGGATGGGCTGAACATCCCCTGGTTCGAGTCGCTCCAGAACTTGCGTAGGTTTCCCCCACAAAGTCCGTAACAGACCCTTCAGGTCTGGTATGTATTTTAAGGGGAACCCCACCCATACCACACCAGGCCACTTTCCATCAACATGGGGCGGATGCTTTGAGGCCGCCCCCAAAGCACCTTGTCCCCATGTTAATGAGGAGAAGGGCCTCTTCCCTACAATCCTTGCTGGTGGTTGTGGGGGTCTGTGGGTGGGGCTTATCGGAATCTGGAAGCCTCTTTATTAAGGGGCCCCCAGATCCCAACCCCCCCATGTGATCCAGCAGGATAGTAAGCAGGGGCACGCAGTGCAGCAATCTTGGGGTGTGGTATGTCAGTCTGACGCACTGCATTACCAATCTTGGTAAAGAGCCTCCGTCGGAAGCTCTTTACCATGTGATCAGCCGTGACCAATCATGGCTGATCACAGTGTAAACAAGAAGAGCCATGTATCGGCTTTTCCTCTACTCGTGTCTGCAGATGCGAGTAGATGAGAGCCGATCGGTGGCTCTTCTGATGGGGGGGTCTGCGCTGATTGTTTATCAGTGCAGCCCCACCTAGGATGGCCACCCAGGACCACCAGGAGGCCCACTCAGGGACCACCAGGGAAGCCCACCCAAGACCACCAGGTAAGGGGCACACAATGTAAAATAGGGATGGCATTGTGCCCATCTGTGATTCCTGCCAGTGCAATACTTATAACTGATGCCTAACAGTGCTGCCTATCAGTGGCCACCAGTGCCACCCCTCGATGC
Organism: Glandirana rugosa; assembly: GCA_018402905.1. Classification (NCBI taxonomy): domain Eukaryota; kingdom Metazoa; phylum Chordata; class Amphibia; order Anura; family Ranidae; genus Glandirana; species Glandirana rugosa. The sequence goes on along the minus strand of BLSH010031055.1, from coordinate 705,684 downwards.
CACCTATCAGTGCCCATCAGTGCTGCCTATGAGTGCCCATCAGTGCTGCATATCAGTGCCACCTATCAGTGCCTGTCAGTGCTGCTTATCAGTGCCGCCTATCAGTGCCCCTCAGTGCTGCATATAAGTGCCTCATCATCAGTGCCACCTCATCAGTGCTGCTTCATCAGTGCCAATCAGTACTGCCTCATTAGTGCCCATCAGTGAAGGAGAAAACATACTTATTTACAAAGTTTTGTGACGAAAACATTTTTTTTTTTTTTCAAAATTTTTGGTCTATATTTGTAGCAAAAAAAATAGAAACCCCAGAGGTGATTAAACACCACCAAAAGAAAGCTCTATTTGTGGGGAAAAAAATATAAAAATTTTGTTTGGGTACAGAGTCACCCAACCGTGCAATTGTCATTCAAAGTGTGACAGCGCTGTAAGCTGCAAATTGGTCTGGGCAGGAAAAGGGGTAAAGTGTCTGGTATTGAAGTGGTTAATCACCTCCTGGGTTTTTTATTTTTTGCGCTATAAATGAAAAAAGACTGAAAATTTTGTAAACAAAATGCATTTTTCTTCATGTCGGTTATAAAATTCTGCAAATTAGTAATTTTTCTTTATATATTTTCGCCAAAAGTTATACTGCTACCTATCTTTGTAAAAATAACCCAACTCAGTGTATATTATTTGGTCTGTGTGAAAGTTATAGAGTCTACAAGCTATGGTGACAATCATTGAATATTGATCACACCTGATGTACTGACGGCCTATCTCATTTCTTGAGACCCTAACAATCCAGGAAAGTCCAAATACCCCCCAAATGACCCTTTTTGGAAAGTAGACAGTCCAAGATATTTAGTAAGAGGCATGGTGAATTTTTTCAAGTTGCAATTTGTTCCCACAGTTCTTTGCAAAATTAAGATGTTGTTTTTTTCACAAAATTGTCAAGTTACCAAGTTATTTCTCATATACAGCATATGCATACTTACAACTACACTCCAAAACACATTCTACTACTCCTTCCGAGTATGGCGATACCACATGTGTGAGACTTTTACACAGCCTGGCCACATACAGAGGCCCAACATGCAAGGAGCACCGTCAGGTGTTCTAGGAGCATAAATTACACATCTCATTTCAGGACTACCTATTACACTTATGCCCACAAAATGACCCCATTTTGGAAAGAAAACACCCCAATGTATAATCTATGAGGCAATATGAGTCTTTTGAACAAATTTTTTCCACAATTTTTTGGAAAATGTGAAAAGAAAATGAAAAACATTTTTTTTTTTTTTTTTTACACAAAGTTGTCCATTTATAGAGATTTCTTTTTTTAACCATATATATTTATTAATTTTTCAAAGGTGCATAGACAAATTAGGCATTTAGTACATGTCAAGGTTGTACAGAGTTATGTTGAACAGTCAACAATTACAAAACGGAAAATTGTATACTCACCTTTCCGTAATTTTTCTTTCCTGACGCATCTTCATGGCAGCATAAACACTGGGTTGTGACTCCGCCCCCACAACCTGACAGGATTAACTATACAATTTGAAAGAGAGACACCTGCTTCATTCTCTGTATATATCACCTTCAAGAGGGCGGGATGTTGTGTGCTGCCATGAAGATGTGTCAGGAATGGAAAATTACGGAAAGGTCAGTATGCAATTTTCCATTTTCCTGATGCATCATGGCAGCACACACACTGGGAAATAAGTCGCCAGTCAGGTGGGTGCAAGGAAAAAAAAAGGTATTTATTAACATGCGGTGGGAGAATTTGCTTTAATAACAGCCCTTCCAAATGTAACCATTGTCAATTGAGCAAAATCCACCTTCTAATGTGACATGAACTTATTTCTGGACGACCAGGTTGCTGCATTGCATGTGGTCTCAGGGGAGACCCTGCAATATGCTGGCCATGAGGTTGCCACTGCTCTAGTTGAGTGAGCCTTAATGCCCTCCGGTATTGGAAATTGTTGGATAGAGTAAGCCTTCCTGATGGATCTGACGAGCCATGATGCAATGGTACGTGGTGTTGCCATTTGGCCTTTCTTGGTCCCATGAGGAATCACCAAAAGGTTGTTTGTTTTCCTGAAAGTGGCTGTTGCTGCCAAGTAAGTGCTAAAAACTGATTTGATATCTAAGGCATGTGGTTCACCTTCGTGAAAGTCAGGAGATTTATGTCCTGGTTGAAATGGAATGATGTTGTCACTTTTGGAATACAGTGGTCTGCTGATTTTAGGACCACTCTGTCTGGATAAAACACAAGATGGGGTTCAGAAATCAACAAGGCTTGCATCTCTGAAACACTCTCTGAGGTAATAGCAATAAGGAAAGTCCCATAATGAGATAGCGTCCCCAGGATGAAACGGGGGATCTGAAAGTGCATCAATGACTATTGAGAGGTCCCATGATGGGAATGTTGGTCTTGGAGATCTGATCTTTAAGCATGCCTTCATGAATTTAATCACCAGCGGATGCAAGGCCCACCCGATGCCTGTTTTTGCAAACGGGGCAGAAATTTGTACCTTTAGAGTACTTGAACTCAGACCCTTGCTTAAGCCTGACTGGAGATAACAGATTCCAGTTATTTTGTTGGGCAATGGAAGTGAATCTTTCCCATATTCTCCCGTAGGTGGTGTTAGTGGAGTACTTCCTAACCTGTAACAGTGTTGACACTACCTTTTGCGAGCAACCTTGTTCTAACAACCGAGTCCTCTCAATTTCCATGCCATTAGGTGTAATTTCTCTGGTGCCAGATGAAGGAATTGGCCCTGAGATAGTAGGTTCGGTGCTACAGGGAGAGGCAACGGATCCTCTAGGCTAAACTATAATAGGTTCGTGAACCATAGTCTCCTCGGCCAAAAAGGAATTATTGCTATCACCATGGATGATGAGTTCCGGAGTCTGGATAGGAATCTGCTGATTAGAGATGTCGGTGGAAAGATGTATCCTAGCTTGAAATTCCAGGGATGGTGAAGGCAGTCGATCTCCTCTGCTGATGGGTAGTGGATTCTTGATAGGAATCTCTGACACTTGGTATTTGCTGGTTTTGCCGCCAGGTCTATATCCAGAAACCCACAAATTTTGGTCACGAGGGAGAAAAACTGACAGTTCAGAGATCATTCATTGTTCAACAGAAACTGTCTGCTCAGACAGTTAGCCAACTGGTTCTGTGTTGCTGGCACATAAACAGCTTTTGGATCTGTTAGGTCTAACTAGGCCCATCCCAGGATCGGGAAAAATTCATGCACTAATGTGCGGCTCCTGATACCTCCTTGTCTCTGGATGTATGCCACTGTCACCTCGTCGTCCATCCATATTAGAACATTCTTACCCTTCAAGGATGTTCCAAAAGCTAGGAGAGCTTGGAAGGTTGCTCTGAATTCTAGTATATTCAATACTATCCCCTGCACATGGAATTGCCATTGACCCTGAGCTGCTTAGTTTCGATGGTGTGCTCCCCATCCCTCCTAGCTGGCATCTGTCTTAACTATCTCCGGGTCTGGAGGACTTATCAGTTTGTGCCTTTTGAGATTGTGAATGGAATGTGTGTCCATCACCATACTGATTGCTTAACTTCTTTGGTGATGAGGATTGACTGAAGCATCGATTTACCATCCCACTGGCTGAGAAAGGAGGTTTGGAACACTCTTGTGTGCCATTAAGCATACTGGACCATTGGGAAGGTCATGGACATAGATCCCAGCATGCTCATACAGGCTTTGGCCAGCAGGGAAAAAGCCGTTATTAACTTCTTCATCTTCTTTATTAGATGAGTTATCTTCTCTTGGGGAAGCTCGATTTTGTTCTCTTTGGTGTTCAGTTCTGCGCCCAAAAAAATCATAATTTGAGTGGGCTGGAGTTTGCTGTTTTCCCAATTGATTATCCAGCCAAAATCCTGGAGTGTGGTGATCATTATTTTTTGATGATACAGCAACGTTTCCTGATTGTCTGCTAAAAGCAAAATGTTGTCCAGGTAATGGTGTATGTGCAAGCCCTTCTCTCTTAGGAATGTGATTACTGGCAACAGCACTTTGGAAAAGGTCCTGGGAGCAGTAGAAATCGCGAACGGTAGGCTTTTGAACTGAAAATGCTGATGATTTACTGAGAAACGGACAAACGTTTGAAAAGCAGGATGTATAGGAATGTGTAGGTAGGTATAAATCTACGGACAGCATCCAGTCTTCTACGTTGAATGCTAGCAGTATTGATTGGAGTCTCTCCATTTTGAATGCTTCTATGTGGATCCTCTTGTTGAGCCCTTCTAAATCCAGCATGGGGCATAGTCCCCTTGTTTTTTTCTTCACTAGAAATGTCGGAGAGTAATAACCTCTTCCCCTTTGGGTTGCTGGGACTTTCAGTATTGTGTCCTTTTGAATTAGCTCTATTACATATTTGAGCAGCAATTTTCTCTTGTCCGGTCAAGATGGAAGTCTGGTTGCTTGGAGATGGTTCCCGGGTGGTTTGCCTTTGAACTTCCATCTGTGGCCAAAATCTATTGTAGAAATAGCCCAGATATCCTGTATGTGTTCCATCCAAACCTGTACAAACTCTTTGAGTCTGGCTCCCACCTTCACAGGCTGGACGGGCGCACCTTCAAAAAGACTTCTGTTGTTCCCCGGTTGGGGTGGGCTTGGATTTCTGAAGCCTCAAAAATGAGGATTGTGTGTTTCTCTAGTTTCTCTTAAACCCTCTTCCTGGTTTATATGCCTTTGCTCCCCCTCTGCGGCTTCTGCCTTCTGTCGAAGGGGATTAACCCCGATTTTCCACCAGTTACTTTTGAAATGTCTGTGTCCAGCTTGGAGCCAAATACGTTAGATCCATCATATGGAATCTTGCACCAGTTGCTTTTGGATGCTGTGTCTGCCACCCAAGGCTTTAGCCATAAAGCTCTTCTCGCCATAACGGAGGATAACATCGCTCAGGCAGAGGATCTAATAATGTCAAATGATGCCTCTGCCACAAAATCTCCTGCTAACTTCAATTCCTGTAAGGAAGAAATAATTTTCTCCTTATCTGCACCTTCGCATAGGGACTTCTCTATATTCGCGTTCCATCCAGAAATAGCTCTTCCGACTGCCGCTGTGGTGATTGCTGGTCTACATGCGCCTCCTGCTGTGGAGTATGCTTTATTGAGGTCCAGATCAATCTTTAGGTCCAGCACATCCCGGAAGGATACCGCATCCTCAATAGGTAAGGTCACATGTCTTGCAAGCCGCATCAAGGATGCGTCGACAACTGGTGCATGGATCAGCGGGTTAACATTAGGTTCTTTTATTGTATAGCTTTGATATAACTTTTTGTCTCATATTTCCCACTCATCTTTAATGAGGTCCTCTAATTCTTCTATGAAAAGGACGGACTCTGGTTCCTTCTTCATGTTAGGAAAGTATTTCTAAACTTTCTGGGGAATTTTCTCAACATCTTCCCAACCAATTGCTTCTTTCACCATTCTAGTGAAACGTTCGACTAGAGAAAAATCAAACCCTGCTGAAACCTCCAGGTCCTCATCTGAAGAGAAGTTAGGTTCTAGCAGAGGACAGGGAACTGTGGAGGAGGTACTGGGAGTTGTCCTGTCTACATCTGGCAGTGATGCTTCCAGAATAGACTCTCGTACTGACTCTCTGATGAGGTTTGTTACTTCTCTTGCATCTGACTCCTTTTCCCTTGTTACTTCATTGAAGCATGCGCGGCAGGCAAGTTTTTCTGGCAAAGCTGGAGCTCCAGGTGACAGATAAATTAACTAATATTATGAATAAGTTGGTACTGTGTACTCTGGAGATATGTATACTGGGACTATTGGAAGCGGCAGAATGGTCAATATATAATAGAATTATGTTACAAGAAACCTTATTTTTAGCACGTAAACAAATATTGATAAGATGGATACAACCAATGGCCCCAACTGTAAATCAATGGATTGGAGCGACCAATCAGATAATACCCTATGAAAAAATAATGTATGAACATAGAGGGATACCTAATAAGTATTTTAAAATATGGGCTATATGGTGTAGCTCTTTGATGACCCTGGAATAAGATGGAAGAAAAGTAATAAACGATGAAGATAATGTAGTAGTGGGAAGTTGGATGGTGGGTAATAAATATAGTGATATGGTGTGGGGAAGGTACTTAATCAAGTTATGTTTAAGTAAAAGGAATTTGACATAAAAATTGCTGTAATGGACATGTATGTTATACTTTGTGTTGGAATTAATGCAATAAAAAATTAAAAAAAAAAAAAAAGTTCATGCGCATGTAAAGGCAGGCACCTCAATACTTTTGGCAATATAGTGTATATGATGTGGTCTGTCACTAGCATTAACGGAGCAGTCTTGTAACATAATGTTCTACATGTTAATCCTGCTGTTTTAAATTTTTTGCTAATGACAAATATCAAAGACAGAAACCGCGCTCCTCAGAATCACTATGAATACCAAATGTGATGTACTAACAAATATTAAGTGTCATTTGCATATAAAAGTTCCTATGGAAAAGTCCATAGAGTCCTCAATAAAGTGCTTGCTGTGACATTAAAAAAAAAAAAAAGCTGGAGCTCCGCACACCCAGCAAGCATTTGCTGCAGGGTGGGTGTGATACAGTAGCTCCTTGTGCGATGAGGTGAGGGCGATCTTCTGCGCCAGGAATAGTGATGACGTGAAGACGATCTAGAGTGGCTTCTCCTTGAATGTCTGTCACTAGATTCATGACTTGAATGATCTTTTCGCCTGGAGTGTGAAGATCTGGTAGGGCTGCCCAAAAAAGGGGATACAGCGTTAGTGGTCATGCTCTCTTTTTTCCTCTTCACTACTTACGAATTGATGACAACCTCTTACCTTACAGGTTGAGAGTGGTCCGTTTGAGCAGTGGCTTCCATGAGAAATGAGGCAAAAGAGAGGCAAAAGAAAGGAAACAGGGTCCACCTAAATGGTGAGAAAAAAGAAAAACAGATACCATGGAACACAACCTACCAAGAATAGAAATGGCACAGCTACAGTCCCTCTCACACATATATTTGGCACAAACTAGCAATGTGCAGGTTACGTTCTATAAGCAGAGAACCGCTAAGGCAAATGGAGGCTTACAGCAATGCAGCAGCCTCTAGTAAAACAAATACAAAACAAAAAAACACGCCCTTTTAAAAGCCGCTGCCGAGTCGCGGCGGAAATTATGTCACCGCACATGCGCAGAAGCTCGCGCCAGCCTCCCGCGCCATCTTGGAAAAGGGCCCGGTAGATATTCCTGATGTCACTTTCGCCCGTGCATGCATAGACGCGACCAAAAGACGCGGCTGCCATCTTGGAAATGGTCCGGCATCCTCGTGGGACTACAAGCTTCAGAAGGTCAGCACGAAGGGAAAAAAAAAGGCAGGAAAATCCCCAGACACAGGAAAAAAAAAGTTACTGGATGCCACTGCAATGCTCTTTAGGCTTGTTTAAATCTTGTAATGGCCACAAAGTGACGTGCCCAGAGAGCACCAGATTGGGGCTCCCACCATAAAGCTCCTTTAGAGACTGTACAGGAGGGACTTCCATCCTGGAAGAAGCTGAAACCTGGCATGGGGTGAATGCGGTAAGAGGTGTGCAACATCCATTTAATCTTGTCAGGTGAGGATAAAAAAGAGAATGAAGCGGGTTGTCTCTCTTTCAAATTAATAGTTAACCAATCCTGTCAGGTTGTGGGGGCAGAGTCACAACCCAGTGTGTGTGCTGCCATGATGCGTCAGGAAAAGAGAATATATAAACTCAGCAAGGTATAAATATAATAATAACTGGGACAAAACTGAACAGGCTAGTGATTGCCCTGGCCAGCAACTCTGGTAGAGACCATTCCACGAATTTCCCTATGGGAGCTGTTATGATAAAACTTGTAAAGAAAGTGTAAGATAACAACCAGTTATAGTAATTTCACTATTAAAAAAAGCACCTATTCGCCGGAAACAATTTTTCAGTCATTTGCCCTTGATGAGAATGCTTTTTATTTACTACCACTACAGTGGCGTAACTAGAACCCTCAGGGCCCCGATGCAAGAAACCATGAAGGGCCCCCTCTGACAGGGCCCTTTCCTCGGAGCCCGGTGGCGGAACGCCAGGGCCCGGTCGCAAGTCACTTGTGCCTCTAATCACCCCGCCAGCACACCCCCCACCTATGCCTCTAATCACCCCCCAGAACACCCACCTATGCCTCTAATCACCCCCCAGCACACCCACTTATGCCTCTAATCACCCCGTATTCACCCACACGACCCCCCACTAATCTCCG
>BLSH010031055.1:671045-688113 GCA_018402905.1 Glandirana rugosa | reverse complement strand
TAGGGAACATTCACAAATATTGGTAATGAACCGTATCATTTCAAAACTAAGTAACGTGAATCTTCGCAGAAGAAACACAAGGTAAAATGATTGGGCAGTGTTTCGACATTTTGGTTTGATACAAGTGAATGATGTACTGAGCAGTTGTCAGTGGACTTAACACTGTGGTCAATACATTATACATATAATCTTACAGGCACACCTAACATTATATAACTTTCCAATAATAATATAATAATAATATGTCCTAAATATATCGCGGTTGTTAAATGCGTCGCGAAATGTTGAACTCCCATCTGTCATGTTTATGTTATGTGAATTTATGTCATCCTTAGTCTCCCGGGACGAGGAATCTCTTCCTACTGTATTTAAGTGTATTGTATTTGTACTGTCTACCCTCAAGTTGTAAAGCGCTGCGTAAATTGTTGGCGCTATATAAATCCTGTATAATAATAATATAATAATAACCTTTCAATATATTACAATCCACACGGACATTCTAATATACATATTACATAACTGGTGTCACAATTCAGGTGACTGTTGACGAGTCATGTAGTAAGTGAACATAGTTTGGTTTTACAGCTTTGTGACGGGTTAGTAAAATGGAACACAAAGAAGACGCTTCTAAGTGCAATGAATCAAAACTTTACTATGCCAAGTAATGGTTATAAACACTTACAAGGGATGATAAATAAACAGGCTCATTAATTTAAGACAGATGCCCATAACAGTCCTTGCAGAATAGCTCACTAACAACCAGTGATTTAGAGCAGCATGTCAGGGATGCAGGATGAGCCGCTGTGCTGCCAAAAGCAGCTTTGAATGCAAGCACCTGGAAGTGACACTAAAGGGGGGGGGGGGGGTTGGTGACGTATTTCAGAGCATGTGCACTAGCTCCTTCTTCATAACCCAGCTGCAAGGACTGTTATGTGAGATCTTCTTGCTGGGCTTCCTTACATTTATGAGCCTGTTTATCATCTCTTGTAATTTTTTTTAGCCATTACTTGGCATATTAAAGTCTTGATTTATTTCACTTAGAAGCCCCTTCTTTGTGTTCCATTTTCCTATTGGCGTTTGCTGTTCTCTCATTGAATGTTGTTGTGCATCCCAAGAAACCCATCTACTGGCTCTTTGTCCAAATCCTGATTTACACTTTGAACTTCATAATTATTGGAGGGTTCATCTACCAAGAGCAACCTCCATATCACAATTTCTTTGTCACGGGTTAGTAAAACTGTACAGATCATTGCAACTACTTAGTGTATCTAGGTTAATTATACCACATATTTTAGGACAAATTAGGCTTTCATTTGGTTGTAAATGGTAACGGATATCGCTTGATTTTTTTTTTTAATGGTCAAGGTAAAGCTGACACAAAATAGAAAAAAGTTTTTTTTAAATGTTAGATATATATTCACTGCCATTACCATGACCCACCACCGCAAAACAAAAAAATAAAGAAAAAAAACAAAAAACAAAAATTCTCTTACTCCTAGCATTCACAGAAATATCATAGATTTGTATATTAGAATTTACACAGCTAAATCCAGAAGGTGGCCCTGGAGGATGCCTGGAGAAAGCTGGTGTTGTCCTCCTGGAGAGAAAAGCAGATGAGAGCACTTCAGTGGAAGTGCTGTGATCTCTGTTAGAAGTCATAAATACCTGGAAAGGTTATAATGAAACATTACTCAGCATGCTGCAGTGAACATAAATATTATTCTAAGGTTAGGTCCACCTTTACCACTTGCAGACCAGCCGCTCTCCTGCATGAACCGATGTAAGTGTATGTCGATTCATGCATGTGGGATTGCAGGTGTTCACCGCTGCGCGCCTCGGGTTCCGCAAACTCGATGTCCACCAGCGCCCGGCGATTGTTCTACACAGAGGCAGAACGTGGTCCCTTCCCATGCAAACAAGGTGGATCTCCATTCCGGACAGGGAACATGTCTGAGATCTGATGTTCCCAGTGATCAGGAACAGTGATCTCTGTGATGTCCCTTGCAGTTAGAACACAACCAGGAAACACAGTTAACCCTTTGATCACCCCCTAGTGTTAGCCCCTTCCCTGTCAGTGTCATTTATACATTGATCACTGCATTAATATAGCACTGATCACTAAAATAATATCACTGGTCCCCAAAAACTGTCATTTGGGGTCAGATTTATCCACCGCAATGTTGTAGTCCTGCTAAAAATTGCAGACCGCAGCCATTACCAGTGAAAAATAAATAAATAAATAAAAAAGTCCATATATCTATCCTGTAGTTTGTAGATGCGATAAATTTTGCGCAAACCAATCAATATACACCTATTGCAATTTTTTTTTTTACCAAAAAAATGAGTAAAAATAAGAATATACATCGGCCTAAACTGATGAATAGGTTTTTTTTTATATAAATCTAAATTGGAGGAGAATTTGTTTTTTATATATATATATATATATATATATATATTTTTTTTTTTTTTTTTTTGATATGTATAACAAAGTAAAAAAAAATATGTTTTTTCAAAATCATCACTTTTTTTGTTTATAGCGCAAAAAGTAAATGCAGAGGTGATCAAATACCACCAAAAAGAAAGCTCTATTTGTGGGAAAAAAAGGATGTAAATTTTGTTTTGGTACAGCTTCGTACGACCGCGTAATTGTCAGTTAAAATAACGCAGTGCCGAATCGCACAAAATGGCCTGGTCATTAAGGGGGAAATCCTTCCGGGGCTGAAGTGGTTAAAGACAAACTTCATGGCTTAATTTTTAAAAAAAACACATTTCCAGCCCAAAAAGTCAAACATTGTCTTCCTTCAACTTAAAGTCTTCACCATCATCTTTGCTCTCATGCCACCATTCTGGATTCAGGAGCTGTTTGTAACTATTTAGTCACTGCCAGACCCGATTTTGCATGTCCAAAGCCTCCTGGGATGTGTGGTGTGATCACAGGAGGCTTCTGGTGGGAAGGGGTGTGTGGACCCAACATATCACCATCCTAGCCTAGGTGAGGAATGAGGATGTGGAAACAAGTAACTGCTGGTAAAAAATACTAACCCCCCCTCCCCATCTCCCCCACCCACCACCACCCCAAAAGTTTTCAAATGTGTAAAAATGAGGCCCAAGATTATACAACCAGTAAAAGGTGAGCAAAGGTCCACTTTAACAGGTTATGAATGTATTGCAAAAAAAAAAAAATGCATGCCCACATGTATTGCCAAGTGTTTATTTTTCACGCACAGTGGATAGATACATTTGTATGATTAGATCAGTCTGTTCTTCCACACACACTAAATACACTCTAATAGCTCAATGTGATAGGAAAATTACTTGTACAACATAGACTATATAAACTCTTAGCACAGAAACAAGAACTGCCATGTGGGCTAATGATCTGCTATTACACACATATCCAATTGTAATCTCATATTAGGTTTTAATTTAACAATTAAGGCAAGCACAGATATAATTGCCACCTTTTGCATAGGCATGATCATTCGACATGTGCACTGCCAAAAAATGTGTTTGTTTTCGTTTCATTTTTTTTTTCTTTGTTTTTCTGGTCATTTATTATGATCAAAATTCTTAAATTTGAAAATTCTAACTAACTAATAGTTACTCTCTATTAAATTATAGGTCTTAGAATTTCTTTTCAAATTTGGCTGTTAGTGAATGTAACGAATATGAATTTATCCAAAGTTATGAATTATCCGAAATAACGAATGCTGCATTTAAGTGAATGGAACGGAACAAAATAATAATACATTTTTTTTTTATTATTATTATTATTAATTTGTTACATTCCATTAGTTTAGATGTGGCATTCATTATTTCAGATTATTCGTAACTTCAGATAAATTCGTATTCGTTACGTTCACTAACAGCTAATTTGAAAGGAAATTGCAATACCTATAATTTAATAGTTAAGTTATTATTAGTTATTTCAGATTTTCTAATTTTCTTTATTTTCAGATTTCGGTTCTTTTGAATTTTCGTTATTTACAAACTTTTGAAATTTCAGATTTTAGAATTGCCGAATTTTTGAATTTCCGAATCTCTCATTTACGAATTTTCAAATAAATGGGTTTTAGTTAATTCGGATATTCCTGAATTAACAAATTTGTCAAAATTAATTAAACAACAAATAAATTCTGAATGAAAGGAATTGCGCATGTCTAGTGATCATTTGATTTGTATTAATAGACCATTCATATAAAAAGGTCAGTATACCCGCGCTGTGGCTTTGTTTGATGTGATCTTATCTTAAAAGCGCATCAATTCTACAAAAATGACAATTCAAAACCAAAACAAACTATAATTAAAACTATGAAGGTGAAGAAAGCTGCTGCTAAAGTGAAAGGTCAATTGACCTCATAAGCCATCTACAACAATTTAATAAACTCAGAGCCGCTTCCACATATTAAACACTATAGTTAAATTATGTTCATTTATACATAAAAAGTGCAAGTGCATTCTTTAAAAAAATCCATCAGTGCAAATAAAGTGCAAGAGTTGAAGACACATTGTGATGAAAATCCAAGGTGCCACTCAGTGCTCCCCACTCACCAGCAATAAGAGTCGAAACAGCATGATATGTGTCATATGAATTGTTATAACTCCTTCCTTCTCCTTCGGTTAACAGGCTTTCAGTATGGTGATTGTGTAGGACCCAATGAAAATAGAGATACCCATAGCGTGATCCAATTTTAATTTATTAAAATGTTAAAAGCAAGTTCACTTACAAAAAGGTAGAAAAGTTCCAGCTTGTGTGTTAGGGATCGCCGCTGTGGCGTGCGTTTCAACTCTTGTATTAACGTCACTATCCTCTCCCTGCTTGACGCGTTTCGCCCCTCCCACTGGGCGTCTTCAGAAGCTTATCCCACTATGGAAATCTCTTTTCATTGGATCATACACCATCATTATACTGAGAATACATTAACCGAAGGAGAAGGAAGAAGTCATAACCATCCATTTGCTAAGGGCACATATCGTGCTGTTTCAAATCATATTGCTGGTGAGTGGGGAACTCAGGAGGGGAGCACGGAGAGGCACTTTGGATTTTCGCCACAAGTCTTCAACACTTGCATTTTATTTGCACTGATGGACTTTTTTTAAAGAATGCACTTGCACATTTTTTATATAAATGCACATAATTCATCAATGGCGTTTAATATGTGGAAGCCGCGCTGAGTTTATTAAATTGTTGTGAATAGATAATTCATGTTAATATCAGGGTCAAAGCTTTTGTATTTGTATAAGTAGTTATAAAAAGGTTGCTTTCATTTTGGGTAGTGCCACATAAAGAACTGAAGAGTTCAGGTGTTTCCATTGAACGTTTCTGGTTATATTACATCGTACAAACAAGACATGGTAGACAATTGTGCTCTTCCAACCTTGTGGTAACAGTTTGGTGAAGCCGCTTCCAGCATGACTGTGCCCCCTCCCGTGTACAAAACCAGCTCCATAAAGACATGGCGCTACCAGTTTGGTGTGGAGGAACTACACAAAGCCCTGACATCAACGCACTGAACCCCTTTGGGATTACCTAGAACACCAGTTGTGAGCCAGGTCTTCTCAGCCATCATCAGTACCCAACCTCACAGATTTTCTTTTGAATGATGGGGGTCCTAGCTTCCCCCCTGTTTTTCCAGACTTGTGGCAATAGTCTTGTATATGTCCTTTTCAGTTCCAGCATAACTGTGCACAAAGCCAGCTCCATAAAGATATGGTTTGACCAGATTGATGTGGAGAAACTTTGTTGTCCTGCACAGAGCCCTGACCTCTTCCCTACTGAACACCTTTGGGATCATTTGGAACAACGGCAGTGAGCAAGACCTTCTCCTCCAACATTAGTACCCGACCTCACAAATGGGCACATATTGCCACAGAAACCCTCCAACATCTTGTGGAAGGTCTTCCCAGAAGAGGGGAAAAAGGGCACCCACTTATTAATTCTCATAGTTTGCAATAGATTGTCCAAAGAGTTAATATTGGTATAATGATCAGTAGTCTGGAAAATTTTGGCTGTATAATGGACTTTGCATTCTTAAAACATCAAATGCAGGAGAAAGAGGAACATGTGAAACACAGAAAAAGAGGAATTTGATGAGCTTGAAGTAGATTATATATAAAAATAGTCAAATAATGTCATTCTGGCTTTCTTCGTATGCTGGAGTATTGTATAACCATTAGATGAGAGACATACATTTCATCGTGTCTTGTTACATATTGAAGGTTTTCTTGAGACTTTCCTTTGCCATCTCTTTGGTGAGACAATTCCATTCTTCAGGATAATTGGCTGGTTTAGCTTTATACTCTGCTGCAAACTGCTTATTGTACTCCTTGAGAACAAATTTCCAGTAGTCAGAAGCTTCAATACTCTCATCAGGTTGAATTTTCCAGTCTGGATAGAAATCTCTATAATCCTTGTAGGGATGATATTTCCCATTGGTGAGATCATTCTTGAACATTGTATTGCAAACCACAGAGGTAGTACAAATATCATGACTAAGAACTTCAGTTGTGTTCCATCTGTAACGTCCTAGTCCTTGTGGGCGATGTACAGATGCAAAGTGCTCCTTATGATCGGTCCCTCCAGCCTCACAGGGGACTTTGCAGAAAGGACATTGCTTCCCGCACCCAAACACCTTCTTGAACAGCTCATCCTGAGGCTTCACTTCAAGTCTGGAAAGAATATTTATTTTACTTAGAGATTTCAGTTCTGCTCGGATCTCTTCTTCTGTATCAGTCAGACTGTTTCTCATATAAGCAATAAAATCCTCAATAGTTGCTGAATTTTCAAAAATGATTGCCTTCATTGTCTGCTGTGGTAATACCAGATCACTGTTCAGTTTCTCACACAGATGGGACAAAAAATCTGAAACACCTCGAAGGTTTAAAGTTGGGGGATTTTTGAGACTAGATCTGACCCGTTCCATGATATCAGACAGAATTCTGTCTTGTAAAACACTGATATTGTTATATTCCTTTACAATATAGCTAGTTATCCAGGACTTTACAAATTTTTTATAGTCACTTGAGTATTCCACATAATTTTTGAAATTGTTTTTCTCCAGGAGGCTCTCTAGAACTGTGAACTGGAAAAACATCCGAGAGGCATAAGTCTCAGAACCTTTGCTATTCGCAATGTCATCTACCACTTCGATTCCCAGATTTCTGTTAATATGATCGGTTAGCGATGGTTTAAAAATGTTCTTACAGACTCTTTCAGCA
Organism: Glandirana rugosa; assembly: GCA_018402905.1. NCBI lineage: Eukaryota > Metazoa > Chordata > Amphibia > Anura > Ranidae > Glandirana > Glandirana rugosa. The sequence continues at coordinate 680,895 of BLSH010031055.1, read as the reverse complement.
AGGCTCTTACTTTGATTTTTCTTCTGAAAAACATTTTTGAATGTATCAAAGTATAGTGGCTTCAGAGAATTGAACCTAGCATGGGGGTCATTCTTTTGTAAAAAAGTGAAATGCATGGTCTGAAAATCAACAAGAACGTGTCCCAAAATGTCCAACTTCAAGTCCAATTCACGATCAGCTGAAAAATAATTCTTTGCATCATCATGTTTACAGTTTTCATCAATAATCTTCAATATTTCCATGCAGTATGTGTCGTCATAGTCAGAACCTTTTTGTGCTTGTTTTCTTGAATACTTCATGCATTTATTACACACACTCTGGAAAAAATCTTCATATTGGAATTCCTCTTTGAAGGTCTTAAATGGTTGACTAACAAATGCCCATGCTTGTGCACAGATTGATGTATTTTGTAGTTTTTTAGGCTTGGGAAAATGGTTTGTCCTCTGTAATTTTGCATTAACAGCAGAACCTCTCTCTCTCATGTCCTTGTTGAGAACTAGTAACATCTCTCCCTCAATGTCACGCACTTGCCGATGACTTACATCTAGATCTTTGGCTGCACCATTCCAGATTCTTTCAAGTTCCTTCTGCAATTCAGCATCACTTGGCTCATGTTTTTTCTTTCTACACTCTTCTATAAAGTTGGAGACCTTCTGTTCAACTCTTTCAATTTGCTGACTGTATAAATGTTGTATCCTGATTTTCTCTCTTTGGATCTGAACAGTTTCTTTAAGTTTGGTGATCGAATCTGTTTCAAGATTTTTTCTCAAGTTTTGAGCACTGATCACAAAGTCGGTTTTGTATTTTATTAGTTGGGCACAATCCGTCTCTTTACTAAAATACTCTTCCAACCAAGCTAAAATATTTTTCTCCTCTCTTGTGAGAATAATTTCTGCTTCCTTATGACACTCATTGGCTTTGGCCCCCAGTGTTTTGGCAGACTGATTCTTGATCGATGTCTCAGATGTAGTGAACCATTCATGCAACAGTTTTTTGAATTTCCACTCACGTTCAGAATATTTTATAGATAACTGGTTGTAGGCTTTTGCGATCAAGCTGTTTCTGAAACTAAATATGAAGTTTTCATGCTTTACTGCACACCATAAGTCAGATACCCATAAAATAAATTCATTAATGTTTTGTGTCCTATTTTGCCTATCTTTCATGCACTTTAGTAGTTTTTCTTTTAGCTCATTGACATTTTCACTGTACGCACTGCTGACCGAAGCCATTGGTGGGGCTCCATGCCACAGACCAGCAATGTAAAAATTGTTGTGTTCTAGGTCATACTCCATGATATCAGAAAAACATTTAAACTGTGTCTTTTTCTCCATAGTTGCCACAGTTCTGGTCATTTCATCTAACTGGTCTATCAGCTTCTTCCTAGCCCTCGTGTTCATGGAAGGAGCTGATACATCACTAACATTCTGATGTATAAATTGGCAGTTGGGTTTTTTCCCAATTTCTTTCATCCTAAGAAAAGCATGGATGACAATTTGTAAAATATCTTTCATTTCTGTTGTATTTTCCATGGACATGTTAATTAAGGTGATGTCACTCAATCCAATCACTAGTGTCGCCAGTTCATTATCATGTTCATAGCTGCCCTCAAGAGAATCCAATTCTGGAGCTTTCAATCCTTCAGTGTCTATCACCAAAATGAACTGACACATAAAATAACTCTGGAAATTTTCCTTCACTTTCAGAAGAGTCATGAAGGCTCCTCGTGTACATCGTCCGCTGGCCACCGGGAACTTCAAACCAAACATGGTGTTCAGAAGGGTGGATTTCCCTGTACTCTGCACCCCAAGAACTGTTATTACTCTCAGTCTGTTTTGTCCTTTGATTTTCTTGTTCAACTCACACAGTACATCTTTTACCCATTGTAAGGGAATTCTGGATGCATCTCCATCTATAAGCTCCAGAGGAAACCCATCCAGTAGAAGATCTGCAGCTATCCTTGGAAGAGATTCAAAGTTTATGGTTGTTGATTTTCCCCTTCTTCCCATGTAATGCCAGGCTTCATAGAACTGACCCACTTCTCTCAAAAAGTGTTCAATACCCAGAGAACTGTCAGATATCCTTTGATCCAATTTGGTCAGCTCTGTCTGCTTACCAGGCAAATTACATGTTTCTTTATATTGAGCTTGTAAAGGGTAAAGGCATTTTCTTGCCTCAACATCGAGATGAAATTTTAACCACTGTAAAAAATAGAACTTTTCCGATGAATTTGTTGAGGTGATTGCATTTACAAATTTGGATATTCCACTTGGAATGTCACATTTCCATTGCTCTTGTCTTATTAAGTAACATTTTTTTCTGAGGTTAGATTTGTATTTCTCCCCATCGTTATTACCTTGTCGTTTCATTTGGCACATCTCCTTTTCTAATTTGGCCATTTCTTTCAGTGGCCCAGCTTGTAGTTTCATTGTTTCTTTCTTGTATTCCTCAACATCTTCTATCTGATCTGTGATTTCTTTTGCGGTCAATTGTGCTTTCTGACATTCCTCAAACTCCTCATCTATCTGTATCCCATGTCTGGAGGCTTGTTTGGCCATTGTTTCTAGACTGAGAGTTTTGATGTTATTTTGAACTATTGACAGAAGTGAAGAATAAAGCTTCGACCCAGCTGATGTCTCATTTGTATTTCTTGGAATCATTGAAACACTGTCTTGGGTTAAATTTAGCACAGGTGCCAAGAGCTTTAGTCTTTCCTTTGTGTCCTCCACCATTCGGTTGTCCTCTGGGACAATAACGAAGAGATATTTTGTATTGTGGCTGTTATACTTCATTAACAGTTCATACTGGTCTTTACTGATACCTTCTGTAAAAATCACGACAGATGAGATTTCTGTCAGAAAAATAAACTGCTTCAGGTTAGACTGCAGGGTTCCTCGAAGATTTGTAAAAGCCACAGGCTCTGGAAATTTACCTTTTCCGCCAGGAAAATACCAGGAAATTTCCACCAACCCCTCCGATATTTTCCTTGTTGCATTTCCACCTTCCATATCCCTGTGGATAAAGTGTTCATGTTGGTGTTGTGGTGTGCCCAGAAGCTGATTTAGAATTTTGGACTTTGATAGCCTGCAATTCCCTAATCTTACAAATGAGATAGTTGGCATTGAAACATTAACCAAGCTGTCCTCTATAAATCCTTTGCTGTCTGCTAATGACTGAGGTCTCCATTTCTTTACTATGTCCTTCATCGCCCACAGCATGAAGGTGCATTCTGGGCCATCAGCATCGGGCAGCAGCAGAGGGACAGCAAACTGACACATTGACATTTTAGATATCATTTCTTGCTGCAGGAAATGGTCCGAGCAATGAAAGGCAGCAGAAACCACATCAAGAGGGTGGACACAATTCTGTAAGTCGCTTTCAACAAGAAACATAAACCTGTCATCATTATTATTCTCACTCTTCTCAGATTTCATAAAAAGCTTATTTATATTTCTGGCTTCCCCATTTAGTGACATCAGACTTCTTACAAAATACCATATTGGATTATCATCGGAAGGGTCTTCTGTCATTAAACTTTCTGGACCAATTTCAAGCACTTTCTGTAGAGTCAGTATTGAGGTTTGTTTAGTGCCAATCTTCATCTTCTCCAGCAGCTCCTTGAACAGAATTTCTTTCACTGGAAATGGTTATAAATAGACATAATTATCTTCAATAACAGTAATATCAGAAACACATTTGTACACTTTATTATAAGTTGTAGGTTGGTATTTATTAAAATGTAATTAATAAAAAAATACAGAGCCCTCTCAGCCTCCCCATATCCCACCATAGTGTCTCACAATTTTATTACATAGACCTGGGCTGTTTTCCACTGGTGCATGCTTTAATAAGAGGATCCACTTCCGGTTCCGGCGCCTCATGTGTGAGGAGTAAAGGCGTGCAGCTCCGCTCCCACAGGCGAAATTCGGCTCATATACCGGGAACCCAGCCTAACCAACCGACTTGCCCTAGAGGGGACGACTACCCCCATCACATGGAGAAGTTTTTAACCACCCCCCGGACCGATTCGCCATCGCCGGGACGCTCGATTCCTCATTCCTCAACAGCCGGGTGTACCAAGATGGCCGCGGCTGTGGAACAGGCGTCAGACTATATGGAGCTGCAGGCCCCAGAACATCAGATCGTTCCACCGAACGAACCGCCACCCGACGAATACACAAAGATTGCACAGGCTGTCGCGGCCCTACTTCTTCCAAACATAACCCAGGTGGTTGATGCAGCCGTCCAGACAGGTATGGCACAGCTCAGGAAGGATTTGGGGGAACAGGCCCGCAGAGTATCCGCAGTAGAGGCCAAAGTCTCGGACATAGACGACGAGATTTACCACATAAATGGCACACTTGAAAAATACGATGCCACATACGCAGCCATCCAGGAAAAGCTCGAGGACCTCGAAAATAGATCCCGAAGGAATAACTTAAGGATCATAGGGCTCCCGGAGAACTGCCCCAACAATGCGCTCTCCCATCTGTGCTCCTCACGCATCCCTGAGGCTTTGGGCCTACCCGCACCCTGCGTAGTGGAGAGAGCCCACAGAGTAGGCCAGCCAGACACAACCCGTAAATCTCCGAGAGCTGTAATTGTGAAGTTTCTTAACTATGCTGACAGACTTGCGATCCTACAGGCCTTTAGGAAGACCCGCAACCTTAGAATAGAGGGGGCCAATCTTTTAATATTTGCTGATTATTCAGCTGAAGTGTCAAGAAAGCGCAAAGCATTTCAAGCGGTATGTACAGAACTTCACAAACAAAACATACGCTTCTCCCTAGCCTTTCCGGCCATTTTGCGCATTCAACCCCCCAATGGCGATCAGATTACTTTTTACACACCCAAGGAAGCTGAAGATTTCATCAGATCCACTGCAGCAAGACCACAAAACCCCAATACTTCCCAGAGTACCCTTTTACCTAACGCAAGAGAACAAAGAAGCCCCAGAAAAGATCCAGCTAAAAGGCTACGCCCAAATAATAACGGGGCACATCACAAGACCGCACCTAATCATCAGACCCCCACTCCGGGGCAAGTCTAGCACGGTAAACTGGCTACAGTACGAACCATACTATTACAATGCAGTTTCTGCAAATAGTTTTCGCCCAGATATATCAGTCCCTACAAATTGGCTGAGTTCTATCCCTGGCAGATATTACCCACCCCAGAGCCTAAAGGACGGTTACGCCGAATGTGGTTTAGAGTGCACTTGAGGAAAAAAGTGAAGTCTAGAAAGTTTGCTTACTGAATTGGTTAACTAACCTGTTTTCTGTTTTTCTGTCTCTCTCTTATAGATACGGTACCCCCCCCCCTTTTTTACCCCTCACTCCTTCCCCTCCGTCAAAGGTATCTACCGATCTTCAATCTAGCAGGACCTATCTCACAACCAACTTCAAAACCGTGAGTTACCACTTACACGACACATACTATACTCTTAAGGAACGTAGCCCCTTACATTGCTGAGTTATGCGCATTATAACCTGGAACGTTAAGGGCCTGCGTTCTCCCTCTAAAAGAACAAAAATCTTGAGACACCTTAAACGCATCCACACCGACATTGCTCTTCTGCAGGAAACGCATCTTGGGGCAGATGATTTTTTTCGCCTCCAGAAGCAATGGGTCGGTAAAGTTTATGGCTCCCCAGCCATAGGCAGAAAAGCGGGAGTGATTATCTTAGTCCACAAAAGTTTACAGGCGCAGATTGTTAAAACAGAACATGACTCTCTAGGCCGAATAGTGACCATACACCTCAAATTTCACTCAAAAGAGCTTCTGATCTCCAATATTTATGCCCCCAACTCACCAACCCTGAAATTCTTTCAAGAGACTACCAGATGGCTACTAAGCAATCCCACCACCCCCCACCTAATAGGCGGAGACTTTAATACTATCCTCCATCCGGAGGAAGACAAGTCTTCTCAAAGACACTGCATTAGGGACACGCTGACCACGAGACCAATGTCTCTACTGGAACAGTTTGCAACTTCATCCCATTTAACTGACATCTGGCGACTGACACATCCAACTGACAGAGAATTCACGTTCTTTTCACCTCCCCACGGGACCTTCACGAGGTTAGATTACTTATTCGCCACCCACTCACTCCTTCAGCACATTAAGGAATCCACCATACATGACATAGTCATATCAGATCATAGTCCAGTCTCTGTTACGCTGGCTGACATCTCCACCCCAGCCTCCCCCAACATTTGGAGATTCCCCTCCTACTTAGCCGGTGATTCACATCTCCAAACCACCCTTCAGGAGGCCTGGGAAATAATACACTGCCAACAACAAGGAACACTGGTCACACCCAAACTTATTTTGGGATGCAGGCAAAGCTTACCTACGGGGCAAAATTTTAGCCTACGCTTCACACTATAAGAAAAATGCACTTAAACACTACAAGGAGGCGAGCGAGAAACTGAGGCAGGCACAAAGAACACTCCAACGCACAGACACAGCTGAAAATCGTGATCTCTGGCGCACGGCCAAGCAACACTTCGATGCTTGGGCGGAACACCAAGACCGCATGTATACAGCACATTGGGACCTCACCTTGCATAAGCAGGGCAACAAAGCAGGGAAATTATTAGCCCGGCTAGCCAAAGGCTCTCACACGCCCACACACATTCATGCTCTGCGAGACCAGAATGGGAATCTAATGTCCTCCCCGGGTGACATAAACGCCATTCTACACAAGTATTATTCGACCCTTTACGCTCCGGACCAGATCAACTTATCCATGGCCCATACTTTCCTCAACACCCCTAAACTCCCACTTTTGAATCAGGATCAGCTATCCTCCCTCAACGCACCAATCACTAGAGAGGAAATAGAGCACACCATTAAACTATTGGCCAATCACAAATCTCCAAGCCCGGACGGGTTAACCGCTGAATTTTATAAGCCAACGACCCAATACATCCCTGAAACACTTACTAATGTATTCAACGCAATCTGGACAGGAGGCACATACTTGCCCTCAGGACATCAGGCTTACATTAAATTGATTGAGAAAAAAGGGAAAGATCCCCAAGAACCAGGCTCTTACCGACCCATCTCCCTTCTAAACGTCGATTCTAAGCTACTATCCAAAATAGTGGCATGCCGTCTAGCCAAAATACTCCCATCTCGGATACATCCAGCCCAAGCAGGCTTTGTCAAAGGTAGATCAGCAGCATCAAACATCCGGAAAGTTTTAGCAGTCCTCGACTATGCAAAGTCTCACCCCACACAAAACCTAGCAATAATTACCCTTGACGCTGAGAAAGCCTTTGACAACGTTAGTTTTCACTGGTTGCACATGGTACTCAACACCTTCGGATTCTCAGGCCCTTTCATCCATTTCATAGAAAGTCTCTATAAAGCCCCCACTGCTCGGGTAGTAGCCGCAGGAATTATATCTGACCCCTTTCACCTTCACAAAGGGACCAGGCAAGGCTGCCCGCTTTCCCCTTTACTGTTTAACCTCGCCCTAGAAAACTTATCACGTTACCTTGCCGCAAGCATCCCTCTACACGGAGTTAAACTGGGAGATGGCCCAGAGAACAGCCTTATTCGCAGATGACATATTAATCTTTACATCTCATCCTCAAAAAGATCTCCCCTTGATAATGACCACCTTCAACAATTTCCAGAAATGTTCTGGTCTGAAAATTAATTTTTCCAAAAGCGAAATATTACCCCTTCAGTCAACCCACAGGGCCGATTGGATATCCTCTTCCCCTCTCCCAATAGCCAAACAACATATAAAGCATCTTGGAGTGAATATCGGTAGAAACCCCTCTTCCCTATATACTCTCAACTACCCTCCTCTAATCTCTAAAATTCTGAACCAACTCGAATCATGGGGGAGCCTGCCCCTCTCGCTCACCGGGAGATGCCACCTATTCAAAATGATAAGCTTTGCTAGGTTGTTATACCCAATGCAAACCATCCCTATTCTTCTTAAACACAAAGACCTACAAAGACTTGACAGAGGCCTAACGGCCTTTCTATGGCAAAAGAAAAAGCCGAGAATTGCATTAACCAAATTGCGTCTCCCGAGGGGTGAGGGGGGTTTGGGTCTTCCACATATAAGACTGTATAACCTTTCTTGCGTGCTCAGATGTGGTCTGGATTGGCTTACTCAGGAATCCAAATATACGAACTTTGAACTGGAGACAGCTATGGTCCGACCACTATCATTAAATGCCATCTTGCACAGCCCCATTCGTTGTCTGCCATTGCACCTCAGGCACAATCTACTGTTGAGGGACACCATCTTAGCCTGGAGAGACACGAGGAAAGCTCAGCGTCTCCACACCAACATTTCCAGCTTCCTAGGAATAACGGGCAACACAACCTTCATCCCATCTTTACACCATGATGCTTTTCTCTCCTGGAAAAAGCACAAGATTTTAACACTAAGTGACCTCTTTGATTCAGCCACTGGGCATGCTCTCCCTGCCTCCACTATCCAGAGACAATTCGCATTACCTGACCACCACAAATTCTATATACTCCAAGCCATCTCCTTTGTGAACAAAATCTGCCCTGATCCTGGCCTCAGATTTCGACCTTCAGTGCTGGACCCACTGATCCTTGAGAAAACAATCGACGCCTCACTCATATACAAACGTCTACTTCCCTTCTATTCTAAGCCTCTAGAAACTTCTTCAATCAAAGCCTGGGCAAGAGAACTACAGGACTTAAACCTACAAGAAGCTTTAATCAAAGGCCACGCCAAGACCCTAAAACTCACCACCAACGAAGCTTGGCGAGAAATGCAATTCAAAATTATACATCGCGCCTACATCCCTTACTTCACGCCTGAAGACTCACCCCGCACAAGGATTTGCCCCTGGTGCAACACACCTCAGCCAACGCTCCTACATAGATTTTGGCTCTGCCCACTCGTCGCCTCTTTCTGGACTCAAATTCAGCACTTCGTCCACAGAGTGACGAAATTGGAAATCCCCTTGAACCCCCTGTTCATGATCTTTGGTGACGACCCACCATTCAACACCTCCAACGCTCCAACAGATGTCCAAATGCTACCATGGATCCATCTATGCATGCTGGCAGCCCGCAAAGCCATCATGTCACACTGGACTCAGAATTCTCCACCCTCTACTCTAGAGGTAAAAAGACATCTTAACTCGCTCTTGTTCAGAGAGATACTAGATTTATGGTATAATAAACAAGGATCCCAAAAACGCTTCCTCCGCCGCTGGGGCACCTACATCTCAGCCACCTTTTCCGTTCAGGATCAAGAAGGACTCGCCCCACCTCGCTTATATGAGCTGAGACAGGTTCTAACCAGTCGTCCTGCTACACCTCAACATTCTGGATCAACTCCCATAACGGACACACAACCTAACTCGCAATCGCCCCTCGCCTCCCCAACCAGATGAATCTTCATCATCTACGTTGGCTTGGGGTCTTCTTAACACTTATTAACATATATTCTCATGTCTTCTTATAATTTTCGCTTGTACATTTATATTAAGCTTCCACCCAATATATTCCTCATTTCTAGAGGGTTTGTTACGTTAAAATATCGGTTCTACCACCACGCCAGGTTTGACAGTCGTACCTCTCTTCCACGCTGTTGACCTTCTCCAATTATTTCCACCCCTGGACGCAGACCGGACGCCGGTCATTCTCTCCTCCACACCCTCTTATAGGTAGTGGGGGAGGAGATGACGGTATGACCCTAGGTCTCTCTTTTCTATCCAGGATAGAACTACCATAGTGGCCCGACAGCTACCCCCAATTATACCAATTATACTAAGTAACTTGGCATGGCGGCATCACTGACAAACTCTTTTCCGGGGGGGGGGGGGGGGGGGGGGGG
>BLSH010031055.1:645988-659118 GCA_018402905.1 Glandirana rugosa | reverse complement strand
GAGACGCACCGTAATACCTGTCCCGTAACCTCCGTCTCGTCCTCCTCCTCCTTCTCCTCCTGAAGGAAAGGAGAGTTTCGGGAGAAATAGATCTGTGGTAGTAAGGATAAAGTGTCTTGTGTGTCCTCCTCTCTCCTCTCCTCCTCCTAAGACCGTGGAAGTGTCCGAAACTTCTTCTCCTTCTGGACGTAGTTAGACATTCGTTACCGAAAGGTTGGGGTCCTGGGAACCCTCATCATGCACCGACCCTCCTCCTTCAAGGTCTACTACGACAGTAGGACTCATCACAACTCGCTTGGGCCCGAACGATTTTTGAAATGTCCGGGTCCGGGTCCGTGCCACGGACACCCTAAAGTTCGGTACGGACCCGAACGTTACAGTCCGGGTTCGCTCAACACTACTCAGGATGACAGCATCATCTGGAACTTCCTCCTCCCAGCCACGTACTACTCCCAAGGGTCCTGGGGTTGGAAAGCCATTGCTTACAGATTGATGCAGGTCTTCCTCTTCTTCAAAGCCTGTGAAGGTGCCAGAATCCTCCTCCTCTCCTCTCTCCTCCTGTGTGTTCTGTGAAATAGGAATGATGGTGTCTAGATAAAGAGGGCTTTGAGAGGAAAGGAAGTCCTCCTCTTCCTCCTCCTCCTGCTCTGCCTCCAATGCCCTGTCCATAATGCCACGCAGAGCCATCTGCAGCAGGAACACCATCCTTGGGGCCTCCTTCAATGGTGACAGTACAGTGCATGCATCCTTAATGATCAGCCATTGGCGTGGGGAAAAAAAAAAAAAAAAAAAAAGAAGAGGCGACCTGAGCCTGTCGTCATACTGCACTCACACAGGTACTCGTTGACGGCCCTCTGCTGCACATATAGTCGCTGCAGCATTGCTAAAGTTGAGTTCCACCTGGTGGACATGTCACAAATCAAGTGGTATACGGGCAGGTGGAATTCCCGCTGAATTTCAGCCAACCGAGCACTGGCTGTGTATGACCGTCTGAAATGGCTACAGACTCTTCTGGCCAGCTTTAACACATCCTGCAACCCTGGGTACGTATTTAGAAAAACAAAATTAGTGAGATGTGGGACATGGACAAGCAAGCCAGCTACATTCACCCGTTTACCACCTCACACATACTGTATAATATGCAGTCTCATCCTAGCAGTGCCTGCTGAATGAAATGAATTGCACAACCCCAGGTCCATACAGAAAGGTGCAAGTGTAAAATCCACTGGAGCTGGATGACAGTCACTGGCAATGATTGGAACGGGTAGCTAACTGTGAGTTCAGTATCTCACGAGCAGCCTTGGATGACCGCCCCACAGCCAACGGTCACTGGCCAGACCGTGACCTAATATCCAGCACTCAGAGCGTTGGTCACAGGCGGGTTAAGTTCCAGGCAGATGGGCATACAATTGAATGAAGTTGATAGAAGTTCTCACCAGTCTTCACCAGATCAACTGACTATCACTGGCACCTGGAGCAGCAGAGATCACCCTTGATAGACTGAGGCCGGTTGATCCGGTGAAGACGGGTGAGAACTTCTATCAACTTCATTCAATTGTATGCCCAACGCTCTGAGTGCTGGATATTAGGTTACAGTCTGGCCAGTGACCATTGGCTGTGGGGCGGTCATCCAAAGCTGCTTGTGAGCTACTGGACTCACAGTTAGCTACCCATTCCAATCATTGTCAGTGCCTGTCATCCCGCTCCGTGGATTTTACTCTTGCACCTTTCTGTATGGACCTGGTGTTGTGCAATTCATTTCATTCAGCAGGCACTGCTTAGATGAGACTGCATATTATACCCGGGTTGTCCTACAGTATGTGCAGTATGTGTGAGGTGGTAAACGGGTGAATGTAGCTGGCTTGCTTGTCCATGTCCCACATTGTGACGTTGTCCTTTTAATTTTTGCATACTTGGTGGTGATTCTTTGGTAATTAATTTTAAATCAATTGGAATAAACTTCATAACTTTTAATGGCCGATGTGTCCCCTCATGGGCTCTTTTGTGCTTTCACTAATTTTGTTTTGGTAACTGTTGCTCTGGGGACTGCATCTCACATTGAGATGAATGGCCGAATGGTGATAGGAATATAACTTCTGTATCGCGTATATATTGCTACTATTGCCTTTACGGGGGGGGGGGTTATGATTGTTTTTTGACGTATTTAGGAAATGCTGCGCCAAATTGAGGACATGTGCCATGCATGGTGCATGTGTCAATTTTCCCTGTCTAAGGGCGGACAGGAGGTTTGAGCCATTATCGCACACCGCCATTCCTGGCTCCAGCTGTCGTGGTGTGAATAACCTCTGGGCCTGTCCCTGCAGAGCTGCAAGAATCTCTGCTCCGGTGTGGTTCCTGTCCCCTAGATACACCAACTGAAGCACTGCATGGCACCTTTTAGCCTGACTCATGGAATAGCCCTTTGAATTCTTAGGGGGTACCTGATGATCAGAGTACAATTCTGCAGAGGAGGGCATGGAGGTGGTGGAGGAGGGGGTAGAGCTCACAGGTCTGGCATCATCACCACCGGCTGTATGGAGACGTAGGGGCACAACAAGCTGCAGCACCGAGCCCTTTCCTGTTGCAAGCAGCATTACCCAGTGTGCTGTAAACAAAATATATTGTCCATGCCAATGCTTGCTGGACCACATGTCAGCAGTAAGTTGGATTTTACAGCTGACTACCTTGCCCATCAATGTCAGAACATTCCCTTCCACGTGATGGTAGAGAGATGGAACAGCCTTATGTGAAAAGTAGTAGCGACTGGGAACCTGCCATTGTGATACAGCACATTGTGCAAAATCACGGAAGGGGGCAGAATCCACCAGGCTAAAATGCAAAAGGGTGCTGCTGACCTTGGATTGCTGCTTTACCCATTTTTAACTTTTGTATCTGTAGCGGAGGGATAAAATCCTGCATCACTGACACAGCCTGCTACAGCCAAAGAGGGATTTGCTTCCCCCCTCCCTCAGGAATTTATAAACTCACACACACTTGTTAGTGCAGCCTGACTTGCTCTGACTGCTGTTTGTTGATTGAGACTTGAAGTCAGCCAGCTCAGGAGGAGCATCAAGCAGTAGAACTGCATCCTGGGAAATGGAGTTCGAAGTACTGGGATTCCCATTGGACTGATTGGGATGTAGACTACAAATCCCAGTATTCTGGCTGAAGGAAGGAGGTTAACAGGAAGGAAAGACCTGGAAGAGATCAGAAGAGGAGCGGCCTCGTGTCTGGAGGGAGAGGGAAGGCTTCAGGGAGCTGTGTATGTGAAAGAGCATCCCAGAGTCTGCTCAAGGATAGACTCATCCTTGCCTCGATCATGGTGGTGATCACTGCAGTTGAAATCAGAAGTGTTGCTAGAGAGTTCTGCAGAGGCTGATCGGGCTGGAGTGTCAGTCGGACGCTCGCCCTGTGGTAGCAGTGACAGAGCGGTTGATCCTCCCCCAGAAGAACTGGAAAAAGGGTGAGACCAGCGAATACCTGATTAAGTCAGTGACTGTTATGACTGTGTGTTTTAACTTGAATGCCTCTGAAAACAGTGTATTGAAAAGAGGGCATCAGTCCTGGATATCACTTCACAGTGACAGATCCTTTGTTACCTGCTTTACTCAAGCCTTTCTCTGGATTACAAACAGGTTGATCTAGACTACATACCTTCAGGGCCCCTACTAAGTGAAGACTCATAAGTGCACCAACCAAAGACCAAGTGCAGAGCTCTGCTAGAGACAAGAGACTATTGTGCTAAGCTTGGGGTGTAGTATTTAAATACAGTCTTTTTCCTTTGTACATTTCTGACACTGGGAGACAATTCACCCCTTTCTTTAGGAAGTCGCCCGGTGTCAGGGAAGTGTGATAGCCCACCGGTTCATCTGTTTCACAGAGGTGGTTATATTTATGCATAATAGTGCAAATTTTTCTAAGTGCTAAATGTTGATCTGTATTGTGAATGTTATTACATTGGTTTTTGCAGTCTGTACAGTAAATACCCATCTGAATAATTGCATTTTAGACTCAGTGTTGATTATTACAGTATTGCTCCATAGTGGAATCCGGTGTGCCAGAGTGGTCAAGTTTGTTTAAAGGGTTGTACTGTCAGAGTAGTAAATTATATCTTCAAACTCAGCCGGTCCTACGGGGGTAAGCGCTACATATCTATAAGCTTATGGATTTTTAAGATTTTTGAATAAAATAACCCCCTCATCAAAGAGATTTTACACTATGGCGAGTCTTCTGTTTTCTACACGTGTTTGAACCTGCCTTTGGACCTCCTGTGGGGTATCCCAGCCCCCCTCCCCCCTTACCCTCTCCTTGGAGATTGGATCAGGACCCCCCTACACCAGATCACTAGACGTGGACGGATTCGAGTGTATGACATACCGAGGGACCCCTGACGAACCGTGGATAGTGTGATGTAATCTACATGCACCGAGGAGTCCATATCCATCCCAATCAGGAGCGATTATACATCTTTCTTCTGGTAAGCCTTCATTTTATAAGGGGTTGGAGTGTCTGAGGGAATTCTGCTGATCCTGATCTAGTTACACCGGTTTATACACCGTTGTCATTTGGAACATTCATCCACCCATACAGTCATCTATGAGTATTTGCTGCTTGCCCCTAGGATGAACTTTGGGCTCAATAATTCAATACCCTTCTTTTGAATGGACAATTTATGGTTAAAACCACTTCTCTCTTAATATATTCACCTTTTTCACGGTTTATGAGATATATTTGTACACAGTTTATTTTTGATCCTGAATGATATTCACATGTTGTCACATGCTTTATCTATCTGACTCACACTTTGATCAGTACTGGTTTTATTTTATTTTTGAGTTTAGTGCCACTTTCCACATTTCCATAGTCCTTGTTTGGTTTTGTTTCCATTAGTTTGGTCGATACGTGCATCTCTGCAATCCCAAATATTTTGTATCTTGAAAAGCAGTTAGTTCTTACCGGTAACTTTGCTTCCAGTAGTCTTCCGGGGCAGCCCTTGGGTTCCTCCTCCCAGAAACAGGAAACACGTTTCCAAATCTCTTTAAGAGGCGGTCCCTCAGGTCCCTGGTCAGTCATCCAAGAAAACCAAAGGCCGGAACCTGAAAAAACATAAAACACCCAACACAACCCCACAAGGTTAAACCTAAGGGTGGGATCGTGCTGCCCCAGAAGACTACTGGAAACAGAGCTACCGGTAAGAACTAACTCTGCTCCCCCCCCCCCATCGTCTTCCGGGTCAGCCCTTGAGAGAATAATCAAGTACTTACCAGACTAGGGTGGGACAACGGCTTGGAGGACTTTTCTCCCGAAAGCCTGGTCCTGGCTGGATATTAAATCCAGCCTGTAATGCTGTACAAAGGTGGAAAACCTTGATCACGTTGCTGCCCTTCAGATTTGTTCCAGGGTGGCTCCCGCTTTCTCTCCATCCATGAGGTTGCTGATGCTCTTGTAGAGTGTACTCTTAGGTCTTTAAGCGGTGTTATCTGCATAATCTCATAACATTATATTATGGCAGCCTTGATCCATCTGGCTTAAGTTTTTTGATGCCCATTTGCCTGTTTCCCCGCATACAATACAAACAAGGCACCTGAGGCTCTGAAGTCATTGATGACCTCAAGATATTGTAGTATGCATTTTCTGACCTCTAGTAAGGCTAGTTCTTGTTCCTTAATATTTGTTGGTGCACTGCAGAAAGAAGGCAGAATTATGTCCTGAGATTTATGGAAAGTGGATGTTGCCTTCGGTGTGAATCCCAAATCCGTTTGAAGGACCATTCTATCGTCAGATCTGGAGAAAAGGTTCCCTAACACAGGAGGCCTGGAGTTCCCCTATCCTCCATGCTGTTGTGATTGTTACCAGAAAAAAATGTTTTTTTAAAACGTCAGCAGACGCATCAATGATTCTTGTAGAGGCTCAAAAGGATTCTTGATGATCCCTCTGACTACTACCGAGAAATCCCAGGTGGGAAATGTCTGCCTCTTGGATGGTCTATACATTGCCAGTGCCCTGAAGAATCATCCGTTCCAGATATACTGAGAGTGCCGCTATCTGCACTCTTAGTGTGCTTAGTGCTAGCCCCTTGTCAACTCCCTGCTGCAGGAATTCTAGGATAGTTGCTGTATCCATTCTCCCCCTATTATTTTCAGTGCACCAGCTGTTGAATTTTCTCCAATTCTTTTTTGCACTTTTTGCAGTTTTTTTGCACTCAGGAGCATTGTTGTAACCCTTTCTGAGAGACCTCAGAAGATGTCCTCCTTAGAAACCAGGCGACCCATTGGAAGCTCTCTAGCTTGAGGCCGGTTAAGGGTACCTGAACTATCAGATCATCTCAGAGGAAGAAGCCACGGTTCTTTCACTGATAGCTTGAGGAGAAGGAAAAAACAGACTCTCTTGGCCAATATGGTGCTATTAAGATTAACTCTGTTTGTTCCTGAAGGAATTCTTTTATTACCCAAGGAATTGGGTGCACCGGGGGAAAGGCATGGCATATTTTGAAGTTCCATGGGTTCTGGAGTGCATCTATCCCCAGAGGTTTGGAGAGTAGAAAAGATTTGTCTTGGTGTTCTTCCGGGATGCAAACAAATCTATCCCTGGCTTTTCCCAGTGTGTCACCTGTTTGAATATCTCCGGTTTGAGCTCCCATTCCCCATGGGAGACTTCCTGGGAGACTTCCTGGTGACTTAGAAAGTCTGCCAGCTGGTTGTTCTCACCCCCTCAGGTGAACAGCTGTTAAAGACAGTAGACTCTTCTGCCCACCGACAGATTTGATTTGAAATGTGTATCATGAGGGACTTTGCATGCCCCCCTGCTTGTTTATAAAACAAAAGGAAGGTGCGCACACCTAGTGCATTACGAGACATATTTATTGAGTATTGCAAAATCAAAGTGGATACTCACAAGAGTGGCGACCCACAGTGGGCCATAAGATTGCACAATGACAATAGTGTGCACACAATGCAGGTAAAGGCTGACGCATTTCGGGGGCGTACCCCCTTCCTCAGAGCTACACTAGTCTGGATGCTAGTGCCCAGTGCTTACATGAGAGAAATTTACTTAGTAAATTGACTAATTGGTTGATAAATTGATTGATCAATCGCTTCATTGCTTAAAAGACCCACCCACCAAAAATAAATTTGGAGGTAGGCGATAAAAAAAAAAAAAAAAAAAAAATGGCTATAATTAATACGAAATAAAATTAATGTAAAGTGATATATTTGAAGATTGTGAAGACCTTGAAACTAAGCTGCAGCACGGTGGCCAAGACCATACAGCGGTTTGAACAGGACAGGTTCCACTCAAAGCAGGCCTCACCATGGTCGACCAAAGAAGTTGAGTACACATGCTCAGCGTCATATTCAGAGGTTGTCTTTAGGAAATAGATGTATGAGTGCTGCCAGCATTGCTGCAGAGGTTGAAGGGGTGGGGGGGGGTCAGCCTGTCAGTGCTCAGACCATACGCTGCACACTGCATCAAATTGGTCTGCATGGCTGCCATCCTAAAAGGAAGCCTCGTCTAAAGATGATGCACAAGAAAGGCTGAAAACAGTTTGCTGAAGGCAAGCAGACTATGGACATGGATTATTGGAACCACGTCCTGTGGTCTGATGAAACCAAGATAAACTTATTTGGTTCAGATGGTGTCAAGCATGTGTGGCGGCAACCAGGTGAGGAGTATAAAGACAAGTGTGTCTTGCCTACAGTCAAGCATGGTGGTGGGAGTGTCATGGTCTGGGGCTGCATGAGTGCTGCTGGCACTGGGGAGCTACAGTTCATTGAGGGAACAATGAATGCCAACATTTACTGTGACATACTGAAGCAGAGCATGATCCCCTCCCTTCGAAGCCTGGGCCACAGGGCAGTATTCCAACATGATAACGACCCCAAACACACCTCCAAGACAACCACTGCTTTGCTAAAGAAGCTGAGGGTAAAGGTGATGGACTGACCAAGCATGTCTCCAGACCTAAACCCTATTGAGCAACTATGGGGCATCCTCAAATGGAAGGTGGAGGAGCGCAAGGTCTCTAACATCCACCAGCTCTGTGATGTCGTCATGTAGGAGGGGAAGAGGTCTCCAGTGGCAACCTGTGAAGCTCTGGTGAACTCCATGCCCAAGAGGGTTAAGGCAGTGCTGGTAAATAATGGTGGCCACACAAAATATTGACACTTTGGGCCCAATCTGGACAATTTGACTTAGGGGTGTACTCACTTTTGTTGCCAGTGGTTTAGGCATTAATGGCTGTGTGTTGAGTTATTTTGAGGGGACAGCAAATTTACACTGTTATACAAGCTGTACACTCACTACTTTACATTGTAGCAAAGTGTCATTTCTTCAGTGTTGTCACATGAAAAGATAGAATAAAATATTTACAAAAATGTGAGGGGTGTACTTTTTTGAGATCCTGTAATATATATATATACACACACACTTCAACTCCAACTCCTGGACGAATGGTCATTTTAAACATTTATATTTGTATTTGGTAAATGTTTCCAAGGGCCCAACCCTCATGATGTATATTTTTTTACACCCCCTGCCTATTACCCCAGAAAATTGCAGTTTTTAATTTAACAGATTCAACTCCCTTTATAAATTCAATAGGGGTCAAGTTCTGCATCCGAACTTCTGCTCAAACCAAACCTTGGGCGATTTGACTCATCACTAATGGTGAGAGGCTGCCAACCACAACCTGTCCAATGTTTAAAAAGGACAGAGTCAATTATTTTCAGGACACAGTTTGAGTATTTTCACCCAGTATTGTGGGATTAGCTCAAGTCTTTAGCCCTAAATATGCTGAAACTTTGGAAACCAACAATCACCAACACACTGCAGCAGGGGCTCAGAGAGACTAACAGACCTTTAGTTGTTGGCACCAGAACTTAGTTAGGATCTTCTTGGGTTTAGGGTTAGAGACATTTGGTCTTTCTGTTATCTATAGGGTTACACAATATTGGTAATCTGTTATTGTATACTTTATAACACTTATTTCCATCTTGTTTATTAGTTTGCTGTGTGTTGCACAAATAAATATTCCCTCTTCAGCCTTGGTGTGGTGGTGGTGGGGGGGGGGGGGGGTTGCGTTGCCAGAAGGGTCAATGTCATCCCGAGTCAGGGAACCCAAACATGAGCGGCTACTTGAGGGGTGAACATTACACTACACACTAGTGAAACATAGCATTGTTATTTTAAATCAAGAAAAAAAAAAAAAAAAACGACCATAGAGGATAAAGCAGCGTAAAAAGTGGCCAGCAACAGGCCTGGATGGACGGTAGGTAAAACAGCTCCAACATGTTTTTTTTTATCTGTGTGTTTAGCTATTTGCTAAAATTCTGCTTTTTATACAGAGTAACTACTTTATAATCATGAACTTGCTCACCTGTATGTGGAAAAAGTATTGGGGTCAATAGCAGGTTCTTCATGATCGGTTGACTCTTTAGCTGCATGCTGTAATTTTAAGGTGATTTCACAAGATTTATGCTCTTTATCAGAAATTAACTCAGAGGAACAATCTACATAATCTTCATCTGAAGTCATCTCTGTATCACTTTCCCTATCAAGGTCACAGTGGTCCTTGTCATTTTGCAGGGGTTCCTTCTTTGATGACGTTTTAACGTTGGGTTTAGCTTTAGTCTTCTCAGAGCAAGATTCACTTTCTTGGTGTAGAACGCTGTCACGTGGACTTGCTTTGTAGTGGTCAGATTTGCTTTGATGATGTGGAGCTTCCTCAGTTTTCTCATCTTGGTTTTCGTACTGTGATGTGACTCCGGTGTCCATAGGAATTTTATCACAAGGTGGGATGTTGTATTCTTTCATCTCATCACCTGAAGATGGATAAGACATTTCCTGCAATGTCAAGATTTTGGTTATCAACATAAACATACAAGACTCAGAAATAATTACTACATGAAATGAACATGCTGGGGCAATGGATATTTGGCATGGATTCCACATTCCTCTAATATTCTTTTGGTGACCGGATTTCATTACACAATTTTTGTAGATTTGGAAACTGCACGCTCATGCTGGGGATCTCCTGTTCTACCACATCCTTAAAGATGTCCTGTTGTATTCAGGTCTGGTGACTAGCCTAGCTATGTGCCTCAGCTGAAAAATAGACATTTGCCAGACCAGGCTACGCTTCTCCAATCTTTACCTGTCCAGAATTAATAATTCTGAGCCCATTGCAACCTCAGCTTTCTGATCTTGGCCAATAGGAACCTGACATGGTCTTCTGCTGCTGTAACTTATTCTACTTAACCACTTCCCACCCTACATATAGCAAAATGACAGCCGGGAAATGGTTCAGTTACGTGTCATATGACGTCCAGCAGGACAAGCCGGGGGGTGCGCAGCGTGCCAATCGGTGGTGTGCCAGTCTGACACACCCCATTTCCAATCGAGGTAAAGAGCCTCTGACGGAAGCTCTTTACCACAAAATCAGCTGTGTACAATCAGGAAAAGACTTGTATCGGCTTTTCCTCGACTCACGCTGATAGACACGAGTAGAGGAGAGCTGATCAGCTACTCTGACGGGGGGGGGGGGGTTTGCACTGACTGATTATCACTGCAGCCCTCCTGAGGATGCCCACCCACGACCACCAGAGATGCCCACTAGAGCCCACCAGGGATGGCAATCATTGCCCATTAGGGATGGCACTCTAGTGCCGCCTATGAGTGCCCATCAGTGCCACCTATGAGTGCCCATCAGTGCTGTATATCAGTGCCACCTATTAGTGCCCATCAGTGCCGCCTATCTGTGCCTCATCATCAGTGCCAGCTCATCAGTGCCAGCTAATCAGTGCAGGAGAAAACGTATTTACAACGTTTTGTAACAAATGAAGAAAAACTTTTTTTCCCCTAAAATTGTTGCTCTTTGTTTCTTTATAGCACAAAAAATAAAAACCGCAGAGGTGATCAAATACGACCAAAAGAAAGCTCTATTTGTGGGGAAAAAATGGTAAAAATGTGTTTGGGTACAACGTTGCATTACCGCGCAATTGTCATTCAAATGTGAAATTTGGTTTGGGCAGGGGTATACATGCCCTGTATTGAAGGGGTTAAAGAGGAATTCCCCTGGTTTGTGTGTACCTATAGGTAAGCCTCATTATAGGCTTACCTATAGGTACTGTAAATATCTCCTAAACTTACACCATTAGATATTTACTGCATAGGCCGCCGATGGCGTCATTGGCACATGTGCTCTGAAGGAATGGGCGCCCGTCCCGTTTCATGAGGGCCCTGTGCCACCAACAACTCTGAGTGGCAGGAGCCCGCGAACCCCCTGCTCCTGATCCAAGTATACCAATCCCCTCCAGCTACTGTGCTGGGAGCGTGTTCTCAGTGTGGCAAGTTGTTTACACGGGGCTGCATATATGCGACCGCTCAGCGTTAAGGCTCACCCGACGAGAGGCTGCATTGATGGGTACTGTGGGCGCCAAGGGGGTTGATGTAACTTTTCCCAACCATCCTAGTCGTCGTCCTCTTACCATTTCCATTCTTAGAACTGGAGCTCACTGAATTTATTTTGGTTTTCTGTCCCATTCTGAGTAAACTCTGAATATTGCTGTGTGCAAAATTCCCAACAGATCAACATTTAGTGAAATAACCCAACCTGTCCATCCGGCACCAACAATCATGACACAGTTAGAAGAACTGAGTTCACATTTTTTCCCCATTCTGGTGTTTGATGTGACCACCAACTGAAGCCTTTGATCTGTACCTTATTTATATTATGCACTGGACTGCTGCAGGGTTATTGGCTGATTAGAAAAATTACATGTAAATCAGGTGTACAGGAGTTCCTAATATATAGATCGGGGAGTGTACATTGTTGCATTTTGCTCTTCAGTAAACATTAGCAGAATTACTAGGAGATCAGCAGCCAGCACTTCTGGACCTACAGTATGCAACTCCCTTATAAAACATTACAGAGGGATATCCAGATCTCCCCAGATTATTGGCATCTGAGTTTTACGACGCCATTCTTTTTGTCACACGACAGAAGGGATTTGATTCTGAAATCTTCCTTTACTTATTGTTTCTAAAAACTAAATATTTTTTACCTGAATGTATACCTTGCATTCAGGTAAAAAATGTTTAGGCATGGATTTTGCCCCCTCACCCCCGTCTTATACTTACCCGAGTCCTCCTTCGATGCAGGGCTGCGGACATTTGCAGCTCTTATCTCCCCTCACTTTCGTGTCTCAATGACTTTACTGGGGCACCGGGAGACATTGGCTCAGGGTGTTGTCAATCAAATCCAGTGATGAGGGAGGGCCGAGTCGCGCTGTGTCAATGGACACAGCAGTGGGGCTCAGGAGCGAGCATGCACAAGTGCCCCTATGGGAAGCGGCTTCCCGTGGGGGCACTGGACCAAGAGGATGAGCCAGCAGCACCAGCAAGGGACCCGAGTAGAGGAGGTTCAGGGTGTCAGGGTCTATTTATCTTCTCTAGTGCAGTGTAAATCCCTACATCTTTTGGGTCTTCCTGTTGCAAACATAAACCTCACCTCTCTGTGAGTCAACTGGAGTCCATCTGATACCACCTCTGTGCCACCTTCTCTGTCATTGTCGCAGTGACCCTTGGCATTTTGCAGGGGTTCTATGTTCCATAAGGTAAGTTTAGCTTCAGGTTTCTTGGAGAAGGAATCACATTCTTGATGTAGATTGTTCTCATGTGGACTTGCTTTGTATGTGTTAGGGTTACTTTGCTGATGTGGAACTTCCTCAGTTTTCACATTTTGATTTTCATCACAAGTGTGGTGCTGCAATGTCACTCCGTAATCATGAGGAATTTTGTTAGATGGTGGAATGTTGCATTCTTCCATCTTATCATTTGGATGTGGATGGGACCTGTCCTGTAAGAGCAATATTTTAGTCATATATAAACCTTTTAAAGCAAACAAGACTTAGACACCTTTTTAATATCTTTATAAATGATATTGGGTCGGCAATTAAAAGTACCATTTGGGTGTTTGCAGATGACACCAAGCTATGTAGTGGAATAACGGTCCTTACAGGATGTCTCCAACTTACAAGCCAAACTCAATGCACTGTCTAATTGGGCGACTGTGTGGCAAATTAGGTTTAATGTTTGTAGGTTTACTATTCTACCTTCTTACGTTGTAAGGTGGT
>BLSH010031055.1:625733-639064 GCA_018402905.1 Glandirana rugosa | reverse complement strand
TAGCGCCCATCGGCCGCCTCTAGCACAGGCGGGATGGGCTAGGGACCGGGGGGGCTTGTGTCACTCGCACGTCGGCGGCAGTATACTGCCGTTAAACGGATTATCTCGGTGGAACAGCGGCAGTTGGACGCCAACCACCCGCCGTTCACCAATGTAAACGATTCCTAGACCCTAGGGAACTTCTGACGGTGACAAGGATAAGGAGGACAGGTATTAGATCTTGACATAAAACATAAATCCCATTGTTTCTTGTTCTTTCCACGCGGAGATTCACGTCATCACATATTTTGTTTAAATAATTTGTTCTAATTTTGATGAGTGTTACCATCCCTAAATACAAAATACAGTTCTAGATTATGGACAGGAGGAATAGGAACAGTGGCAGTCTTCAAGGGATCCCAGATCCTTAGCAAATGTAACCACTTGCCGCCCACCAACCGCAGGTTGACGGCGACAAGGTGGCTCTATTAGGCAAATTGCCGTCATATGACGGCGGCTGCACGCTCACTGTGTTCGGGGGGGCCAGGGATCGGGTAGGGCGGACACGATCTCCGCCGGCTACCCGCGATGCCCCCCCCGCAGGGAAAAAACAGAGATCCGTGCATGTAAACACGGATCTCCGTTCTGTGAGAGGGGCATCACAGCCTTCCTCTATATGGAATTCATGATCACTCCCCTCCCCCTGCCAGTCAAACACCAACACAGTTAGAACACACCCGGGGAACACAGTTAACCCTTAGAGCGCCCCCTGCAGGTTAACCCCTTCACTGCCAATGGCATTTACACAGTAATCAGTGCATTTTCATAGCACTGATCGCTTTATAAATGCCAATGGTCCCCAAAAAGTGTCAAAATGGTCCGACATGTCCGCCACAATATCGCAGTACCGCTAAAAATTGCAGATCGCCATTACTAGTAAAAAAAAAAAAAAATAAAAACCCCAGAAATTAATTATCATCCGTAAACGCGGCAGCTTTTGCGCAAACCAATCAATAAACGCTGATTGCGAATTTTTCTATCACAAATATGAGGAAGAATATAAATTGGCCAAAACTGTTGAAAAATAACATTTTTATATTTTTTTTTTGGATTTGTATTTTAGCAAACAGTAAGAAATTTAGTTTTTTTTGCAAAATGTTCACTCTTATTTTGTTTATAGCGGCGATCAGAAATGACGCAGCAGTGATCAAATACCACCAAAAGAAAGCTCTATTTGTGGGAAAAAAAGGACACAAATTTTGTTTAGGTACAATGTCGCACGACCGCGCAATTGTCAGTTAAAGCGACGCAGTGCCGAATTGCAAAAAGTGCTCTGGTCCTAAAATGGGAAATCCTTCAGGGGCTGAAGTGGCTAATCAGTTGCATCAGTGGGTTCATGCACCGATGTCTATTAAAATCGCCCCCAAAGTCGCCAAAAGTAGTGCAGAAACAAAGTCGGCGTCGCATTGATTCAGACATTGCCATTGCTGACAATAGGCTCCGATTTGACATGTCAGATCGCATGCCAAATCGGCCCAAATGCGAACGTGGGCTTATGCGCATATACAGAACAATTGTGGCTTTAGCGATCACACCTCCTATTTTAATACAGCAATGTTCATTCAGATTAGTTTAGGGATAAACACAAAGTAACCAATATCTTTACCAATAATAATAATACAAATCTGTAGCTTTAGCAATCTCCTGTCTAGTTTTGCACATAGCTCTGTGTATTCCGCATTCTTTTTCAGATACACAAATTCATCACCAATTCTATCCTCCCAAAAAACATGGAGGTCCAACAATCATCCCTCCTACCCATTACACAGCACTGGGCTCCCTGATTCATCTATTCAGATACTAAAGTAGCCTCTGGCTTTAAGTTTTAATGTAAAAAACACTTCTTTTCCCCAGCATGTGTGGCTGTTGCCATTCAGTTGCAGGAATATAAAATCCCCCTTCCAGCATGGAACAATAAAAGGAAAACCTGTTGATCTCACAGATTTGGTCTGTAGTGTGCAGATCTCAGCTCCTGTGTGCCTTTCCTCTCAGTCTCTCTCCTAATTTCTTCCAGGTTGTTTCTCATTGCAGGTAAAATACACCCCTTCCTGTGCAGGTGCTTCTCCTGGGTACTTAACCACTTCAGCCCCGGAAGGATTTACCCCCTTCGTGACCAGGCCATTTTTTTGTGATTCAGCACTGCGTCGCTCTAACTGACAATTGCGCGGTCGTGCGACGTTGTACACGAAAAAAAATTGACGTCCTTTTTTCCCACAAATAGAGCTTTCTTTTGTTGGTATTTGATCACCTCTGTGTTTTTTATTTTTTTAGCTATAAACAAAAAAAGAGCAACAATTTTGAAAAAAAAAATCAATGTTTTTTTACTTTTTGCTATAATAAATATCAATCACGCAATTAGTGTATATTGATTGGTTTGCGCAAAAGTTATAGCGTCTACAAAATAGAGGATAGATTTATGGCGTTTTTATTTATTCATTCATTTTTTTCTAGTAATGGAGGTGATATGCGATTTTTAGCTGCGACATTGCGGCAGACAGATCAGACACTTTTGACACTTTTTTGGGACCAATGACATTTATACAGCGATCAGAGCTAAAAATAGCCAATGATTACTGTATAAATGTCACTGGCAGGGAAGGGGTTAACACTACTGGTAAACGGGGGGGGGGGGTTAACTGTGTTCCCTGGGAGGTGTTTCTAAAGACCCGTACACACGGTCCGATTATCAGTCAACAACGGTCATCCAACAGCCTGTTGGCAGAAAATCCGATCGTATGTACGCACGATTCTACAGCCGATTTCCAAAACTTGTGTTGGCCAACAAGTAGGGTTACCACATCATCCATTTAATCCAGGACACATATGTATTACACAGATTCTGAGACTGATTTAATGCAGATAAGGCACCAAGTGAGTTTAATTACCACCTTAATCAACCTGTATAATTAATATGTGTAGTTAATGAATGTGCAATAATGCACTGCAATGTACTGTGGTAAACGTACACCAACGCACTGAAATATACTGCAGTAAATGTGCACTAACACACTGCAATCTACTGTGGTAAACGTGCACAATTACAGTGAAATATACTGCGTTAAACGCGCACCAACACACTCAAATATACTGCGTTAAACGTGCACTAATGCACTGCAATATACTGCAGGAAATCTGCCCTGACAAAATAAACTGACACTAAAGTAAAAAAGAATGGTCACACTACACTCACACTGCACTATCACTAGATTCACACTAAACTGATACTTTATACTGACAGTAGAATCACAATAGCACACTAATGTTATAACAAAGCAACCGCGCTCACACCATATATAAATGATTAGTGGGCCAATTAAATGGTTAATTGAACCGGAATCTGACCACCAAATGTCAGGCATGCAATTATATGTCCACACTCTGATGTTAACTTATCATAGAGGTTTTATAACATACCAGGCAACTTATTTTTGCCTATGCCTATACACTGAAGGATAATAACATGAAAACAATAATTGCACAATATTGAAATGATAGAGGCAAAACCCAAACAGTGAAAACTTATAGTGCAATAAACATAAAATAGTGTTTCTTATAATAAACAAATTGGAATAAATGCTATGCCTGCATCAAACCACCAGGTGTCAGGCGTGCAAACTTAAGTGCACCTCAGCACTATTGCTAATTAAGGCTTTTGCTGTGTGTGATATAGAAAAAGTCCTTTGAACACAAAAATTTTAAACATAGTATTGTAAAGTGTCTATATTGGTAAAAAGGAAGTCCAAGAGTCCAAATCAATCCATAAATAGAAATAGTGTCTTTGAGAGTGACGATAACATTGTGACTAGTCAAATAAATGTGCCAGAATCCTTCACCGTTTGCACCCAGTGAGAATTCCTACTCACCAGATGTCATGGATTCCTATTACGGGAATCAGATAAGCTAAATACAGGGTCGTGTCTTCCAACAACCTCCCTGGAATCAGGATCCAAACCCTTGGGTACACCGTCACTGTGGAGTGTTACTCACCTTCCACATAGGGGCGGGAGTAGGAAGAGAGTGGAGCCAACAATAGTGAAGTACGTCTGGGTAGTATTTATTAAGATTTAAAATAACGCATTGAGAATATGCTTACAATAAAAGGTTGTCACAACAGGGGACGCCACCTGCAATCCACCTGCATGGATACGAGCGGAGATGACGGTCGGATCCCACACTGTCCTTACGTGGCGTTTCGTCAGCGGCGTGCTGACGTCATTAGAGGGTCATTACAAACTGTTGTAATTCCTACACCGTTCACCTAATTTGGATGTAAATACCTTCAAATTAAAGCTGAAAGTCTGCAGTCAAAGCACATCTTGTTAGTTTCATTTCAAATCCATTGTGGTGGTGTATAGAGCCAAAAAGATTGGAATTGTGTTGATATCCCAATATTTATGGACCTGACTGTATATGTATATATATATATATATATATATATATATATTGTTACATATCTGAGTGCAGATCCTCCTTACATCAGGGTCCCCAGAGAGCCCCTTCCTTACATCAGGGTCCCCAGAGAGCCCATTCCTTACATCAGGGTCCCCAGAGAGCCCCTTACTTACATCAGGGTCCCCAAGGAGCACATTCCTTACATCAGGGTCCCCAGAGAACCCCTTCCTTACATCAGGGTCCCCAGAGAGCCTCTTCCTTACATAAGGGTCCACAGAGAGCCCACCCTTACATCAGGGTCCCCAGACAGCCTCCCTATATATCAGAGTCCCTAGAGAGCCCCCCAAACATCAGGGTTCCCAGAGAGCCCCCTATACCTCAGGGTCCCCAGAGAGCCTCCCCATACATCAGGGTCCCCAGAGAGCCTCCCCATACATCAGGGTCTACAGAGAGCCTCCCCCTTGCATCAGGGTCTACAGAGGGCCTCCTCATACATCAGGGTCTACAGAGAGCCCCCCCATACATCAGGGTCCCCAGAGAGCCCCCCTTACATCAGGTTCCCAGAGAGCCTCCCCATATATTGGGGTCCCCAGAGAGCCTAACCCATACATCAGGATTACCATAGAGCCACCCCATACATCAGGGTCCCCAGAAAGCCTCCCATACATCAGGGTCCCCAGAGAGCCTCCCCATACATCGGGGTCCCCAGAGAGCCTCTCCATAAATCGGGGTCCCCAGAGAGCCTCCCCATACATCAGGGTCCCCAGAGAGCCTCCCCACACACCAGAGAAAGAGGGGGTGGATGAGAGGGGGTGAAAGAGAGACCCCCTAGCCCTGCCTGCAGTCCCTACTGTCCCAGCCTCTGTCTGTGTAGGTAGGTGTGTGTGGTCCACCTACCTCCCACCTGCCCTCGGTCAGCTTTTTTTCTTCCTGTTCCATGACAGTCACAGCGAGCTAGCAGAGGAGTGCAGGCTCTGGGAGGCACCGGGGATGCTGCTCAGGGTGGTGGTGAGGCCTCGTCTTCTCTCTCACTCCCTCCTGGGCTCTTCCCGGCTGCCCAGGCTTCCCCCTCCCTATTTGAAGAGTCCATTGCCCTGCACCCCACCGCCACCGGACCAACAGCGTCTACTCCAGTCCAGGACCATGACAAGGGGGCTGGGCTCAACTCTTTAGGCCCCACAAGAACTAGCGCAGAGGAGGAGGAAGTGGAACCCTCCTCCACTTTGAATGCTGCGCAGGGAGGGAGTCGCGGCCGTGATGTCACTGATTGCTAGACACTAGGCGGCTCTAGCAACTAGTGACCAGGAGTAGAGTCAGGTGGAGGTAAGGGTGGAGCTGGATCCAGTGCTACTGTGGCTCAGTCTGCCCCTGCCTCCTGCATTCCGGATCGGGACATACCTGCTAATTGCAGAACTGCATCCACTCGGTAAGAGACTCGGGGCTATGGGCCCCAGACTCGGGGCTATAGCCCCAATAGTCACCCCCTAGCAATGCCACTGTCCTGAGGAGAGATCCTGGGTTCCTGCTTCTGCTGTTTCTGCTTCTTGCCTGGTGAAAAGATTCCACCTTTGCTTTCCCTTGAAACACAGATCCCATCAGCTGGGGAAGCTCTGTAAAACTGTAAAAGGAGGGGGGGGGGGCAATGTCACGGTTCCGTGTACATTGATCTGGCACCGGGTTTTACCTCCTGTTCGAGCTGCTTGGGTTCCTGCTAATCTTCCCTGAACCTAGGTGTTATTAAGCCTGTGCACCTGTGGCTCAGTGTTCGAGCATTGTGTCTCCACGCTGAGGCCGAACCCTCCTGTTTCTCTGGCATTTCCTATTGCTGAGTATTCCCTGATTTTGTATGTTGTTGTAAGGTTTTAGGGCGCTGACCTGTTGGTGTAAGAGTTTCCTTTAAATCTAAAAACGTATAAAAACATTTTTGTACCAATATATTTTGAGAATTTATACTAGTTTAAAGCACCTCCAAATAACCATTCAAATTAATGCAAATATTATTCAAAATGTGATTTATATATTGAATAAAATAGTGCCAATCCAATCCTTGAATTATACAAAGATCCTAGTGTTCAAAAGTCCATAAAAAAAAAAACAATAAATGGTGACATACTATAGCATCAAGTCTATGTCAAATAAAAATTAGTTAGGATTGTGTTTCAACGGAATTATAGAGTATTATAGTCCAGAATCCCAAATATAAGGATCATAGATTCCAACCACCAGTGTTATAAAGATTTGCATAGAGCGCTTCCCAGTTAGAAAGGCAAATGTTCATTTGCCTTTCTAAGGGCTTGTGGCGGCACGCTTTGCGCCACAAGCCACACTTTAATGAAGCGAGATGCTCCATGGACACCCCCGCCACGATAATTCATGCGGCCGGCACCACAAAGGGCGGGGGGTGGTCACGGGTGGCCATGGATAGATTCATGCTATGCATGAATCTATCCATAGCATAGAGGGGGCGGCGCACATGCACCCTGATGGACGGGCCACCACTGGTAGAGGGGTCACCAGCAGGGTAAGGAGGTCCTGATTCCTCTATATAGATCTTTATATCACTAGAGGGGTCACCAGCAGGAGGAAGGAGGTCCTGATTCCTCTATATAGATCTTTATATCACTAGAGGGGTCACCAGCAGGAGGAAGAGGTCCTGATTCCTCTATATAGATCGTTATATCACTAGAGGGGTCACCAGCAGGAGGAAGGGGGTCCTGATTCCTCTATATAGATCTTTATATCACTAGAGGGGTCACCAGCAGGAGGAAGGGGGTCCTGATTCCTCTATATAGATCTTTATATCACTAGAGGGATCACCAGCAGGAGGAAGGAGGTCCTGATTCCTCTATATAGATCTTTATATTACTAGAGGTATCACCAGCAGGAGGAAGGAGGTCCTGATTCCTCTATATAGATCTTTATATCACTAGAGGGGTCACCAGCAGGAGGAAGGAGGTCCTGATTCCTCTATATAGATCTTTATATCACTAGAGGGGTCACCAGCAGGAGGAAGGAGGTTCTGATTCCTCTATATAAATCTTTATATCACTAGAGGGGTCACCAGCAGGAGGAAGGGGGTCCTGATTCCTCTATATAGATCTTTATATCACTAGAGGGGTCACCAGGAGGAGGAAGGGGGTCCCGATTCCTCTATATAGATCTTTATATCACTAGAGGGGTCACCAGCAGATCTTTTTTTAACATTCATCCACAGTGAAGATTAATCCTCAGAGCAGGTATGTATACCTTTTCCCCTACAGATCCTCGTTCTGTCTGCTTGTCTATAACCAGGTAACTAACACTCCTCTAGGCTCTCTTTATCGGCTCAGAATTAAAAAAAAGAGACACTTCTACCTTTGTAATATATAAAAATCACATCAAACTTTATTTAGAAATACACACACAGGATATTCTTTCCTTTCATTCACATATCAACCTACCGCACTGGGTGCAGACTTTATCCATTCAGATCCACTGCTGCCGGCTACCACAATGCCACTGCAGACCCCACATTTGTTCCCAGAAGATATTACACAGTGATATGGTTTCAAAAATCCTTCTGGAGAGTTTAATAAAAATACTTTCTCATAAAATGACCATAACAAAAACTGGGTAAAAGCACTTAGTCTGTTTGGACTTGTTATAAAGATCCAAACCATAAGTACAACTTATTTTAAAAAAAAAGGCATAGATACTTAATTGATGTGTTTCAGACACCTATGTTCTTCCATAAGAAAATAAGTAATCTTATCTTGTAATCTAATCAAATAATTTCCACAAAAGCAATAACATGCAAGTGCAACCTTTCAGGCAAGATCTGCCCTTCCTCAGACTCACCCGAATCCATAGCTCCACTCAAAACTCGCACCTCCTGTACCATTAGGGTGCCGGCCACTACCTATCAGAGATATAAAAAAGTATCAGCCGCACTCCACTCTCAGCTCATTTTGCTGTATTTATTAGTTTTCAACAAAAGTGGCTGCATACAAATATGTCACCACCTGGGAACCAACCCTCCTTGACGCGTTTCACCATTCCTGGCTCGTTCACAATGATGGGAGGAGCAGTGAAACACCTCAAGAAAGTTTGGTTCCCAGGTGGAGGCATTGTTGTATGCAGTCACTTTGCTGACAACTAATGAATACAGCAAGAGGAGCTAAGAGTACAGTGATATATGATATATTGTTTTTTCATATTTCTGCTCTTCCTCAGTTTAGAAACACTTAATGGAAAAAAAAAACATTTTGCAATGTTATATATTATTATTATAGGAACCAGAAACTTTAGTAACTACACAGTTATGCAAGACACATGTATCTAGGACATATCTTCATAGGATAGTTCACCTCAAATGAAGGAATGATACAAAATAAATAGTCTATCATCCAGTAGAATTCAGCATTGTTACATGTGGGATGGATTCAGAGCCAGGCAGCATGCATCTATTCTCAAATCTCACTATACTCAAACATAGTAAAAGCCGCGCTAAAAAACATAATACATCTAGTGTACAAACACTCATAAGTAAAGTACTAGTGCAAACTGTAAATAAAGTAAAACAGTGCCAGTGCTAATTCGTAATATCCAAAAAGTGCCAGTGTCCATTAATTGTGCAAATGTGCAAACATAAGAGTTGGGTGTCCCAACGGAAAGTGTCCAAAATCTTATTCCTTCTCCAGAATGTGCAAAAGAAATGCTCTTTGGTTCAACTTCCACCACCACTCAAAAGAATCCCCATGCAGGTGATCACGCTGGAGGCTTACCAGATATTTGTATATCAAACGCCTGTTAATCAATCAGCCTCATCCCAGGCTTCTCACAGCTTATGATCCACTCCTTCCAGGGTCACTCGGTATAGGTATTTAAATAGAAAAAAGATTCCTCATAGTGTATCTCTTTTGACCATTTATTCAATACAAATACCAAGATATGCTTACATCAAGTTTAAAAAAAAATCGCATTGCACAAGATCCAATATCCTCTACCGTTTGCTGGTCCTCGTCTCTCTCTCTCTCTCCCGACGAGCGTCCCAGCTTCTGGTATGCCTGTTGTGTGTCTCTTCGGGCCGCCGTGTAGCCACGCCCCTAACGTTTCGTCATTACCGACTTGTTCACAGGGTTGGCTACACGGCAATCCGAACCCTCTTAAATAGCGGCATTCCACTGCCCCTAGGTGGCGCTCTTACTGGGAGTTGTGCTCTCCTATGACATATGTGCGGCCGAATCCCTGTATGACTCAGGGATATCTCCTCTCCTCTCAGTAATGCTCTAATTGGAGAAGTCGGGACTGCACAGCACTCGGCCAGCCGTCCTTCTGCAGACCGACAGGAGCACTATTCGCCACTTAATTTCTCTCGGGCCTTGCTCCATTGTATGTCCTTTCATATTCTCTTAATAACTAAAGGGGTAAGGGGATATTAACCCTTTCTCACTTCATCAACATGCCCCCATACAATTCTAGTGTATACCGGCATTTCAAATTTATACCAAAGTTACACTGAATAGCCTTAACTTGGGATCCCTTTCACAAAGAACAGAGCAAAGTCCGGAGGAGTCCTAGTGTATATCAGTATTCATCATTTGTACCAAAGTTACACTGAATAGCCTTAACTTAGGATCCCTTTTAAAAAAAAAACAAAAAAAAAAAACAATAACATGGTACTGGAACAGAGCAAATTCCGAAGGGATCCTGAATCAATAATATTCATACATCCACATATCGGCGTAATAACATAATAATCTAATAATCTATAAATCACCTTAGTAGTGAATTTGCGATATTAATTAAAACCTACAATTTTAACCTACATTAGGAAGGCCAAAACTGAGATTATTTTCTGATATCTAAAAGGCTAAAAGAAGTTTTGATATCTAAAAAACGGCTGAAAGAAGTTTGTTGAACACGCTTAATAGTAAATTAATTAAAATTAATACTTGATATATAATATTTGATAGTGTGTTTATGTTGTATTACAGTAAACTATATATATTGAGGTGACAAATGAGCTTATATTGGAGTGTTAGCTGTTAAATATTAGATAAAATGTATATCAAATACAAAATATCCGTTTTGGTTAATCCGGTTGGGTATACCATCATTAATTTATACCTAAAATCAGAATTAAAATTGATCGTACATAAAAATTAAAATTGGTCGCACATATAATTACGCATTATTAATAAAGCAGTTTATGTCTAGTTCAATGTTCAGTCCTGTCGGGTTAAAAGTGCCTAATCTGTGTATCCATCGGGTTTCCATTTTGGATATCTCCCTCACTTTATTGGATCCTCTCCAGTTGGGAATAAGTTTTTCTACACCCCAAAATTGCATATTCGAGGGGTCCTTTTTATGAATTTCCTTAAAGTGAGCCGATACACTATGATCTTTGAACCCCTTAATTATATTTGTTATGTGCTCCCCTATCCTTACTTTAAGACGCAGTGCTAAATCACAAAAAGTGCTCTGATCCTACAGTGGGAAATCCTTTCGGGGCTGAAGTGGTTAAAGGCCTTATGAACCTTCCTACCTGTACCTTGTAATTTTCACCTGCATAGCATGTACATTGATCATACTGTCACATTGAGTAATTTGTTTACCTGTACACACAGCCTATAGTAGATTCAATCTTCACATTCCAGTGTCAGAAGTCTCTGTTTGTGTTCAAACATGAGGCATGCTGTATGGCACTGCACAAGTTAATGCATGACCTCTGTGGGTGGACTGAGCACTGACACTTCCCTTGAAGAAACTACCTATCCCACAAACCCCGGGTCTCTCAGTCCAGTGCTCTGCAGGTGAGAGCTAAATAGTAATTAGATCTGCCACAAACAGGGCCGTCTTAATAATATCAAGGGCCCCTGGGTAAAGTAGTACTCCGGGGCCCCTACCAGCCTGCCCCAATTTACGCACCTACTCTCAAGAATGAAAGTATAAATAGTTGATAGAGTTAAACATATATTTTTTGGTACTTTCAATAAAATAGATTTTAAACAATAAGAAAACATGCCATATATCAAAGACTAATTAATACAAAGGGCACAGTACAGGGTGGGGGGGTCAGGAGGGTCCAATTCTGGGATCAGGAGGGCACAGTACAGGCTCTGGGATGCTGCCATTCTGGGACAGCTTGGTAAAAAAGCATGACTGTCCTGGCACATCCGGGGCGGTTAGCAAGTATGATGTTATGCAAGATTATAACGGGGCCACCATGCACCTGGGGCCCCTGGGCAGTGCCTGGTTGGCAAGTAATGATGTTATGCAAGATTATCACGGGACCCTCGTGCACCTGGGGCCCCTGGGCATTGCCCAGGGGTGCCCATGCATTAAGATGGCCCTTGCCACAGACACAACAGGCACAGAAATTAACAGACAGATCATCACACAGTCTCTTATCACATGCATGTGGTGTTTTTTTCACACCTTTTTGTTACATCAAATCGCTTACAGTAACAACAAAAAGGGTACAAAAAATGTAATGTAACAAAGTTATGTAGAAAGTAATATGTAAATAATATGTAGTTGATTCCATCTTTTAATTGTAAGTTTATTGGTATAAAATTTGCCTCTGCTTGTTCTTCTGATGAATCCTGAGATGTGAAGTGCATTGAGGCAGGAGACTCTTGTGTGGATAACAGAGCAAAATGAACCTCTGGTCTAACTAATACAATGTTTGGTATTGGAGTTAGGGGTGAGCCACCTATGGGGTAGTCTTCCTGAGGAGGGGGAATATTAATTATGGTATTTTATTGTGCAATATCTTGTTGAAATGACAATGGACCTATGTATAATTTTAATGTATGTAAAAATAAATATTGCAACAATTTACTTCTTAGGGCTCTTTCAGATGGGTACTCCGCCAGCGGATCGGTCTGCTCAGAGGGGGAATCTTTCCGCTGATCCCCACTGACCAGGTGGATGATAGGTCCGTGTCCACTCCCCCTATGCAGAGCGGACACAGACATGGCCTGCTTTCCTTTATGGGCGGTTGGATATAAACAGGCTGCCTGTCCATTGTCATGCAATCTGATCCGCCAGACAGATGAAGAACAGATCTCCCATCCATTTGTTTATAGCGAATAGGATCAGATCAGATGTCGGTGGGTGCAAACAGACACATGCCAGTTTACATCAGCTGCTCCATAGATGGCAATGGATTGTCTATTCTAGCCCACCTAAAAAACTGGCCAGAGGACCTAATCATTCCGCCCGTGTAAAAGGGGATTACTTCATAAAGAAGGAGGTGAACATGGAGTAACTTTCACCCTAAGGAAGGATGGGAGCAAGAACATTGCTCATGAATGAAAAGCTTGGACACTTCTGGACTTCCTCCCATGGGCGTCCGCAGAACTTTTTTCAGGGGGGGGCATCATTTTAACTTCACCCATGCACCGCACCTTTCGACAATGTCATGAATGGGAGGGGCTTAGCCGCGACTCGCAATTATTTATTTTTAAGGGGGAAATGGCAGACTTTATTCCAGGCATGTGCTATGTACAGGGTGCAGATTCCAGGCGTGTGCTATGTACATGGTGCAGATTCTAGGAGTGTGCTATGTACAGGGTGCAGATTCCAGGCGTGTGCTATGTACAGGTTGCAGATTCCAGGCGTGTGCTATGTACAGGGTGCAGATTCCAAGCGTGTGCTATGTACAGGTTGCAGATTCCAGGTGTGTGCTATGTACAGGGTGCAGATTCCAGGCGTGTGCTATGTACAGGGTGCAGATTCCAGGAGTGTGCTATGTACAGGGTGCAGATTCCAGGCGTGTGCTATGTACAGGGTGCAGATTCCAAGCGTGTGCTATGTACAGGGTGCAGATTCCAGGCGTGTGCTATGTACAGGGTGCAGATTCCAGGATCGTGTGAGGACCTTAGACGTGGGACATGTATCGTGTGCGGACCTTA